>JAUPFV010000002.1:156135177-156735177 GCA_036936605.1 Limnanthes douglasii subsp. nivea
GGGTAAAAATGCTTACCAATCAAATGGCAAAAAATATATGAAGCGCAATTTTGATTTAGCACGGAAAATAATGGTTGTGATGGTCGGACATTGATATAGGAGTTGGGATATGCGGAAACTAGGTAGTGACATCAACAATTACGCGCCTGTCATTACATAGGTGACTTGTGTATATAACACATGGCAAGCATAGGCGAAAGAAAGCAACCCCTCGTTATAGAAATATTTTACTTCTTTCAAAAGTCAAAATCCTACAACAATTCGCGTTTAAAAAGACAAAAGGAAGTCCTGATAAGGCATAACCCTTCCACTAGATTATATCCATCGACCAAGATGAGGTATATTTGATCATGCAACAGAGCTGGAATAGCATCGGTTGGTAAAACAAAACTATTGATGTCGTCCATATAAAGACTGTGCTAAACCTCGAAGAATATATGGGGTATCGTCAATTGATGGTATTAACTGACGTGAAATTCTTAAGCAGTTGAGTCCACTAAAAACATTAACAAGATAGCACGATGTACGTGGGAACTGAACATTGACCCACGATTAGGCACAATTAGGATTGGAGAACTATTAGGAGATAATATAATAATATATAGGGTTTTGTAGTATATAAAAAGGTCGAAGCTCGATTACAAGGTAAGATTTTCCATTTGAGAAATAATATAATTGAGTATTTAATCCTTTCAATATTCTAGTTATTCATCATCACTAAAATCCCTCACCAACAGTATAACAGTTATATATTGTCAGTACACTGACTCGGTTTTGTTGGTTCCATTAAGTGTTTTTTTTGGATTCTATACTAGAGGTGCAGAGATTACTACCTTTGGTATAATATAATCACAATATATATATATATATATATATATATATATATATATATATATATATAAACTTCGTACCGACGGTGTAATATCGTATCGATGGTATAACAATTCGGTATCAAGGGTACACTGACTAAGTGTTTTTAGTTTTGTTAAGTCTTCTTTTAGAATCTATATCAGCAGTGTAGAGGTTGCATACGGTCGATATAATATAAACACCTAATGTATGAAAATTCCATACTGAACCGTCCCGGCAGTATAACAATTTTGTATCGTCAATACAGTAGCACAGTTTTATGGAGTTTCTTAAGTATTACATGGACTATATACTTTCGGTGTAAATATTACATACCACTGGTATAATATAAGCACTGACGATATGAAATGGCCATATCGACGGTGGAGTATCGTATTGGCTTCATAACAATTATGTATCGTCAGTACACTGGCTCAGTTTGTTGGTTTTTCAACGTCTTTTTTGTGTTCAATACTAGCGGTGTAGAGATTACATACCATTGGTATAACATAAAACCATCGGTATTGAAATTTCATACCGATGGTGTAGTATCGTACTAGTACAACAATATAAAACTAATACATTAAGCATATAAGTTTTTGACATAGATAGATTGCAAAGAAAGTTTTAAACAAACGTGCACGTATATTAAATGAATTTCCTAAAATTGGTCACTTTGTTATTATTTTTGAATCTCTTCATATCTCTTGCAACGAGATATAATCAGTAATTTCTAATCTATATTTTCTGCAAAAGTTTTCTACAAGGATGTAACCTTGCACATGAGGCGTCATTTACAATGAATATATATAATAAAACAAATAAAAAATTATAATGTAAATATCAAATGGGTATTGTCAATTATAATTGAATATTTGTTGACATAAAATATTTACATTGACATAGTGGTTACTATTAACACAATCCAACCCAATTTCCTCTATTTCAGACATTGGAGAGGATGTACCTCATAACGGTTAGAAAATTAAACTAACATACATCAACCCTGACTGCCCTACAAAGTGAACGATGTAGTTAAACTTCTATATTATCATAATTCGTATATCCAGTATAAGCATCCAATTCTCATAAGTAGCCCAAAGTACTTTACACGTTCTGCTTCATTTAATAACTCATCTATACCATTATATATCTTCATGTAAACGGTAGTAAAACCCTTAAGCTCGTCGTAAATGGTACCATTAATCACATTTTATCCATCTTGTTGTCCATTCAAGCCAAACACAATTAATCGATACCCATAATGTCCATCGACTCTAATATCATTAATCATAGTTACAAAAGTTATACTAGAAAATATATAATTATTTTAAGTAACTTTTCAGATCAAACAACATTACTCTAGAGCACATCGTATTTCTTCAGCTATAACTAATTATTCCACTTGATAGTGAAGGCATCGCACGAGTTCCAAATGACGGTTCCACTTTTGAAAGGGTTTTTATAGAATATATATAATCATTTTTTGCGTATGAACTTTACTCCCTCTCTGAAATTTGGCTGACGAAGTTCTTTTCCTTCTTCGTAAAATATCCGATGGAT
Source organism: Limnanthes douglasii subsp. nivea (assembly GCA_036936605.1). Classification (NCBI taxonomy): domain Eukaryota; kingdom Viridiplantae; phylum Streptophyta; class Magnoliopsida; order Brassicales; family Limnanthaceae; genus Limnanthes; species Limnanthes douglasii. The sequence continues at coordinate 156,137,590 of JAUPFV010000002.1, forward strand.
TTTGGAAATATTTACGTAATGATGGTGCACTCGCTTTGTCCATATGATTTGCCTCGTTTAGTGAACAACGCAGAAACATCAACACATAATTTATATTTTACAGTTGGACGACCGTATTTTTTTGGTTTAAGGGAAGATATTTCTAGATAGACTTTGCCAAACCATTTCTTGTACACATGCTCTATGCATGCTTTGTCTTTGGTTTCCATGACAATACTAACTATTTTATTCACTTTTTCTTTCAATAGCTCTGTTATTGTTAGATTACTACATAAAATTATATATAACACCTTCCAATGACTGTTGAAATATTCTAAATGTAGCGTTATGCATTTTCTTAAAAATATGAAGATATCATGCGAACGCAAAATATAGTGTATATTTCGTATAGCACAAGTACAATTTGTACCATCCCCAACATTTATTGTTTGGGCATATTATACTTCCTCTAAAAATAATTTAAAGCAACAAAATAGACGTTACATCTTAGCTCGGCATACACCTTGTCTGTAAATTTATGTTGGGCTATAAGTCGACTTTCATCAAATGATTGTCTAATCTATACCTTTGTTTCTATGTTTCCTTAGTATGAGCAAAACTTGCACCGTAACCCAAAACAACTCAAAGTTATGTTTTCTCATACCAAGGAAACGCTTAATGGTAGAATTAGCAAAATCCACGCGGTTAGTGGTCTGGATACCAAAATGCAAGAACTTGCAGTTTTCCACGTGATAAAATTATCTCCGTAAGTCTCTTACCCAGTTTTGGTATATTTAATTACTTATGGATAATTTTGAAATCATGGAGCATTTCAGACTAATAATTATTGAATGTGAGTTATGTCTCCGAAAACATCATATTATTCCACACACGTAAATAATTCTTGAAGGCATCTGTATAATTTATGATTTTTTTCATTTTCCCTAGGACATTCATGTTAATGTGTTGTCGATATAAGAAGTGGGTTACATTAGGAAACACTTCTTCGAGAACCTTCACCAATGTTAAGTTTTTTCGTCAAAATAATGGATGGTTAATCGATGGAGTTAGTTACCATCAATGATTGCAAACATTATACTACGTACTTATAGTTCTCAACTTTCTCTACGGACATAAAGTCAAGTCCAACATAAAATTTCGTATTGGGTATAAATAGCTCTAACGACCCCAAACAACAATATCTCATAAATTATTATCTTGTAGGTGTTATCCATTATTTTCATTTTTGGGAACATTTGTAACAAATTCAAACTAACCAGATGTGTAAAGAAAATTTTAGTGATCATATCATTCATGTCTCACCCGATCTATGCTTTCATAATGGTTTTATCTTTTAATTTTTCATTATAACTATTGAACTATTAGCGTTTCACTTTCTCGATCTTCCCATATTTTAGTTGACCATTATATATAGTGCACATGGACGAAAAATGCTGATGGTTCAACTTTTTTACTCGCCCAAAATTTCCCAAAGATAGGTTCCCATGTTGGTAAAACTAAGTACAAATTCCAAATTTTCTTTAGAGAAGCGTCCCAAGTATAAATGACATTCATTAAAGTTTACAGTTTTATGATTGTGAACCCTGCATACGAACTCAAAGGATCATTCGTTATGAGTTACCATATTTCCTTTAAATATGAAAAAACATTTGTATTCTATTGTTTTGGTATACTTCCTCTTAAGATCCTTTGGGTCTACCAACTTCGTATATGATCCCGATCTCATGCATTCAAACAATAGTTTATGAGTTTTCTATCCTTTCGCTTATTCACGACGTCTTCATCCAATTGTGAAGCCATTGTTTTTTTCTGGTTAGTGTAACCTAATTAATTAATTGTTATTGTGTATAGCAGATTTCGTGGTAAATAAATCACTACAATCGATATTGAAATCAACTGGTAATCTACTGGTATCCTTAAACCCATAAATGATAAATTATTAAAAATTAAAACTATAACATATAAACTAAGATAACGATAAAATTTATCGGATGGTGTACCATTGACACTACCCACCCTCACTGGCAGTATAATGCCTCAGTACCCACGGTGTCGACCTCATTATACCGTCGGGGCCAAAGTACATTAGGTTTGCCAAAAACCGTTGGCTGTCTAATGCCCCACCACCGATGATGCATACATGTTATATCGCTGGTACCAAAGTAAAAAAATATTTGGTGGTGCCAAATGCAATGGGTTTTGAAATGCAGTAGTGATGGTTCCAGTGTCTTGTACTGACGGTTCTAGTGCTCGTACCGCCTATACACATTGGGAAACAAGATTTGAAAAAATGTGAAGAGATCTATTAAATTTTTTTTATTAAGGAGTTAGGTTTGGCTGATTATCTCCTTTAGAGTATCAATTTCATCAATCAATTTGTTGCTTTCTATTTTGAGGTTTTTTTTAAGGTTTGAGTTTGAGTTATTTTTGTGATTTTAAAAATTTAAAAAAATCAATAATAAATTTGTGTTTCAAAAAATGTTTTGCTCAATTTTGTTGTTTAGAATGCTTTTGTATTCAATTTTATGTTTTTAAAACATGTAACCATTTTCACTAAGTTATCCTAAAAAATCAAATTCAATTTTAATGCTCAAAAAGGTAAAATGGTAAAAGATTATAAAAAAATCTATCTTTTTAGGAGAACTTTATGGTTTTGAGGTCAAAAGTTTAGCCAAAGTCAAACACTTATTGCATTTAACCAATCAACTTTCTTTGTTTTTCAATTTTTTACAAGAAAGTGAAGTTATCATTACACTTAATATTCATTTCAATATATTATATGTTCATTATAATAAAATGAAGGGAGTAACATTTACGTTTATGGCCATCATTTGTTTTTTTGGAAGGAACCCGCAACCGCTACTCAACGAGTGCGCACAGGGTAAACCCTCAGTCTGACGCAATAGCCTGCAAACCAACGTCATAAGGTAAACCACACAAGGTGACAGGCTCAGCCAATAATATTTGTAGAGGGACTCGAATGCATAACCTTTGGTCATGAGCATGTCTTACTCCACCAACTCGGCTACCTCTTTTGGGGTATGACCATTATTTTTTTGAGTTACGAGAATAGTTAGAGATATTGATTCTTTATTGGTCTTTTAATTATTTTTGTTTATTAATTTTAAAATGTATTGTATTATATCATGGATTCGTTATTGATAAGGTTAGATATTTTGGACACTGTACTTTGCTTTTGTCCGAAGGGAAATTCGGACCACACCACTACCATGAGAAACCGAACATGACAAATGTAGTGGAAAATGACTAAGCTAGGTGTTGGTCATTTCACACATTGGGCTAATGGGTTCTTAAACTTGACCCAACTCCACAATCTGATCAAAAAGGCCCATGGGTCATTAATTAAGTATAAATACCCCAACTACTTTCATTAATGAGGGTGATCAGAATTTAATACAAGTGCACACCTTAATTATCTCACTACACTCCACCTTCAACATTAAATTCCAAAAACACTTTACTAAATTGCCCTCCACCAGAAATAATCCACACCAAATTGACGACTATAGTGGGAGCACGACGGTGCCTGGATTTTATATTCAAAACCGCATATAAAGTAGTTCGGATGGATTCGAATTCCCAAAATGTTCCACCTCTTAAGGTGGAAGTTGCAAAGGAATATAATGAATACACTATCGAGGAACGCGGTCAGTTGAGGGATGAGGTAGAGGCGTTGAGAGTAGTGAAACAAGTAGAAAAAGGGGTTAAAGAGAAATTTGGTACATCGGTACTTCACTATATTGACAATCCTAGAGAAAATGAGCAGTCTCTAAAGACCCATCTCAGCTCCAAGAAAACACATCGATCTAAACATGTGGAGAGTTCTACATCAGAGTCCTCCAGCAGCTCATCTAATGAGGCAGAACTTGAAGAATCAGTGTCCTCAAGCAGTGATGAAGGGAGGTCAAAAAAGAAAATTAGGTTAACTAAAAAACATTCAAGAAAAATGGATAGGCATGGCAGACTTAAGAAGCACCATGGGAAGGGGAAAGGTTCAGTTGATCAGCATATTGACCGTTTGTTAATTGACCCTTTTGATTTCCAATCCGAACCAGGTATTTTTGCTACACCAAACAAAGATACTGTTTTTAGCAGCAACATGAACTAGACGCAATCGTCTTTGTCCGCTAAAATACTGTTGCGGACACCTTCCCAAGAGGTTTGACAGATCTAAGATGGAGAAATATGATGGGAGCAAAGATCTAGACAACTATCTAAAGTAGTTTAAGAACTTTATGATGAACTTCGATGATGATGATGATAGACTGCTGTGCAGGGCCTTCTCCCAAACTTTCACATCAAGTGCTCTCAAATAGTATAATAGTCTCCCTCAAAGATCTATTAAAAAATTTGATATATTTTGGGTTGCTTTTCGGAGGTAGTTTGTTGGAAGTAAAGAGCTTACAGGCAATGGTGATACCATTATCCATTGTGCTCAAGAGCCAAATGAGTCTCTAAAGGAGTACAACAGAAAATTTGTGAATACAAAGAATGGGCTAGCAGATTACTTAGAACAAGTGCAATTTCCTCCCTTAGATAAGGGTTAAATTCGGACAACTTGGCTGATTCAATCACCGAGAAGAAAGCTATGACTTTCAGAGGGTTACTAAATCAGGTGGGAAAGTAAATCAATGTAGAGGAAACTAAAAAAACCAGGGTACCTCGTCAGATAAGGTCCGCTACTACAACATCAACACCTCAGGCTGCTAATCAGTCCTGGTACAGCTCAAAGGATATCATACATGGATCTAATCGATCAAAGCAGAATCAATCAAACTAGAATCAGAACCAACATGTCATAAGCAAAAGGGAACCATGGGTTCAACTTGAGTGGTTTGCTGAATTGCGGGAAAGTGTGGCTACAATCTATGACAAAACTAAAAACAAAGTACACTTTAGAAAGCCAACAGCATTGTAATCCCCCAGAGAAAACCGGAGCACCCGTTTCTACAAATACCATAATGAAATAGGCCATGATACCCATGATTGTATAGCCTTGAAGCAGGAGGTGCGGAACCTCATTGAAAGGGGTAAGCTGAGAGCTTATGTCAAAAAACGAGGAGGAAGCAGACCGGATAATGCACAAGCCAATGCCAATACTCCTCGAACTAATCTTTCAAGCAATCTTCGAACTTCTGCGCAGGAAGATGCAATAGTGATTACTGAAAAGTTTGATGTAGACTCTGAATACCTTAATCTGGATCCAAGTCGGAATCGGGTAGGGGTAATAACAAACAAGACTAAAACTATTTCCGGGTTGATTAATTTCTTTGAATCTTTAACCATATTGAGAGGGGATTTTGTGACTGTACCTTATAGTTCATCAAGGAGGATGCATGTCCGCAATTTGGGCACCCAGTTGGATGAAAAAATGACCACACACTTGTACCAAACTCTATCTCCTTTTATAGTTTTAGATGAGGATGACCTAATAGACACTGTTGGGCCTCATGAAGATCTTGTGGTAATAGGGGCATCGATAGGGGGAAATGATATACGCCGGATTCTGATTGACGCAAGTAGTTCGGAAAACATCCTATTTTTAAGCTCATATAAGAAGATGAGGAACCCTTCGGTTATACAGCGTTCGAACAGAACCATCATAGGCTTCACAGGAAGTTCTCCATATGTGATTGGGGAATTTGAAGAAGAGGTGTTGCTGGGCAAAGGACCCTTTAAGAAAATGGTAAGAGTGTTGTTTGTTGTGGTAGATTGCCCAACATCTTACGATACAATATTTGGAGGGTCTTGACTCTCCAAAATGCATGTTGTGGCCTCTACGGTCCACCAGTGTTTGAAGTATGTTGTCCAGGGAGAAGTAGGTGTTGTCTGAAGCAGCCAGAAGATGGTCAGGGAGTGTTATACAACGGTCCTCGCCTCTAAGTTTGAGGAAGCAGTCAAGATTAACAGATATTAGTAGCTACTGGATCCTTCCACCTATGAGAATGAAAATAATGATCTTAGGGAGGCTCCTAGTGTCATAATACCCGTAGAGGAAGTTGACATCCATTCCCTAGTTGAAGGCAAGAATATTAAAATTGATACCAAGTTGGCGCCAAATTTGAAACACAAGCTGTTGTCTTTTTTAATGAACAATCAACATGTTTTTGCTTGGTGCAATGACGATGTTACCGGAGTGCCAGCTGATATAATTTATCACAAGTTATCTGTACGAACTGATGTTGCACCGGTTGTACAACGAAAAGGGTCTTTCTCCAAAGAAAAAATAGATCTGATTATTCAAGAAGTTGATCGTTTGACCAAGATGGGCCACATAAAAGAGTCTTAGTACCCTTTATGGACTGCCAACCCTGTCTTAGTCAAGAAAATTAATTGTAAATGGCGCATGTGCATTTCCTTTACTGATCTTAATAGGGTATACCCCAAGGATATCTATCTTATTCCTCGGATAGATCAGTTGGTGGATTCTACTTCTGGAAATAAACTTTTATCTTTCATGGATGCATTTTTGGGTGACAACCATATACAAGTAGATCTGAAGGATCAAGACCATACCACTTTTATTATGGACAGAGGTCTTCATTGTTATAAGGTGATGGCGTTCATATTGAAAAATGCTGGAGCCACTTATCAAAGATTGGTAAATAAATATTTCGCTAATCAGATTGGCATAAACATGGAAGTTTATATAGATTATATGATGGTAAAGAGCTTGGAGGAAGATGCACATATATCTGACCTTCAAGAAATATTTTCTAATTTAAAAGTTGTAAACTTGAAGCTAAACCCTGAAAATGTGTTTTTGGGGTCCGATCTGGAAAATTCTTGGGCTACATAATAAGTTAAAAAGGCATTCAACCTGATCTGGATCAACTTAATGCCCTACTAACAATGTAACCTCCTCGGAGCACCAAATAAGTTCAAAGTCTTACCGGAAGATTGGCTTCTTTGAACAAGTTTATTTCAAGATCATCAGACAAATGTGCTCCATTTTTCCAAGTATTAAGGAATACCAAAGATTTTAATTGGTTTCCTCAGTGTGATCAGGCATTTATTGAAATCAAGAAGCATTTTTATTCACCGAAGACTTTCTTTAAACATATTCAGGAGAAAAGCTCTACGTATATCTAGATGTATCCGAGTATGCAATAAGTGTTGTGATAGTAAGAGATATGGACAATTACCCACGTCCGGTATATTACATTAGAAAAAGTCTGTTGGATGCTAAAAGAATATATTTGAAGTTGGAAAAACTAACATTGGCCCTGGTAATTACAGCAAGAAAAATGAGACCATATTTCCAAGCTCATTTTATTGTCGTTCGAACATCGTTTCCCTTGAAAAGTGTTTTTCAAAAAGCTGATGTGTCAAGTAGAATGACCAAGTGGTCAGTTGAGCTGGGTGATTACGATATTAATTTTGCGCCCCAGACGGTGATTAAAGCCTAGTTAGTGGCTGATTTCTTAGTAGAATTTCATGCTGATAGATCCTCCTGACAGATGCCAAAAAACCAGTCTACGAAAGAATGGGTAGTTCGAACTGATGGCGGATCAAGTATTATGGGTTGTGGGCTGGATTTTGTTTAAATTTTCCCTCTGGTGATATTATGTACCAGGCTATATGTTTTGGTTTAAGGGCTTCTAACAATGAATCTGTATACGAAGCAGCTAGAACTGGTCTTAAGCTAGCTCTCATATGTGGGGAAAAGAGAGTTCGGTCAATGAGTGATTCCCAATTACTGATTCACCGTGCTCAAGGGCAGTCAGAAGCAAAGAAAGAACAATTGGTTAATGTTAAGGGAATTTGTTGCAAGCTTCAATAATATCTACTACGAACACATCCCTAGATCGGAGAATATTGTGGCAGGCTCTTTGGCAACCATAGCTTATTCTGAATCTTACTCTTGGATTCTGATGCAAGAATGTCCATCAATACAAATGGCCCCAGAAAAAGGTAAAGATGATGAATAAAGTATGAGCATAGTAAGCATTCAGCCTAATGACTGGAGGTATGATATTCTTCAGTTTATTTTCGATGGGATTTTGCCTCCGGATAAAGCCATGGCTAAGAAAGTCAAGTATAAGGCTCGTGGTTTCTTGATATTAAGGGAAGTTCTTTACAAGAAATCGTTCGACATACCTCTCTTGTGTTGCTTAGGATTTGAATAATCCCAAGTTGTGTTATCTGAACTACATGATAGAGAAGGTTCTGTATATTGAGACTATAAAGCCCTAACCAGGATAGTTTATTAGCATGGTACTACTGGCCAACCATAATGGAAAATACTAAAGAGATGGTAAAAAAGTGTGATATTTGCCAAAGATTTGGAAACGAAATTCATGTGCGAGCAGTTCCTATGGAATCCATATCTGAACCGATACCCTTCGACAGATGGGAGTTTGATCTAGTTGGGCCTCTTCCCATGGAATCCGGTGGATGTAGAACAATCATAGTTGCTATTGACTATTTCTCTAAGTGGATAGAGGCAACTCCTTTAACTGGAACCACTTTTAAGGAAATTATTAAATTTATTTTATCTGACATATGTTGCAGATTTGGGGTTCCCCCAAAGATTACCACAGATAATGGGCACAGTTTGATAATAAAGACATTGAAATATTCTGCACCTCCAGAGGAATTCAACATTGTTTTTCTTCTCTTTTCCACCCTCGAGCAAATGGGCAAGTTGAAGTAGCTAATCGGACAATCTTGTCTGGGTTGATGAAGAATCTGGAGGGAGCTGCAGGAAAATGGCCAAGTTATTTACAAGAAGTATTGTGGGCTTACCGAACTACACCTCGGGCTGCTACACAAGAATCCCATTTTGCCCTTGTGTATGGGATGGATGCAATCACTCCCATAGAAGCTATTTTGCCATCTTATAGAGTCCAAAACTATTTTGAACAGGCTAATGATATAGCAGTCAGGAATCAGTTGGATTTGATTGAAGAAAGAAGAGTTAAAGCGCATTTGAGGAAGGTGCATTACCAGGGTTTGATGAGGAGTAGATTTGCCTCCAAAATTAAAAGAAGATATTTTCAGTTGGAGGACAAAGTCTTAAGAAAAGTTTTTTTACACACCAGGGAAAAACAGTTCGGTAAGCTGGCTCCAAATTTGGAAGGCCCTTAAATGGTGTGTGGGAAAGTTAAATCGGGAACATACAGACTCAAAGACAAGGAAGGGAAGGCACTAAAGCACCCATGAAATGTTGAACATCTCAGGTTATACTTAGAATAGACCTCTCTTGTAAATATTTACTTTTTAAGTATCAATGTAAATATTAAAGGGCATACATTTTCCTACCCTGGTGGCGCGGGGAGGTTTTAACGAGGTTTTTGAGTTTTTCAATAATATTATATGCCTTCTTCAAAAGTTTGGTGCAACTCTGTTTTTTAACACCCCGACTCTCAAATATATTTGAGTTGATCAGACATATTAAACACTTGGTCACATTTAGTAACCACATGTGGTGGAGGATATTTAATACCCTTACTTAACACCTCTGAAATATTGAAGGTTATCTAAACATTTGCCATAAAGAGTTAAACAAAGGGAAATATGAAATTAGAGTCTGATCGGACTAAAACCGATCCATGATTCACAGATGCCTTGACCGTTCAAGGACTTTAAGTTTTAAGGAACGAAAAATTAAACAAACAATGCAACAAAATGCCTTGGTCATCCAAGGACTTTAATTTTTCAACAAAAAAATATACAGCATAACAATACAACCTTAGGGCTTGTTCCCTTCGGTTTTTTCTTCACCACCATCTTTTTCGGACTTTTGAGTTCAGCACTTGAACTCTCACCAACTCTTTTGTTGTCCTCAGAATCTTCCTACTTGAATAGTTGTGCTTTTCACCATCAGCCATCGTATGAAAAGGGAGGTCATCGTATTCCATAAATTTCCACAAAGGACCAAGAGTTCTCTTAGGAAATGTCTCATGAAACAGTAAGACCATATCGGATTTGATACCATCATCTCTTTTCTATAATGTGTCTACCATTTCAGAGGCATACTTCTTTATTCCAGCAGCTATATCTTCAGCTTGTTTTTGTACTAGAGCTGTATTCTCCTACGTTTTCTTCTTAACAACATCCTCCAAGTTGTCCTTGTCCTCGGATAGAGTCTTGATGGTTTTGTTTTTAGCCTCTAGTTGCCCTTTCAAAGCTTTGATCTCATCGGAAGAAAAATTTTCCAGTCCGGAATACTTGCTCTGGAGATCTCTTTGAGCCTCTTCTGACTTGCGCAGTTTGGCATCCAAATCTTCTTTTTTTTTTCTTCAGAGATTATATGTTTTGTTGACTAGTAAAGAGGCTATTAGTCAAGCCTTGGTTAGTTGTGGTCAGGGAATTGATATTGTTTATTTGTTTCCTTACTTGTCTTTCCAGGTCAACTACCGGACGGATATAACCTAGGAGGGTGTAACTCAGGGTGTCTTGCTCGCTTGATATCACATAAGTCTCACCATTATGGGTCACACCATTGGACGAGTTGGCAGGGCGATAAGGCCCTGCGAAGTCATCTTTTTCTAGTTCATTGAAATATATGTTAATATTCTGAAAGGCATTAAGATTTACCTCTCCATCAGCAGTGGTTTGTTCGGAATAAAGGTTGGAAGGAATTTCTTCTTGCAAAGTAGGATTACCTGGAGCCGGAGGAGGGATTTTAGAAGAACGTAGAATTAACTCTGATCCTAGAGTGACCTTTTTCTTCTTTGCAGCGTTTTCATCACTGCTTGTCTTACGTATCTTATCCTTCTTCGTAATCTTTGATGAGTTGTCTGATCCACCAGCCTCTTTAACAGTAACTTCCACTGCTTCCACTAGAACAACATTAATCCCTCATTGGTTCTCCGAACCGGTTCCATCGGTGGTTGTCTGAGGTGGGTATGTTGTGGTTGTCTTCTTTTGTTCTTCATCTTGTCCAGATGGCTAGGAGATTTGACCCTGGAATGCAAGTAAAGTTTGGTGTCCTTAGCCTCGGTTCTCCTCAGGATAACGTCTGCATGAGAATGGGTGGTCAGTTCTTTCCAGGAGAGGTCTCTTCTCCCTGTGGTATTCCACAGATGAGACCTCACAAAATTCCCTAAAGTGAAGCAGTTGTGGAAGTCATTCCCCCATTTCTCCAAGGCCCGGGCGTTTAGCTTGGCGCAAGTGTTTTGACCTGCCGCTACATGATCTGAGAACTTCTTTGGAAAAACTGAAAAAGGACACAAGTCAATTCGGAATAACCACATAGTGTTTAAAAAGATTAAGGGAAAAATAAATAAAACTTACTTATACTCTTCTAGTGGCTAGTCAGCTGGCTTGGGTTAGAGTTGGTGAGTTTAGATTTTGCCTTAGGAAATTAGTATAAGAAAATTCTAGAGAGAGATAAAGAGTTAGAGAGTTTTTAGAGAGAGAAAGTTTAAGTAAAAATGAGTTCACTAGAAAAAGTGTTCAACCTCTATATTAGGTAAACCTTGCCCTTTAGATAGAGGAGCCAAGACTTAGCCTTAAAATGAAATCTGTTTACAAAAGAGGACAGATTTCCCTTTAGTCCTTAGCAATAACACATAGTCACAAATTTTCTCTAAAACTTACAATATTCATAGTTTAAGGACTAAACTTACATTATTTACAGTTTAGTCCTTAAATTTAAATTACTTATAATTTAGTCCTTAAAATCCTACTTCAATATCAAGAGTCAACTTTGATCTTTTTCCTATTCTCCCAGGCTCCGCTGATGAACAAGAACTGTATCCTTCATGGCTTTTCCGACTCTAGAAGGTCATTCACTACCTTGTAATCATTCCCCATATTGTAATAGTAGAAGGGAATATGGTGATTCCTGCACAAATTCGCCACAACAGCGAATTGTTCCATTAGTAGTGGGATCTTGGATAGTCTGGAAGCCATGATGCCAGCCATCAAAGTGTACCACGTGTTTGGGCTCAGCTGACGCGGACATAGCTTAATCAGGTGGAAGTACCTGACTATCTCCGGAACCAAATGAAACCGGAGTCCCCAGTTCAGCACCTCTGTGTAGACCACTAGCTCATTAGGTTTGCAATCCATCAGAGTTTCCGGGGTGATCGGGATTCTCACCTTGAGAGACTCAAGGATCCGCCCCTTTGTACGAATACGACCCAATTCAACGGTGTGAGTGTATAAGTAGGCTATATTCTGGAGGGATAACATGTATTTTACGCTGATTTTCTAAACATTTGGCCCTACTTTCCCTTCCAAACACTCCGGAAGAGCATCTGGATTGGTCAAACGCACTTTAGTTTTGCCCTTTTGATCTGCAACAGTGTCCTCCATATGTCCACACGCCTCAAAAGGAGTATCATCCATACTATCCTCCATATTTTCTTCTATTACAATGGAAGGCTGTTCGGATAGCTTCGTTTCTACCAGGGGCTGCTGTCCGGAGGGTTTGGGTTCTGGCAAAGGATTTATTGTCTCTGAACTAGTGTATTTCGAAGAGGTATGACTGGACTTAGCCTTGTATTGGCGAGTTATTGGCAAGGGATATTCTTCTCAGAGGACTTCTCAGCGTCTGAACCTATGGCAATAAAGGGTGAAGGCTTCCTAACTCTGGAAATGGTATTTTTTTAGGGAGAGGGTTTTGAAATTCTTGAACAGAGGATCCTGATTAAAGAGAAGAAAGACTTGGGACAAAAGGAACTTTTCTGACCTTAGATGTCTTTGATGACGATGAACCTTGGTCTGTGTTTGTTTTTAGATGATTGAGTTCTTCGCCAGGAAAAATGGGAAGACCAACAACTATTCTTTCGTCTCTTGCAACGTTTCTCGCTCTCTCTAATTCAGAAAAATTTAACCAACCCCTTTTACTAGTGCATTTCTGACTGTGAACATAAATTACTTGAACGCAATTTGAAAGAATACTAAGATTTCTCTCTCTAGAAGTGTTTTTATTTTTTAAGACAATGGAACAGGGAAGCCAAGTTAAATAACTGTGAAAATAGAAAAGATTACCTAAGGGAAGATAAACTGATCATAGCCATGATTAGGGGCTATTAAGCATGAGGCTTATGCCCTAAGTAACTTTATATCATAGTAGGTACGAGAATCTAGGAGAAAAATGGCTGAGAGGTCGAACCAGAGCCTGACATGTGTTCCACGTTGAAAAAAGACTCTTGAAATTCTTAACGGTATAATCAGTCCCACCAAATTCCGATCGGGCTGACTCTTGAAATTCTTAGCTAGAAAAGGTGGTCTGTTCAATCCGGATACAAAAGAAAATCGGAAAAACACATTGTAAATGCATTGATTTATATTCTTGTGGGTTAGATCTTCCAAAGATTATTTGCAAGACCAAAAGGGGCTACTGATAAGGTCGGATATTTTAGACACTGCACTTTGTTTTTATCCGAAGGACAATTCAGACCACACCACTACCATGAGAAACCGAACAGGACAAATGTAGTGGAAAGTGACTAAGCTAGGTGCTGGTCATTTCACACCTTAGGATAATGGGTTCTTAAACTTGACCCGACTCTACAATCTGATCCAAAAAGCTCATGAGTCATTAATTAAGTATAAATACCCCAACTACTTTCATTAATGAAAGTGATCAGAATTTAATACAATCACACATCTTAATTATCTCACTACACTCCACCTTAAACATTAAATTCCCAAAACACTTTACTAAATTTCCCTCCACTAGAAATAATCCAAAGCAGTTATATTTGTAGATAATTGGTCACCAAAGGTACCATATTATTTATGAACTTGTTAAAAGATATACATGAACGATATAATTATTTTAAACATCAATGATCAATTGTCAATTAAATGGACAAATCTCAAGATGATACAGTATTTTAAAATCAATAGACTAAATATTTAAAAATAAAAATGAATAGTTGAGATATCAATTAAAAATAATAATTGATTCAATTTTTTTGGAACGATTGGTTTCTAATGCTAATTGATTCCGGTTTTTTGTTGTTGTAAACAACCAGTTTTATAACTATAATTGTTTTTTTCCAAATACATAGTTATAACTGTAACTGATTCAGTATTTTTTAATATGTCGTTTAACTATTTATTCTAGATTTTGAATATCTTCATATTAGTTTGTAAATCATGATGAATGTTTTTCAACGTATCGTACCTTTTGATATGTTGATTGTTCCGTTTCTTCTCGACCAACCAATTGTACAATGGCAATCGAATTAGTTTAAAAAAAAACTAGCTTGTAATGGCAATTGATTTTTATTTTATTCAAACAAAAAGTTATAACAATATTTCATTCAGTTTTTTTTCAATATGTTGCTCAACTATCTATTCAAGATTTTGAATATCTTCATGTTTGTTTATTTATCCAGATGATTGTTTTTATCATTTGAACGTCTTGTATATGTTGATAGGTTGGTTGTTCAATTTTTTCTCGACCAATCAATTTTACAATGGTAGTTGATTCAGTTTTGATTTAAACAACTAGTTTTATAATGATAATCAAATTTTAATTTATTTTCAAACGTCTAGTTACAATGGTAACTAATTCAGTTTTTTGAATACGCGAACGAACTATCTATTCTAGGTTTTTTCAACGTCTCATATCTTCTAGTATGTCGGTTGTTCAATTTTGTCTTGACCAACCAATTTTACAACGGTAACGGTAATTGATTCAGTTTTGATTTAAACAACTAGTTTTATAACGGTAATTGATTCGTATTTTTTTTCAATGAGCTAGTTATAACTATAACTAATTCCGTTTTTTTTAAAATATGTCACTCAGCTATCTATCTAGATTTTTAATATTTTTTATATTAGTTTATTTATCATGATGTTCTTTTTTCAACATCTTATACCTTCTTATATGTTGGTTGTTCAAAAAAATCGAACAAACAGATTTTACAACGGTAATCGATTTTTTTTTTAAAACAACTAGTTTTATAACTATAGTTCGTTTTTACTTTTTCAACCAACAAGTTATAACGACAATTTATTCAGTTTTTTTTATCATGATGATCTTTTTATCATTTTAACATCTTGTGTGCTTTGTTTTCGATAGTCTGAGATTAACTTAATATTTAACATTAAGTTATATATCTGTCGATGGTTGTTCAAACTTTTGTCGATTAAAATTCAAATTTTTTTTGCCTCTAACAAATTGTTTAACCACCTATTTTAGATTTTAAATGTCTATTTTCATATTAATATTTTTACTATTATGACATTTGTGGACCTTATGAAATTAAGTTTAAGATATTGATGTGTTTTAGGTCAAACGTAAAATTATCTGAACATTTAAAATTCACTATATATTATATTTATGGTTCTAGAAATCAAAATGCATAAGTTATATAGCTATAAACCAAATCCTAAAATCCTTGATGAAAATGAATAACCAACCTAAACTAGAAAAACGTTATATTCATTTTAATTAAGACGATTTTATAAAACACTATATTAAGAGGTTTAGTTTGGAACTCTCATAAATATTTAAAATTATAGAAATAATTTTCCCATAAATTAATAGAAAACGTAAGGAAATCTACCACTCATATTATATATAAAGAGTTGAAGAAGTCAATAGTTTTTCTCAGAACATACAAAAAACTCTTCTCGAAGACATGTCTCTGTACATAAACTACCTATAAAATTCGTCACTTTCTGTGTCTTTTCTTCCGAATCTCAAGCAGTAAACTGAATCGGAGATTCTCTATCTCCCTCCACCAATCTATATTCAATCGTCTCCTTCTTTTATTTCGTTCCAAATCAAAATCAATTAAACAAATCAGGAATCAAAATCAAAACTTATATAAAACCCAGAAACTAATGATCTTCATGAATGCTTAAGAAGAGGTTTAAAAACTTGCACATGGATCGTCCTCAGCAATCCGAACCTGCTAAATCCACGGCGGTCCTTTCAATTGAGTGCTTAAGTGGAGGCTCAAAAGCCGATGAATGGACCGGCGATATGCTTCAAACCGGCGATATTGTTGAGGAGATACGAATTGGGTCGGGTTCGGGTTCGGCACAATACAAAGCTCCGTTTAAAGGAGGGAAGAGCGGGGTCCAGAAGGTTCTGCATAGTTCGTTCAAAAACAAAGAGACATCGATTGTTGTCCGAGTCAGACGAGTCGGCGGCGAGTTTACCAGCTTGCAGGCGTGTATCGTCCCAAACAGCGAGGCCGTTGCTAAGAGACAGTACATGTTGAGGTCAATTGATGATCCGAATTACGCAGTCGGGTTTTCCGATCGATTTGAGTCGGATTGTCTCGAGTTGCAAGGTGAGTTTGTTGACCTGTCTTTTGTAACTATAGAGTTGTGTTGTGTGAATCGGACCCTATTATTTTTGTTTCATTCCTTGTCTTTCTCTAAACGTGTGGTACAAAATGGTTGGGTTTGGGTCTCTGTTTGAAACTTCAAAAAATAAAATAAATATTATTTTCTTATTTTCATATTTGGTTTTACTTTTCTTATTGATTAAGACGAACGTTATTAAATATTTTTTATATCTTTTTTTGGTAATTGATTGTTTGTTATTTATTTAGGTAAAGGAAAACAGCTTTTGAGTTGAAAACATTATTGGTGAACATAAAAATGCAGTTTTTCATGTGACCTTAAAAATTTACCATGTGATGCTTTAAATAGAGGAACTTATAGAAAAAAACAAGTTGGTGATATTAACTATTGAGATAAAAATGTATCGGATCTTGGAAATTTTTATATACTTTACAGTGGAGAGGCTTTTAATGACATTAGTTTTGTGGTCCACGCCTTTTTTTAAAGTTATTTTAAACTTTCGATATTCTAGGATGTGTATTTTTTTTGTCAACTATATGTGATACACATGACATACTCTCTTTCTTCATGCTATTGCCCTATGTACACAAAGAAAGCTTTTAGTTCTAAAAGATTTCATCACTTTATCTCTTTGAAACTCTTTTGCCTTTTTCACACATGAGTGTTTGACTTGGGGAGCTAGGGAGTTAAAAGTCTTTAGATTCACGATATTCAGTTCGTTTGCATAAGTATATTTATTGAAAAAGTTAGAAGGTTCTTATCCGAGTATTGCAAGGCCAACTTCAAACACATACTAACTTTTTTATACTATATGGGTAATATTCATGTACTATGGTAAGAAGTTATGTTGTTACTCATGAGGTTGTTAATCTGATTTGGTTTGATGTTATAAATGCAGCTTCAAGAAGTTCGAGGTTAGTGAATGCTTTATCCGAAGCTAAATTGCACGAAGGATTTGTTTCGTATCCATGGGAACAGAAGATGCACGCGGTGTTGAATGTTGCAAAATCAAGTTGCTTTCTTTCTATCATCTTCTTTCCGAAAACATCAGATCCGGTGGCTTCCAGGTACAATGACCTCGAGGACACTCTTGCTCGTGCCAATGCGTGGCTCAGCGCCTCTCAACTCTCCGGTGTCCCTATTGTCTTCATCAATATCCAGACCGAACCTTTACTCACCAAGGTAATCCTTCCGTGGTGAATATTATTTCTCATATTAAGCATGTTTTCAAATGCCCATCAACAGAAGTTGATATTTTAGGACTAGGATCAAATCTTAAATTTCTAACTGTACTGAAGCGACTAAAGACACTGTCTAGATTTGAAGAAACGATATTTTAGCGAATTCGGAGTTTAGATACTTGGATATTAATTCTGGTTGCCGGTAATATTAAATGTTGAAACAGTTATGTGGAGAGACAGCCTCGTCAGCAGTGAATGCGAGTTCACTAACTGATTTGTCAAACCTTGCAAATGCAAGCTTATATGGGTTTGAGGATTACCATGGCATTGACATCGGCGTTGTTAGAGCCGTGCGTCTTTGGTTTGAACCTCTTGGAAGCGAGTATGCAGTTGAGATTCTACTAAAAAAAGAAGATTCCAAGCTTGGATTCACCATTAGCCGTACCGAAGAGGTATTATTACTTTATTTCACTTAATAATCAATACAACGCCCTTTGTGTCTAGATAATGGATAAAATATGTAGAATTAAAGAAAATAGAATGTTTTTCTCTCAAAACAAAGTAACTAATAAAAACATAATTACAGGGGTTCATTTACATCTCGTCGGTGATTGATGATGACGAAAATGCACCTTCGACAAGGTCGGGGCTCAGCAACCTCTATAAGGAAGCATTAAAGGCTTCTAGATTACTAGTGATCTCGAGGGTATCGAACCAAAAAGTTCTTCCTTGGATGGTCTCATCCACTGGAGCTGTTAGGTGTTACGACACAGTTTCACTTAGCCAGAAACTATCACTACACCGCCATGCAAACGTACCCATTCTTTTCCATGTTTTCTTGTGGGATCAAAATGTAATTCCTACATCAAGTGGAGCTAGCTCCAGGTTTCGAGCTTCTGTAGTGCCCATGGAATTACCGCAAGAGGTGCGATTACCACCAGAGCTGCTATTGATCCGTCAGCCAAGTGAAAATCAAGTGCTGCCACAAGATGATAGTGATGACCTGGAATTTAACCTCGAAAGAGACACTGTTGATGGGGAATTTACCCTCCAAAGAGCCAATATTGGTGATATTTCGTTTAGATTTAATGATTTGTCGTTCTCTAACAGGGCGTGAAGGTTTCTTGCGTGGGGTTCGAAATTGATAAAAACTAGTACATGCATACTTTGGTGTATTTCTGAACTATGGTGACAGAAAGGGTATAGATTGATTTTGAACTTGGTGAAGAAAGAGAAAGATTAGGCCATCTTGTATTGGTCTAGTTCATAGTTTTTTTTTCATGTAAGTTACATGTGAGAAGAGAACAATATCTTCATTGAAAGCAACATATAGCTTAATTCTTAGCATTTTCTTTTCACCAAACAACCGTACCCCTATATTCTATTTAAACTTAAATTTCCTCCTAGTATCAATTCGACCGATGCATGTTGTCCTCTTTGGCCATGAAAGGCCGCACTATTTGGTATACTTCCAAAAATGTCTTATATTAGTTGAGATATATATACCAATGTTATTCTCCGATATCATATATTCCTATCCAACCATATATTCAAACGACAAAAAAACCAAACGATGTCCAAGATAAGCACAAAAGCGACTGGGAATGATATCAGCTTGACAAACTATACTCTGTTAATTTTGAAATCTCATATAAATGCTATGTATCAGTACTACTATTGGCATGCAACGCTTGTGATCCGGTTGATTTTATACCTGACCGTGTTATACCAGTCTGTTTGATTCCTTAAATGATATGAAACGAATCTTATCCTTCAACTTCACCTCTTGAATCGTTTCAATGCCGTTTCCTCGAACGATCTAAACGGCATACAAAACATATCTTCTCCTTCATCAATCGGACTCCGATCTCCATTAACAAACAGCACCGGTGTATCTATGGGCCAATCGAACTCGAAGTCCATGACGGGATCTCTCGATCTCTTCTGTTCGGCGTCTTGTTTAGCTGCATTTCCGATTTTTAGTGAGATCGCAGAAAGAAGAGCTGGATCCAGGTAATCTTCTAGTTTCTTTGTCTTCGCCGATGATTTCTCAGTCAATTTCGTAGATTCGCCATCGTCAACTACTTTCCTGCTAATTTTGTTTTCCTGGATCATCACTTAAGTTTACATATAAGAAGAGATAGAGATAAGAGAGAGAATCGTTACAGAGATTTGAATGATGATGGACGGATGAGTCGTGTTTGGATCTCGTTGATGGTGGTGAGAGGACTCAAAGCTTCTGGTCTGCTTTTTTGGCTCATTGTCAGTTTAAACCTACAAATGACTTCGAGATTAGAGAGAAATTATTTGTTCATGTAACAACCTAAACACTACTTATTTGGTATTTCCATAAACCTCTAAAAGAAGCAATCCGTTGCAGAACAAAGTACACGATGACGATGACGATGACATTGGTACCTTTTGGGTGGCAAGTTTATAAACGGAGATATACCGACTGGTTTCAAGAGTTCACCATCGGCTTCTAATATATTCACACCTGATTTGCTGTGGGAAGAAGCAAGAGTAGAGGATCTTCTTGGCCAACAGGATTATTCTCGATATTGACAGAACCGGGTTCATCCATTTTTGTGTAATAAGGGTTCAAGAGAAAGATGATGAGTTCGAATAAGCTCCGAGAAATAATTTTTTGTGAGCTTGGGGTCTAAAATACAATCGGCTATACTTCTTAAAGAGAAAGGTACCCTCATTCAGTTATATTTCAAGTTATTTTCATAAATAACGGTACCAAACCATTTGCGGTTCCGGTAGAAATTAATAGGAAAAAAATTTGGCTAAAACCATCACTATTATTAAATACAATTCTCATGTGGTTTGTAAACACTAGAATCACTAAAAATACATGGGTTTCGCTAAACCATTTTTTTTCTCTTTTAATCGGAGCGAACCCTAAAGGGACTCGAATTCATGACCTTTAGTCACAAGCATGTCTTACTCAACCAACTCAGCTACCTCTTGGGGCGGCTAAACCATTTCTACAAATACTATAAGTGGTTAAAAAAAGAAATTTTATATTTTTTTAGTTTATTTTTTTATCTTTTTCACTAAAAAAGATTGACTTTTGTTTGTTGTTGGGTGTAGTTAGTTTGGTAGCTCAATCACAAAATCAAACGACCAAACTTCGTACTCATATACTAAATCCAAGTTTTTTACCAATTTTTTTAAAAAAAATTGTTGAAACACTTTTTTCATATTTTCCTAGAAAACCTATATACCTTCAATATGAACAAATAAATAACAAACAAATAGAAACTCATTACAGAATTAGAACTACATATGAATTAATGTGTTGTTTGGAACTAGATTTGCGTAAATAGAGCTTCAGTGGAGTCTTCGATTTTCTAGTTTTTCTAGAACAACGCTGGCGGTGGTAGGGGCTTTCATTGTCGATTCTATTGCTCTGCACCGCCAGTCGTAGTCTGCAAGGCTGGTCGGGCCAGTAGCGCCCACCACCGGTTTAGAATTCACAACACCGGCGGTGTAGTTATAGAAATGACAATTAATACAAATTATTTATCTAATGTGCACGTGTCCAAATTTGATAAGTTTATTTCGATTATGATATCCTAACATACCCCGGGATGCGTGATAGGTGTCGCATGCAAATTGGTTAAGAGGATTATGTTATCCTCAATTTACATGTGTCTAATTTTGACAGGCTTATTCTGATTACGTTATCCACACCCAAAATATCAATAAATGGGAACTTCATACTTGTAATCTCATACCTTTAAAACTCACAGACACGGGTGATGCGAATTAGAATGTCCACGAAGACGCGATCCTGCTCAAATTAGTTGATTTCATGAAATGCACGATGTCGGAAGAAACACTTGGTTTTGTCAACGAAGTTTTGTGCATAATGTACTTCATGCACGGAAAGGAAACGACGTGTTCTGGTTGTATGGTGCCCCGACCACACGGACGCGAAGAAGTGGCGACCATGTTAGATTATTTGAAAACGGTTCTGAATATACATATTGCCTTACTTCCATATGAAATGATGGACGAAGCACACGATATTTTTAGCATGACATTTCAAAGCTTAATTACAAGAGATATGTTGGATCGTGTGGTGCAACAACTTAAATAAAAAATAATGTTATAGCCAATTGCATCTAAGACTCTTTCTCAAACTTTGATGGAACCGGCGAAGAGGAGGAATATTTGTTCGAAAAAAGGCACGAACATCGATGGAATTATTTTTCACCGTAAACACGCTTGTATCAACTAATTTTATGAACGAGTTATGTAATCTTTTTAACTATGTGAAGTAATTTATGTATTATGTTATCATAATCGTCAATTTATTTTGTTTTCGAGTACTTACAAACTATACGCGTCGGTGGTAGCACCACACAACCAATCTAAATAAGGTTCAATTATTATAATCATACATCGACGACGGGTAAATTTTCAAGCCATGATGTCATAATTTTATACAAGCAGTGTGTTACTAGGTTAGCGGTTGGTGATTTCACATCCGTCGGTTTCTAACTACAACAGAGGTTGCTTAATTTTGCACCGTCAGCGCTACGTTACGCTTGTCGTTTAGTATTTATAAAATCGGTGTTGTTTTATGGCGCCGACGATATTCGCATTATATGTTGGCAGCTAGCAATAAAACGGTCTAATTATAGTACATCAATTGGTCTCACATGTCTAGTTAAATTACTAGTTGTGGTCATTTTCCCTCAAGTTTATAATTTATTACAAAGTGATCATTTTATATTACATAATTGACAATCATTCTTAAGAAGTTTTCGTTATTCTAATTTACTCATTTATATTATATAATGTTTCCCTTATCACTAGCCCCCAGTCCTTGTGAAGATTTTTGAGCAAGGACTGTCGTTTGGCCAACATTTTTCTCGTCAGACTTTGTAATGCTTTCATTAACCTAGTATCAGATCTTGAAAAAATTTAATCAAGGAAACGTTGTCGGATTTTTTTAATCATTAGTTGCAGAGAATTCTTTATTGCAGAGAATTCTTTATTGCAAAAAATTCTTTATCCAAAAAATTCTTCTTCGAATTTTGTCAACCTTTTGGTGCGAAGAATTCTTCATCTGATTTAAAAAACTTTGTATCCACACGATTCTTATTTGATTTTTTCCAGCCTTTAAGTGTGAAGACCAATTGTTTCTCCCAAAGGTTTCCTCATCAAGGACGTCATAGATCTCTGACACAGATAACAAATCGTTTTCACCCTTGTCAGGTTTCGATTGGTATGATTGTTGTGTGTCCTTTATTCTGATACAAACATGTTTAAGGGCGACGCACTCCTTTTCTAGGCACTCATTGTCTATTTCCTATGTATTTTTCCCCTAGAAAACATCTCCTGAGACCTCTGGGCTTTGAAGCTTGTTGAGGTCCACCCCTCCCTTATAAATACTCAATGTCTTTTATTCATCTCATACAAGAACTTCTAGAGAAAGAAAAAAATTTAGACAGAGAAATGGTTTATTCCAAAAAATTCCTATTTTCAATTGGTTAACTATCAGCCAAAAAGTCGAGCAGAAGCGATCGGTCGGATTATACATTGAACCAGAGCCTCAACCACTTGTTGTTGCATACTACGGTAGTTGGCCTTCAACTGATAGTTCCTACCAACGCAATTATCCCCTCGAATATCTCCTTTCTACCCCCGAGTCACACTATCCCAGTAATTGACAAGGGTGACTACACAGTTATAATGGGGAAAGATAACGGGCCTTCTAAATGTGATTGTTCGTAGTGAAAGCAAGCCCATAAACCTGAAGAAAAATCTTAAACTCAATTCTCGTCGGATATTCCGACTACCCCATCTTCTATACCTCAAGGAAATCCACGACCAACTCCTAAAATTCCCCCTCGAAAACTAACAAAACTGTTGTGGCCTCTTTGGTAAAAAAGTCCCTCGAACCTATCCAAGAAGCAGAATCAAGTGCTTCCTCTGTTGAACATCATATTACCAAATCCGACAATGATGTTAATGCTAGGAGAACTATAGTATCAGTCTTTGGTGGGAAGAGCTAACAACCAAAAATCTTCAAGCTAATGAGGAGAGATCTCCTCCAAAAAAGAAGAGTATGTTAAAGGAGGATCCTATTTTCACTCGCTCCTCATATTGATGCCCTTGTCGAAAACAACCTTCGGACCATAAAACATAAACACATTATAGCTTTGCATAAAGTAAAGTACCGGTACTACGAAAATTCGAGGAGGTTAAGTTGAGGACTCGATGAGGGATTACTCCTATGATCACCATCCAATTTCCGACTGATGGGAAGACATATTTAACGGTTAAGGATCACGGATTGATTGTGCATCTAGAGATCACAAATTGGGGGCTCCGATTTCCCTTTGATCTTCTTTTCGTCGAATACTTCGTGATGGTCGATCTCTGTTCGACCCAAGCTGACCCCAATATGTGGTTTACTCTAACGCCATGTATAATGACTTCTAGGATTTGGGGGATGGGGTTTTCTTTCGAGCAGTTAATTGGTCTTTCTGGATGGGCCAAAATTCCATTATTTCCTTTTTACTCTTTAACCTTCAGTCATAAGCATAAGATTATCAACGATCTTATTGAAGTAGACAAACAATGGAAGTAACGGTTCTTTTTTATCTACGGTTTTTGGGAGACTGGTTCCGAGGCAACAACTGGCAATCCGCACAGGTTGTACCTCAAATGGACGAGCAGAGGTATATTCTTAATATTTTGTTTTCTTTTTATTTATTTTTTGTTTTCTCTAATGTTTAGTCTTGTTAAAATATAAATGACATGGGTTTCCAAGATATATACAGAGTATGTGCCCGAGGTAACAAATGTTTTTAATGAGCTGAGTAGATGGGCCAAGGCTTCTCGGTCCCATAGATTTCATCTTTGTTTTACTCCGACGAACCTTGCCAAAAGTTTCATTTGAAGTGCCAATCCATCAGAGTGCTTATCTTTACATGAGCCCATGGTTCCTCCTACCCAAAAAGAGGTATTAACTAGATTAGAAGTTTAGGATATACTTGTTTTTATTCCCTCAAGGTCTAGAGCTAAAAGTCATCGGAAAATTGAATCTGATGAATATTCGGGAGAGGAAGAACCTCTAGATAATACTGGTACAGTAGCCCAAGCTGTTGGTATTGAATTGGAGGAGACAAACATTATGAAACAAAAAGGTTCCAAACTATTTCCTCAAAGAGACCATCCCAAAAAGTCACGAAAACAAAAATTCAAAGGTGTTCAACAAGATACTGAAGAGGTTGCTTCTCCGTAGAATAAGAAAACTGACAATATTATATCCTCCCAGAGAAGATCATCATCGAATCAGATTCTTCCCAACTTCCACATAACGAGTTGGTTGTTCAAGATCATGGAGGTAACATTATTCAAGAGGAAAATTCTTTGATAGTTGTATCTTTTGAAGATGAATCTTTGTCTGATACATTTGAGATCCCTTATGTGATGTTTTATCTCTTCGTGTACGGAATTTTCTTCGATCCTTAGTTATTTTGGGGAAGAAGATGCAGTTTTTAAGAGAGTGAAAAAATCATTACAAGTCAGAAGCTTCACAACGGGAATCAAAAGTATGAGAACTTGAACAAGAGCTTTTTACGCTCTGAAAGAAAGCCGATGCGATTTATGAAAAACTTGTTCTTGCAGATGATTATATTATGATTTCCAACAAGTTTTGTCAAGACGAGATATTTTTATGCCCAACAAAAAGCTCGTAATGATAGACTCATTGAGTCTTATAAAGAAGGAAATGATAAAGCTTCGGAGTACTTTGAATGATGCTTCAAAGATTTTGAGAGGGTTGTCCAAGAGAAAAATGTCATTTTAGCCCAAGCTGAGGTAAATCAAAAAGTTGTTGTCAACGCCCAAGTGTGTCTCTTAATTAGATGAGAGGGATGCGAAGGTTAGATCCGGGATAACTATGGAAATTAATGAGTGTTACCTTGACTTGAAGTTAGCTAGTTTCTGGGAACTTGTACCCGTCGAATATTGTCATGTTGGAATTTCTTTCGATGATGGTGAAGTACTGAATCTTCTGAATATGATTCCCTCGGATCCTCCTCATAATAAGTCAATTATTTTTGTTTTAGTTCATATTTTTTGAAGTCCTTTGTGTGTGTTAGGAAATTTTATAAAGTCCTCATCATTTCGAGATGATTTTTATAATATTATGAAAAAAAAAATTAATTTTTTTATATATTTTTTATTATCTTCATAAATTCAAACCAATTTCAAATTTGATATAACATTTATATCAAATGTAGAAGATGAAATGTATTTATAATATCAAAAGTAGAAGATATTTTTAATATTAAATGTAGAAGATAGCACTTGAGAATAACATTTACTTGAGCAAAGTTCATAAATTATTAGTCAATATTCAAATGATGATAAGTTGGTTTTTCATAATCGATAATAAATCATGATAATATTTAGTCTTGCTAAAAAACAATATTTTCCTCACTATGGAAGTAGTTGTTTATGCAAAAAAATTGATATTTTCAACAATTTGTACAAGTTGAAATTAATTACATTTTTACAAATATCTACAAACATAAAAATGTAATATTGTATATCCTTATATATAGAACATGCATACAAAAGTATTAAAAATTATATATTTAAATAGAAGAATTTAGTTTGAGCTTTTGAGACACGTATTAGAAAAGACTAACGCAACCCCCGATGTATGTCAGGATAAACCCACATGACGAGTAACAGTTAAATTTGGAGATTGAGATCGAACAAATAGGTGTTGAGATATAATACTGCCCTAAATTTTACTAGATATGGAAATCGAAATAAGCCTATGAATATCCGACACATGTAAGTTGTGAATACTGTAATCCACTTAACTAGTATGTTTGGGTTACATATCCATGTAAATTGTGGAAACCGTAATATACTTCAAATGTTCATAGTAGTAACAAAATAGTTGTGATACAACAAAACATGAACATTAATCCCATACATACTAAAATGGTTGTGATACAAACTAGTCATACTACAATAAAATGTAAACATAAAACCAATATACATATATAGAAGTCATAACAAAAAAAATAACATACAATAAAATCAATCCCGACAGCGGTGCGCAAAGCTAAAGCACTCAAGTAAAGGCTCACGAATCTGCTGCATACTTAAATCAAGGGACATCGCCTCTATCTTATGTAGCCGATTCGTCAATTCATATAACCTCACCTGATAAATGGTCGCAAAAGGGTTCACCCCAACATATTTATCAACGAGGAAGAATCAAGATCAATCAATATGTACCATAAGTTGCTCGATACCTATACAGGGTATAGCGACACCCGTACCAAGTTGACAGAGTCGGTATTGGTAAGGAAATATATTCTTCAGGGACCTAAATGCAAATTGATAAGGACTAAATTGATAAGTTCTGTAAAGATAGAGTTAAATTAGGTTTTCGAATAGATATAGGGGCTGAATTATAAATAATCCTTTATGTAATCGTTTTTCTAACTAACTCACTCAGTCTATTTAAAGAGGCTGAAGAAGTTAGCTGGGACCTATGAAATAATCAGAAGCACAATACTACTTCCACTACTAAAAACTCTCTCTGTGAAGACTTGTGTTCTTGATTCTCTCAATCCAACTTTAATTCATACCAAATTGGCGCTAGAAAGAGGGGGCGAAGATACCTTGATCAACAGATCAAAAATCGAGTCTCGAGTTTTCGTTTTCTAAAGTTTTTCGTTCGAGTTTTTCTAAAGTATTTTGTTTAGTTTTTCGCTGATTGAAGATGAATCCAGAGGAAGGTGACAATCCATTTGTTCGAAAGGCTATGGAAACGTTGAAATCCGACCTGCAAGAGGCAGGTAATTCGATTCCAGTTCAATCAAACCAATTCGATTTCGAAGGTAAAATGAATGAGATGATAAGGAAGGTGTCGGAGCTTGATGAATTGGTGAAAAAGAAGGAAAGTAATGATAGCACTAGACTTAGGTCTAAGATAGCAAGAGGCGGTCAAGATGATCAGTCGGATCAGTCGATGGACGATGGCGACGTTCAATATGAACAGCGCAAAGCACGTTTTGAGCGAAAAAATGAGTATGGAGGGATAAAAAGAAAAGGAAAGTTGCAGAAGCGACAGTATGTGGACTCTGGTGATGAAGAGGATTCCGAAAATTTGGAGTCAGATGAGACACCGAGGTATGAATATTCTCGAGGCCATTCAAGGGCAACAGAGCGTGAATTCCGGACAGCTAAGATGTATAAGGAGGGGAGGCAAAAGAAAGATAGGCGAGTATATTCACCTCGGAAATATTCGCCTCGGAAATATTCGCCTCGAAAGTATGAAGGTGAGTCAAGTTTATATGCTACTGTGGGGATGAGAAACGAAGACCAATATGTTCAAGGAGTCGACTGGAGGGACTCACCATTGATCAGGGAGATCAGATCTGTGCCGCTTCCGAGGCGGTTTGATATTTCCAAAGTTGATAAGTTTGATGGGACTCAAGATCCCGATGACCATATAGAACAATTCAAAAACTATATGACTAATTTCGAAGACGACGATAAATTGGTGTGTAGAGCATTCTCTCAGACATTCAAGGGAACTGCGATGAAATGGTACAACAAGATTCCTAAGGAGTCAATTGCAAATTTTAGAGGCTTCTATACAGCTTTCCGAAGACAGTTTGTGGGAAGCAAAGAAATGAGAGCTAATGGAGATACAATAATACAATGCAAGCAGGCTGTGGGAGAGAAGCTGAAGGATTATACTAAGAGATTTGTATCAACCAAAGCTGAACTAGATGATTGTGAAGAAAGTGTGGCTATGGCGGCGTTTAGACAAGGACTGTTGCCAGGAGATTTAGCCGATGAGACTACGAGGCGTAGGGCGTTAATATTTGGAGCTCTCATGGCTCAGGTTGAGGATCAGATTAAGGTCGAAGAATCGACGCGGGTTCGAGGAGGAGGCAGTACTATTCAAAAAGGGAATGGTCAAGCTAACACTTCGAATAAAAACTCATCGCGCCCGAGGAATAATCAAAATGTTTCTAACAGAAGAGCTTCGAACTCGTATCAAGGGGGATTTAATCAACACAATTCTAATAATCAGCAACAGTTTAGATCCAGATCGAATGTGTGGGTAAGACCAGACTATTATGCGGATTTGACTGAAAGTGTGGCTTCGATATATGAGAAAACCAGGGGAACAGTAAATTTCAGAAAGCCACCAGCGATTAATAGGCCAAGAGAGGAGCGCAATAACAAGTTCTGCAGGTATCATGAAGATATTGGGCATGATACAAACGATTGTATTGCCTTGAAGAAAGAGATGCAGATTCTGATAGAAAATGGAAAGTTGCTAGAATATGTCAAAAAGAATGCTAAAGCTGCAGCTCCGAAAATTGGTAATCCTAATTCTAAACAGGAAACTGCACTGATGATTTTAGATGTTGCAGGTGATGAGTTTGATGTGGCTTCGGAATATGTCGACCCAGACCCTAGTCGATTATTGTTAATGTCAATAGATGAGCCGAAGCGTCAGGGACGTGTTCGAGATTTGTGTGCCTTCTTTGAATCACTAACAATATTTGGGGGAGATTCAATGACTAACAACACTAATAATTCGAGGAAGAGACATATAGTGAATTTAACGCGTCAAATTGAGGGAGGAGCAACGGCACACCTAAGCAACAAGAAGGATGTGCCCTTTATAATTTTCGATGGGGATGATTTGAGGGGGATTACTGGGCCACATGAAGATGCAGTGGTTATAGGAGCAGAAGTGTGCGGGGTGGAGATTCGACGAGTGTTGATTGGTACCGGGAGCTCCGCTAATGTTCTTTTCAAGTCAACATATGATAGATTAACCACTCCGCCTCGAATAGAAAGGTCAGAGAGAACTATCATTGGGTTTACTGGCGCAACAGCAAATGTGATAGGGGAGTTCGAGGGTGAGATTTCTTTGGGAAAGGGGCCTTTCAAAAAGAAAGTACAAGTACTTTTTGTGGTGGTGGATTGTCCATCGAGCTACAACGCTATTTTTGGAAGGTCGTGGCTGGCTAAAATGTATGTTGTAGTCTCTACGGTTCATCAATGTTTGAAGTATGT
Organism: Limnanthes douglasii subsp. nivea; assembly: GCA_036936605.1. NCBI lineage: Eukaryota > Viridiplantae > Streptophyta > Magnoliopsida > Brassicales > Limnanthaceae > Limnanthes > Limnanthes douglasii. The sequence continues at coordinate 156,167,121 of JAUPFV010000002.1, forward strand.
GATCGAGGATCGAGTCGGCATAGTTCGAAGTGATCAAAAGGTGGCAAGAGAGTGTTACGCTGCTGCGTTTAGACTACGTGGTAAAGGTACTGATGATCCGATGGAGAATTAGCAGTTTGGGGGGTTGTCTTCTGGGGGTGCAGATGAGGGAATTGATGATCCGAGGTCAACCCCGAGTTCTGTGGTGGTAAATGAAGAAATAGAAGAATTTGTTTTCAATAATGGCAGGGTACTTTTCGAATCGGGACTCTGTTGTCTTTATCAATGCGAGAAAAATTGTTGAATTTTTTGTCTGAGAATTTGGATGTATTTGCTTGGAGGTCCGAAGACGTAGTGGGGGTCCCAAGTGATATCATATGTCATAGCTTGGCGGTGGATCCGAAGATCAAACCGATAATTCAAAAAAGAAGAGCTTTTTCGTTGGAAAATCCGAGGCCATAGCTGCTGAGGTAGATCGACTGTATAAGATGGGGCATATCAGGGAGTCCAATTATCCGAGGTGGACGGCTAATCCTGTGGTGGTGAAAAAGAAGAGCGGAAAATGGCGAATGTGCGTGGACTTCACAGATCTAAAGAGAGCCTGTCCAAAGGATCCTTTTCCAGTGCCTCGAATTGACCAGTTAGTGGATTCCACTTCGGGAAATAAAATCTTGACATTTATGGATGCTTTTTCAGGGTATAATCAGATTCGAATGAATCCGGATGATGAAGAAAGCACAACTTTTATCACTGATCGAGGTTTGCACTGTTATAGAGTGATGCCGTTCGGATTAAAAAATGTTGGGTCAACATACCAAAGGCTGATGAATAAGGCGTTTGCTTCACAGATAGGAAGGAATATCGAAGTGTACATCGATGATATGCTTGTCAAGAGCAAAAGTGATGATGAACACATTGATGATTTAGAAGAGACGTTTTTGAATCTCAGAGCCATACAATTGAAACTGAACCCAGAAAAATGTACATTTGGAGTTCGATCTGGTAAGTTTTTGGGGTACATGATTAGTGAAAGAGGAATCGAAGTGGACCCAGAACAGTTGAAGGCTCTGATATCAATGTCTTCACCTCGGAATATCAAAGAAGTGCAGATGTTAACGGGCAGGTTAGCAGCTTTGAACAGATTCATTTCTCGTTTTTCAGATAAGTGCTTGCCTTTTTTCCAGGTGCTGCATCGACCAAATAATTTTGAGTGGACTTCGGATTGTGAAGAAGCTTTTGTGAAGATCAAAAATCTTTTGTCTTCTCCTGAAATATTATCGAAGCCTCGAAAGGGTGAGCAACTATTTTTGTATATAGCAGTATCGGATTATGCAGTAAGTGCAGTTCTGATCAGTGAGGATACGAGGGTTTCGAAGCCTGTCTACTATGTCAGTAAAAGTTTGGTTGATGCTGAGAAACGATATTTGAAGCTAGAAAAATTGGCACTATGTATAGTAGTGGCAGCGAGAAAAATGCGTCCTTACTTCCAGGCACATACGATTGTGGTTCGAACTTCATACCCATTGAAAAATGTGTTGCAAAAGCCAGACATTTCAGGAAGGATGACTAAGTGGTCTGTAGAATTAAGAGATTTCGATGTGTTATTCTCTCCTCGAACGGCTATCAAAGCACAAGCTTTAGCAGACTTCTTGGTTGAGTTTCATTCGAGTAGACCCGAAGAGGAAAAAGGTGAAAAAGAGGGCATAAATACGATGTGGACAGTACGAACAGATGGGGGATCTAGTAACAAAGGGTCAAGTGCAGGAGTTGAATTGGTAGCTCCAACAGGGGAATTTATGTTTCAAGCTATTAAATTTGGATTTCATGCTTCGAACAATGAAGCTGAATATGAAGCTGTGCTAGCAGGGTTGCGATTAGCAAAGATTTGTGGGGAAACATTTGTGCGCTTAGAAACAGATTCGCAGTTGGTAGTTAACCATGTTAAAGGGGTTTCCGAAGCTAAAAAGGAACGTTTGGTTTTGTACTTGCAGGAACTACGAGGAATGATGACACAATTTGAAAATGTCGAAGTGGAGCATATTCGAAGAGGTAACAACACAATGGCTGATTCTTTAGCAACAATGGCTTACTCTGAAGAATATCCATGGATCATGACACAACCATCGCCCTCGATCATATCGAATTCTGAGCAGTGTGAGTTTGTTGATGAGATAGTAAGTGGTCCGATGTGCACTCGAGGTGATTGGAGGTTTGATTTGTTAAACTTTATTTCGAAGGGAATACTACCTCTTGATAAACACTTGCTCAAGAAAAGTATAAAGCTCTTGGCTATGTAGTGTTGGACGGGGTATTGTACAAAAGATCTGCGTCGAAACCTTTGCTACGATGTTTAAGTAAGCAAGAGTCTCAAAACATTCTATCTGAACTGCATGATGGAGATGGATCAGCTCATTGTGGATTCAAAGCTTTAACGCGTAGGGTATTGTTGGCAGGGTATTATTGGCCTACCATATTGCAGGATGCCAAAGTGTTAGTTCGAAGCTGTGATACTTGCCAAAGGTATGCAAATTTAATACATAAACCAGCAGTACCCCTAATGACAATCTCAGAGGCGGTTCCTTTCGATAGGTGGGGGATTGATTTAGTAGGACCATTACCTATGGCTTCTGGTGGAAGACAGATGATTATTGTTGCGGTCGATTATTTTTCGAAGTGGGCAGAAGCAGAACCTTTAGCTGGGACAAAAGCTAAGGATGTAATCAAGTTTATTCAAAGTAACATCTGCTACCGTTTTGGAGTTCCTCGAAAAATAACGACGGACAACGGTCCTCAATTTAATAACAAGGAAATGGACTCTTTTTGCTCTTCGAAAGGAATACAGCAATGCTTTTCTACTCCTTTCCACCCCCAAGCAAATGGGCAGGTGGAAGTTACGAATAGATCTATTTTGGATGGTTTGAAGAAAAATTTGGCAGGAGCAGCAGGGAAATGGCCAAATTATCTTCAAGAAGTGTTGTGGGCATATCGAACAACCCCTAGAGAGGCTACAAAAGAGACTCCTTTTTCTTTGGTATATGGAATGGACGCTGTGTGCCCTGCTGAATCTACATTGCCTTCCTACAGACTACTACGATATTCCGATGTGGATAACGATGAAGCTAGAAGGGTTGAGCTTGATTTGTTAGAGGAAAAAAGGGTCAAAGCGCATTTGAATGTGGTCCATTATCAGACATTAATGAGAAGCAGGTACGATGCTAAAGTTAAGAGGAGAAAATTCAAAGTTGGCGATCGAGTGTTACGAAAAGTATTTCTTCATACTAGGGACAAGCACCTCGGAAAATTGGCTCCAAATTGGGAAGGTCCTTACGAAGTTAAAATGAAGGTCAAGCCAGGTTCCTACAGGTTGTCTGATCGAGAGGGGAGGATGCTCAAACATCCTTGGAATATAGAGCATTTGAAATTGTACTGTGAGTAAAACCGAACTTCGAATTTTTGTAAAACAGACATACTCTTTCCTTATCTGTTGGCCCAGAAAGGTTTTAACGAGGTGTCTGGTTAATATTGAATCTTTTAATAAAATTTCTTTTGGCCATTGGTTGTTTACTATGATAAGTGATTTATTATTTTGGTGACTTGGCAAAGATTGATCATCTTTGAAAGTTGACCAAGAATAATTTTCCGAAGCAATAGCTTTGAAGAAACAACCAAATTATTCGAGGTGCCACGTCTTATGAGTGCATCTAATTTTCGAGGTGCCACGTCTTATGAGTGCATCTAATTTTCGAGGTGCCACGTCTTATGAGTGCATCTAATTTTCGAGGTGCCACGTCTTATGAGTGCATCTAATTTTCGAGGTGCCACGTCTTATGAGTGCATCTAATTTTCGAGGTGCCATGATTTATAAACGCATCTATTTTTCGAAACGACAAGTTTAAATAAGTACACCAGAAGTTTAAAATATTAAAAAAAAAGTTGCTTGTTCGTCGAAAAAAACATGAAGCTTACAAAAAGGGGAGAAAACTACTTAACCAAATACACAAAAAACAAGCATGACACGCCTAATCTATTAGGCATCTTCTTCTTCTTCCGATGACCCTTCCGAAGCATCTTCTTCTTCTGAGGAGCTTGGAGGCACCTCGAATGCTTCCTTTGGGCGACTTTCTTCTGGAACTTGTTTCCAAAGATCCGTTAAATCCAGCCTTGGACAAGCAGCATGAACCTCTCGAAGAAGTTGAATAGCTGTATCAGTTTGAGCTTTCTTAATACCTTCAAGCATTAAAGAACCAACAGCGGCTTCGGCCTTTTTGACAGCAGCATTCTTTTCTTCCTCGAATCCTGTTCGAAGCGTGGTCAGCTGAGTTTGGTAATTTTCCAATTTCTTCTGAGTTTCTTTAACAAGTTTCTCAGCATCAGAAGATTTTTTCTTCTCTTCGGAAATAGTAGTAGAATGTTGAGACTTTAGACTTTCAAGAGCCAGTCGATGAGCAGCCTCAAGAGCTTCGATTTCTTCTTTATGTTCCTTAAGAAGTTTTTCTTTTTCAGCCTCGAACTTTTGAAGTGCTCCGTTTTTCGAGGCCTTTTGAGATTCTGTCTCCTTTTTGCTCTTAACTAGCTCTTGTGCTAGAAGCTCCAATTGGGTTTGAGAATTGTTCACCTCTTCACATAATTTCTTGGCTGCAGCACTTAAACTTGTAAAAGGGCGAAGAATCGAAGTTACCTCATCGGATCTGTTAGGATTGGGCAAGTTCGATGAGTGATGCTAAACAAGAACGATTGCATTGGATTTTGAAGTTGTGGCAGCATCGGCAGAAGTCAATGGAATGGTGTTGATAGGTCGAAAATCTTCACCGGTGGCTGCAAAATCTCCGCTCGAATTTAAATCTTCGAAGTTAAGATAATCAATTTCCTGGCTATCTCCCAATGCCAATCCCCCTTGAGGATTTTCTTCCACAAAGATTTTTTCATGCACCTCGGAAGCCAATACCTCCTCGAGCATATCAGCTTCGTTCTTTTTCTATGGAGTAATGGATTTCTTCTTTTTCTTTTTGGGAGTATTGCTTTCTTTCTTTCTTTTTGCGCAGGTTCATCTTCTTCGGATATGGGGGGAAGTTGAGATGCAGATGGTTTTCTCTTTCTTGCAGTCTTCGAATGGTTGGAAGGTTTAGCCTTGATTGTGTTGGGTTTTTTGAGGGTTTGCTTTCCCTTCTTCTTCAGTGGTAGGTGGCTTTCACTTCGATTCCTGGTGGGAAGGTAGCATTTCCCATCTGGTGCAAGTATTCTCTGAACTGCTAGGATAGGATCCGGGGGGATCATCCGATCTTGAGGGAAGTCAGCTCCTAAGGATATACGCCAGAGATGGCTGTTGACAAAGTTGATCGGCTCAAAGGCTGAGTGAAAGCCATTTCCCCAGGACTTTTCTGCCCACTCAGCCATTTGCTGGAAGATAACCTTGGCATCTTTTCGACGACTTTTAAATCGCCTCGGAATTTTTAAGAAAAAGGGGGGATAAACAGTTAGATAAATAAACTTGATTAATTTGGCTAAGTTTTTTTTAAAAAAGAAAGAGGTGTTACTTACTGCTATCTCTCCAAGTAAGGGTGAGTTTTGAGGGATTGGCATCGGAAATCTCTTTGCCATTTTCCCAAGCTCCTGATAGGAAGACGAAGCTTTGCTTCCAAAGTTTATCAGCTTCGAGGAGGTCGTCGATAATTTTTAAATCATCCTCTAGAGTTAGGTAATAGAACGGCAGAACTGGCCCATTAGAAACTTTGGTCACCGAGATGAAGTCTTCAATTTCGAGGGGAATGCCTCCCAGCCTCGACACCATGATAGCAGAAAATAAGGTAAAAAGCTGGTTTGGAGTAACTTGTGTTGGACACAACCCATGAATTTCGAAGTACCTCACTATCATCGGATCGAGGGGAAATCGAAGTCCCCAGTTGAAAAGCTCAGGGTAGACTACCAGCTCGTCTTTCTGACAGCTCAGAGGCGTTTCTCCTTCTACTGGTAGTCGAAGAGTCATGTTATCGGTTAATCCCCATAGTTTTTTGAGCTTCTCTTTCTCTGACTCGGGGTAGTAAGTATAGGATACATTCTTTAGGGCAAGAATGTACCGAGGAGAAAGTGATTTAAGATTTTCCTGAACCAAGGCAGCAACATCCTCGGGGAGTGTAATGAGAGGTTTCTTTCCTCGAATCTTCTTCGGAGGGACCACGCCGTCAGCCTCGGATTCCTCTTCGGCATCAGATTCAGTAGCTTCAGAATCATTTTCTTTGTTGTTGTCCTCGTCGGTGGCTTCATTAGAATGACTTCGGATTTGAGTCTCCTATTGAGTCACAAGAATTGGTTGACTACTCTCTGGTGTAACGTCAACCACTTCTTTTGGGGGAGGAGAAGAGGTCTCTGCATCATCACCCATTGCTAGAAAGGTCGATTTTTTGCGTGGTTTAACTTTAACAGCTTCGGTTTGAAGGGTAAGTGATTTGGGTAGAAATTCTCTAGTTGCTTCGAATTGTGGGATATGCGATTTGAGTTGTGGATTTTTATCAGTTGATGGTTTATCAGAAGTGGCACCCTTAGATTTTCGATGAGGTCTTAATGGTGGAGAAGTAGGTTGATTTCGAAGAGGAAAAGGTTCTTGGCTAGATTCTGGGTTTGAAGCTAAGGGTGAAGACGAAGTAGCAAGAGTGGGATCGAAGTTACCGTATTTAAAGGTGGTAAGGGAAGAATGAGGACCGTTGTAGATTAACCCAGCAGCTTTGTATTCTTTAGCTCTTTGAGAAATACAAAGATAATCGTAAGCCCCAAATACTTGATTGCTAGAACCAGGGAAGAGAGGTTTCTTTGCTTTTACTGGTTTTCTGGGTTTGGATTTTTTGTATTTGGGATATCTTCTCATACAATAGGTGTTGATCTGAGAAGTCGCTTTAGTGGATGAACTGGATGAAGATGATTTGAAGGTTTATGAAGAACAGGATGAAGATGGCTTGAAGGTAGATAAAGAACAGGATGAAGATGAAGAACAGGATGAAGATGGTTTAGAAGTGATTTCTCTAAAAAGTTATCAATGAAGGAAGAGCTGGGTATTTATAGTTAAAAGGAAAGACGTTGAGAACTTGAAGAGGCAAAGCCAGTGAGTTGATATCATTGGGTGGAATACGAAACGAAAAGGGAACGTGTTATGTCACAGACCTATCAAGTAGGGTCTAGTCAATCTTTCAAGTAGGGGTCAAATAATTCGAAGCACAAGTAAATTTACATCTCTGGCCAACAAATTCGAAGTGGAGGAAAGATTGTGTTCTAAGTTAGCAGATTCGAAGTCAGAAGATTCGAAGTGAATAGAGAAGTCTGTTAGCGCTTGTTCTTAGATTCGAAGTAAGGTTGCGAGTCATTAGGCCTAATCGTAATGAAAAGGCTAGATTCACTTGGGGTAATTCTCGAAGAGTGAATAGTTCTTATAAATTGTCTATATAAGAACTAGGGGGGCTACTGATAAGGAAAGATATTCTTCAGGGACCTAAATGCAAATTGATAAGGACTAAATTGATAAGTTCTGTAAAGATAGAGTTAAATTAGGTATAGGGGCTGAATTATAAATAATCCTTTATGTAACCGTTTTTCTAACTAACTCACTCAGTCTATTTAAAGAGGATGAAGAAGTAAGTTGGGACCTATGAAATAATCAGAAGCACAATACTACTTCCACTACTAAAAACTCTCTCTGTGAAGACTTGTGTTCTTGATTCTCTCAATCCAACTTTAATTCATACCAGGTATGAAGCACATTGCAACATGAGGTCAACATTATATGGAACTGCTATGTAATTTAAATAGACACATCCACAAATAACGCGTGTTTGAACGAGTAGCTCTAAAGCCATCTTCCAAAATAGGTTGTAGTGGACCAAGTATCTTTTGAACATGGCCTAATTATCAAATGACTTAGATAATATATTAAACTTATAGGATGTCCTAAAAATTTAATGTAACATTTATCCAAGCTAGCTCACATAAAGCTCTAACGTCACATAAATATCCATATGGAATGAATCATACATATAAGATAAAAATAATTTTATATAAATTAAAGTCGTATTGAAATAAAGAGAAATATAGTAAAAAAATGCAAACGACAAATAAAACTTACACCATACTATCTGAACATAAATAAAGACTAACGAATATTGTCTAGAGTCTCTTGGTTCGAATGAAAGGAAGGAGGCGAATATCTATACATGGTCGGCTATGTGATATCATATGAACATAATTGCATAGTCGAAATTGAAGAGTTAAAAGATAGTCCAAGGGTGATTTTGTTGTGCGAAGATTTGTTGATAGAGGATTTGGTGATAGAGGAATGTTTGAGTGTCAAATCTAGAGAGAGAAAGTGCTACTTGCTAAACAATATAGAGAGAGAAAGTCTCGTACTATTCATCCCGGGATTCGTGAAGCGTGTGTGGTCCTTTTATAGTACAATTGCGGACCCCACACGCTTTAATTCGGTTTAATTACATCTTTTGGTCCCCGCTTTTTGGTTTCTTCCTATTTTGGCTATATCCTTACAATTCATACATTTCAGCCCTTATACATTTATTTCTATGCATTTTGGCCCTTATACATTTATTTCTATGCATTTTGGCCATTGTCTTTTATTCTTCCTTATCAGTAGCCCCCCAGTCTTAGTAAAAATCGTTTTGCTAAGACTGAATAATTCTCTTGAGAGGCCAAAATCATTTCTTCTTCGAACTTCATGAGTCCTTCGAAAAGTTGCTCCACAAGTCCTTTCATATTTTCGGGGCCATGAACTACTTAGGCGAAAGGTCGCTCCACAAAACCTCTTCGACACAAAACCTCTTCGAATGATTTGTAAGCTTCCTCGAATATCTAAAACGGCCTCTTCGAACTTCTGTTATACCGAGTAGCCCCCTCAATCCTTGCAACGTTTTAAGCAAAATGGTCTTCGGATAAGTATATACTTAGGCGAAAAAGGGTGCTAGGATTGATGATGTCATTTCACACACCGGTGTCAACAAGAAACGGTACCAATTCTTCTGACATTGTTGTCAGAAAACTCTTTCCCTTCCCCTGACAATCTCTGACACAAGAAACGGTATCCCTTAGACCCCTTCTTTATTGAGTATCTCTCAAAGATAGATCTTTGCCCCTCACAGGTTGGGCCCAATATGTGGTTTACACTAATGGCCTGCATAATGGCCTCAAGGCTCTCAGGGCAAGAGTTTCTACTAGAGCAGCTCATTAGGTTTGCTGGTTTGGCCCGAAATCCATACTTTCCCTTTTATTCGCTGACGTTCAACCGAGGGCAAAAAATATTGAAAGATTTACTCGAGGCTGATAAAAAATGGAGGCAGCAGTTTCTCTTCTTCTCTGGTTGCTGGGAGACCGGATCAGAAGCCACTCCTTCAAATCCTCACAAACTTTCTTTGAAGTGGACCATGAAATGTAAGTGCTAGCTCTACTTTTTACTCTGCGAATTTGATACTCCTCGAACACTATGCTCCCTCGAATTTTAAACTTATTTGCAAATTTACATTTTTCTAAGTAGATTGCTTCTTCAAAAACATAAGTGTCTTCGAAAAATATGCACCCTCGAAAACACACTTGTCTTCGAACAACATACTCTTTGTGAATATACTTAACCTTTGTTATCTATTGCAGCTATGACCGGCATATCCAAACCCTATACTGAGTATGTCGAGGGAGCTACAACTGTTTTCACCAATCTTTGCTTGTGGGCAAAGGATAAGTGGGATAACCGATTTCGTCTCTGCTTCACCGATGGCAATCTGGCGAGGAGTCGACTATGGAGGCTGAATCCCCTCGAACGCCTTAGCATGAGAGGATTAATGACTCCGCCTTCGGAACGGGAAGTGTTAGAGCGGTGTAGCCAACAGGATGTCACAATCTATCTGCCCAAGCGCTCCCGCTCGCAAAGTCACCTGGGGGAACCTCCAGAAGATGAAGTAGCACCAATCCAACCATTGAATCCCAGAGTACCTACTAACAATCAAAGGCCTCACTCCTCGGAAAATGCGGGGACGTCGAATTCTGAAGCCCCTCGAACAATTGAATCCCCTCGAACAAGTGTTATTGCTCCAACAAATCCCATTCCTCCTCTCCCTGCTCCCATCCTCCCACCAAGGAAAGATGGCAAGAAAAAAGACTTGAAGGGGAAGGGTATTCTTCTTGAGCCCATCGAAGAACAATCCGAGGGAGGAGAAACCCCTGACAACAATGAAGAGACTAATTTTGAAAGAGAAGTCCACGGTAGTGCAAATGATGCTGAAAACAGGGGTGGCCAGTCACCCAGGGAAACTTCCCACCAATCCCTGCACTCTCCTCTTACTGAGGCTTCGCACCCAGATTCCCTCGAAGACAGTCCAAGGCTAGCTCTGATCCCTGCTCCTCGAACAAACCCTCCACTACTCATTCATCCAGACGTTGCTTGTGGTAATTTTTCCGAATTTGATTCTACAACGTTAGGGTCTCCTTCGAGCTCCTTTGAAGTCCCCTTGGATGACGAGTTCTCAATGAGTCTTCGGAGACTGCTACACACTTCAGTGAACCAAGGAAAGAAGATGCGCCATCTTGAAAAGCACAAAAATTATTATAAGTTCAAGGCATCACTAGCTGCCTCTCAGCTCGAGGAGGCCAAGAAGGAGTATGCAGTGATCGAGGGCCAAGCTGATGCCTTGTACGAGCGTCTTTATGCCTCTGAGAATAATGTGATAATGCTAGAGAGGTGTTGTAAAAAAGAAAGGGACTTGTACAAGGAGAAGACTGATGCCCAGGAGCTGATGATATATTAATACAAAAAGGGGCATCGCAAGGCTTGCGATGGATTCGAGCAATGTACTGAGGCTCTTCGAAAAGTAGTTGGAGAACGCGATAAATTGGAGAAAAAGATCAAATGTTTCCCAGTAGAAGTCGAAGAGGCGAAGGAGAAGGCTGTGGATGCTTATGCAGCAACATGTTCGAAGAACTTACAGGCTCGGGATGCTGCCACTCGAGCCGGCTTATTGACCCAAATATACACCGATCACCCTGAATATGACCTAGGGCCTTTCTGGAAGCTTGTCCCCCCAGAACTTCGCCCTCCCCAAATAGTCGTAAGTGAGAGTGAAGACTCAGAAGGTGAGGGGAGTGACACCTCGAAAAATGCCGATTGAGTAAAAGTGCTGTAGGTAGTTTTTTTTGTATATGGCCTAAAAAGGCCTCTTTTTGTAATGATTGGAACTTGCTGTGCTGCTTTAACTTTGTAAGAGCACTGAATATTTGACTTGTCAATGTATTGTATCTGGAACAAGTTCATAATGATTATCAGTTAGATAAATTGTTCTTCGAATTATGATTTTATTGGCCCTTCGAACAATTAGTACTTGGATAAATTCACAAATTTTATTGGCCTTCGAACAACTAGTGTTATGTTTGTAATAAGTCCATCGAACTTCAAATTGATTTGGCCTTCGAACAATTCGTACTTAAATAAATTTAGCAAGTTTTATGCTTGCAATAAAGCCTTCGAATTCCAACTTACTTGGCCTTCGAACAATTTTTACTTAGATAAATTCAGAAAGTGTTATACTTGCAATGAGGCCTTCGAATACCAACCTGCTTGGCCTTCGAATAATTTTGGGGTCTCCGAAAACAATTTCAAGGAGAAAATGTTCTGATTCACAACTGAGAGTGGCTTCGAGGCACACCTTAATGTGACCCGAAGAATAGTTCGAAGGTCCCAAAACATCGTGGCACACTTTAGTGTGACCCGATGAATAGTTCGAAGGTCCCAAAACATCGTGGCACACTTTAATGTGACCCGATGAATAGTTCAAAGGTCCCAAAATCTCGTGGCACACCTTAATGTGACCCGAAGAATAAAGTAAAAATAATAATAAAAAATAGCGCGAGGGACAATAATTCGAAGCACATGTTACTGTGGCTCAAAAAATAGTTCGAAGGACAGCAATTCGAGGCACATGTTACTGTGACTCAAAAAATCGTGCGAGGGACAACAATTCGAGGCACATGTTATTGTGGCTCAAAAAATAGTTAAAGGCAAAGAAACTTTGTATTTAAGGGGATCACCGAAACACCTCATTAAAACCTTCCTGTGCCTAACAGGGTAGGAAAGAGTGTGTCCTCACCAAAAATTTTCCCAAGGGATACATAGAAAGTGAAAAGAAATACAATGTCATCTCCGAGCTCTGCTAATCGAGGTAAAACTTTAAATGCTCAATATTCCAAGGTAAGCGGAGATATCGTCCGTCTTTATCTTTCAACCGATATGTGCCTGGTTTTATCCTTTCGGTGACCTCATAAGGGCCTTCCCAGTTAGGTCCCAACTTCCCCAAACTCTTGTCCTTAGTGTGCAAGAAAACTTTGCGTAGGACCTTGTCTCCCACCTGAAAGTCTCTATGGTTGACTTTGGACGCATATCGACTCCTCATAAGAGTTTGATAGTGAAGGGAAGTCAGCTGCGCCCGCTGTCTCTTTTCCTCCACCAAATCTAAAGCCAATGCTCTATGCTGATCATTTGTGTCTGAGTCATAAGTTGCTATTCGATGTGAAGGGAAAAGGATCTTCGGAGGGACCACGGCATCCATCCCATAAACTAAGGCAAATGGGGATACAGCGGTGGCTGTCCGGGGGGTCGTTCGATATGCCCACAATACCTCCTGTAAATAGTCAGGCCATTTCCCTGCCTTACCTTCCAAGTTCTTTCTCAAACCGTCGAGGATGGTGCGATTAGTTACTTCCACCTGCCCATTTGCCTGAGGGTGAAATGGTGCCGAAAAACATTGTCGTATGCCCCTTGACACACAAAAACTCTGGAATTCTTTGTTATCAAATTGTGGTCCATTGTCCGTGGTAATCTGCAACGGTACACCAAAACGACAACAAATATTAGATAAAACAAATTTGATCACGTCTTTGGCCTTTGTTCCCGCGAGTGACTCAGCTTCCACCCACTTAGAAAAATAATCGACGACCACAATTATCGTCTGTCTGCCCCCAGAGGCCATCGGTAGAGGTCCAACCAAGTCAATGCCCCACCTGTCAAAAGGAACTGCCTCTGAGATGCTTTCCATCAACACTCCCGGTTTGTGAATTACATTAGCATAGCGCTGGCACGTGTCACAGCGTTTGACCAAATCTTTTGCATCAGCCGAGATAGTTGGCCAATAATAGCCTGCCAAGAATACTCTGCGTATCAAAGCCTTATATCCACAATGAGCAGATCCTTCACCGTCATGCAACTCGGAGAGGATAATTTGTGACTCGAGCCCACTCAAGCACCTTAGCAATGGCCGACTCAAAGATTTTTTATACAGCAATCCTCCTAGCAAAATGTAACCATGAGACTTGAATCTAATTCTTCTGGCTTCATATTTGTCGACGGGCAAAACGTCATGCGCTAAAAATTCAATGAGGGTTGTTCTCCAATCAGGCGTGATCGCGTGGCTTTCCTCCGAGATGTTCATCACATGCTCTTTACCAATTAAGATCGACGGGCATGTCTGGACCAAAACCCAGGGATAACCCTCTGTCCGTGAAACAGAGGCGAGAGAATCCGGGACGGCATTTAACTCTCGTCGGATATGCTCGAACTTGACGCCCTCAAAACCCGATGCCAAATATTTCATCAGCTTCAAATACTGTATCAGTGTTTCCTTCCTTGCCTCGGACTCCCCCGAAGCCTGATTTATCACTAGCTGAGAATCACTGACCAATTTTATCCGCCGAGCCCCGCATATTTGAGCTAAACGTAGGCCGGCTAAAGCTGCTTCATACTCAGCCTCATTATTAGTAGCTTTGAAACCAAAACGAATGGCTTGGAACATAGCTACCCCTTGTGGGGATATCAACTGGACACCTGCCCCGCTGCCTGAGATGTTCGACCCACCATCCGTCCGTATCACCCATTCTTCCTCGGCGACTATATCAGGTGCCTCCTGCTCTTCCCTGTCTGAATGGAATTCAACCAAAAAATCTGCTAAAACATGTGCTTTTATCGCCGTTCGAGGCTCAAATGTTATGTCGAAGTCTCCCAGCTCTACGGACCCTTTAGTCATCCTGATAGAGATGTCTGGTCTTTGTAATAGACTCTTCAGGGGAAACGTCGTTCGAACCATAATTGGATAGGCTTGAAAGTAAGGTCTCATCTTTCGTGCCGCTGTTACCAACGCCAAAGCCACCTTCTCCAAAGTAAGATACCGCTTTTCGGCGTCCAACAAACTCTTACTGAAATAATAAATTGGCCTTAGGAGAGAGTCATCTTCTCGGAGGAGAACGACACTGACAGCACACTCGGATACTGCTACGTAGACAATCAACGTCTCCCCCACCAAAGGTTTAGATAAAACTTCCGGAGAGGTTAAATACTCTTGAATTTGACGAAAAGCCGTCGAACATTCTTCGGTCCAACAAAATTGCTTCGCATTCCGCAATATTTTAAAGAATGGAGCACACTTATTCGACGAGCGAGAAATGAATCGATTCAGAGCAGCCAATCGTCCTGTCAGGATTTGCACCTCTTTAATGTTTCGAGGAGGAGTCATAGCGATCAAAGCTCTTAGCTGCTCAGGGTCAGCCTCAATGCCTTTTTCGCTGATCATATAATCAAGGAATTTACCGGACCGCACACCAAAAATGCACTTTTCCGGATTGAGTTTGAGATTGACTCTACTCAAGTTGTGGAATGTCTCCGCAAGGTCAGCAAAATGGTCTTCGTCGTGCTCACTCTTAACCAACATATCGTCGATATAAGCTTCCATATTCCGCCCAATCTGCTCCTCGAAGGTTTTATTAACCAGGCGCTGATAAGTTGCCCCCGCATTTTTTAACCCGAACGTCATGACCTTGTAACAATACAGACCTCGCCCAGTAATGAAAGAAGTGCTCTCTTCATCGTTAACAGCCAGTCGGATTTGATTGTATCCCGAGTAAGCGTCCATAAAAGATAGCAATCGATTTCCGGAGGTCGAGTCCACTAATTGATCAATGCGAGGGACAGGAAAAGGATCTTTAGGACAAGCTCGGTTCAAGTCCGTGAAGTCGATACACATTCTCCACTTGCCATTTTTCTTTCTCACCAACACCGGATTCGACGCCCATATAGGATAATGTGACTCACGAATATGACCTATGCTTAGCAGCCGTTCGACCTCCGACAAAATCGCTTAGGCTTTTTCCGGGGAGACAGGCCTTCTTTTTTGGACTATGGGTCGGACATCCGATCGTATCGCGAGCTTGTGACATATAATTTCCGCCGGCACACCAGTGACATCCTGTGCACACCAAGCAAACATATCGAGCTTATCAGACAAAAAAGCAATTAACTTCCCTTTAAATTCGGGGGAGAGGTGGACCCCTATTTTCAGAACTTTGCCAGCCGCGAACTCGTGTGTCGCAGAATCTTCCTCTGGGACTTGAAATCCGGGGGCCTCCCTCGGATCATCGCAAGGGATGACCTCGGGGGGTGGCCCCTTTAATTGCTATGCTGGGTCAGAGGGCCCCCCTCGAACCCCTTTGGAAGACAGGGCTATCTGGTAACATTCTCGTGCCATCTTCTGGCTACTTCTGACTGTTCCAATATTGTTCCCGATCACATACTTTAGACATTGATGCACCGTGGAGATGACGCCATGCATCCGAGATAACCAAGAGCGACCCAGGATAGCATTATAAGAGGTTGGTGCGTCAACCACAATGAAGAGTACCTCCACCTCTTTTTTGAATGGTCCATGACCCAACTCTACCATACATTAAAACTCCCCCACAACAACCGCTGTGGCACCAGTGAAACCTACTATTGTCCTGTTGGATCTTCGGATTACCGGTGGGTCAGAAATGCGGCGGTAAGTACTCATAAACAAAATGTTCGCAGAGCTTCCTGTGTCGATGAGTATTTTTTGAATCTGATCCCCAGCAATGCCCGCCGCGATCACTACAGCGTCCTCATGAGGGCCTGCAACATTACGCATATCATCATCATCAAAATAAATAATAGGAGAAGGCGAGCGATGCATTTGTGCGGAGACTCCAGCTTCGATCTGGGTGGTCAGATTCACCATGTGCCTTTTGCGAGAGCTGTTAGAATTTCCTGCGATTGTGTCTCCGCCGAAAATTGCTAAAGAATCGAAAAATGCACAAAGGCTGTCCACCCTCCCCCTCGGAATTTCTTCCTCTACCAGGTTTACATTGTTCCTCCCGACTTTGGGGTCCAAATACTCTTGTTCGATGTCAAAATCGTCAACCCCTTCAGAAATTACCATGGCTGTGTCAGTATTCTTCGAGACAGCTTTTACCACGGCATTTTTCTGGGAGTGTTTCTTGACATACTCCAACAGCATTCCATTCTCAATGAGAGCTTGCACCTCCTTCTTCAAGGCTATGCAATCTTTGGTGTCATGGCCCACATCCTCGTGATATTTGCAATATTTGTTGACGCTTCTGCTTTCCCTCGGTGTTTGTATGGGAAAAGGTTTCCTGAACGTGACCGAAGACTTAGCCTTATCAAATATCGCAGCAACATTTTCTGTCAATTCCGCAAAGTAATCGGGTCGAGTCCATTTGTTTGACATATATCTTCCCCCTTGATTGTGGTTTGATTGATTGCCATAGTACTGCGGGTTTGACTTTTGCCTCGGAGGATACTGACCCGTGCTTTTAGCTTGAACGTTTGATCGAGGGCCCTGAGCGCTCGGCTCAGTTCTTTGGAATTGATTATGGTCCAATTGCTCTCCGGAACCTTTCTCCGAGGCTTGGGTTTCTTCCACCAAGATTCTCTTCTCAACTTGATCTAGCAATGCTCCGAAGGTCACCGCCTGACTTTCTGCCACCGTGTCTTTTAACAACCCAGGGAGCAAGCCCATCCTGAACGCTGCAAGCGCCACCGAGTCCTTACAGTACTCCATATCTGTTTTGGTTTTGACAAAGCGATTGGTATAATTTTTTAGGCTCTCCCCCACTTTTTGTCGACAGTAGATTATGGTGTCTCCGTTGGCCCGAAACTTCTTGCTCCCCATGAAGTGTTGTCTAAAGATGTTCCAGAACATGTCAAAGTTCTTAATAGAGCCCTGAGGTAGCCTGTTGTACCATTTAGATGCCACTCCCTTGAAAGTTTGAGAGAATGCCCTGCACAGAAGCTTATCATCGTCGTCGAAGTTTATCATAAAGTTCTTAAACTGCTTGATGTGATTATCCGGATCCTGAGTCCCATCAAACTTTTCAAGCTTCGAAATGTCAAAGTGCTTTGGAAGGTTCCCCACTAAGATCTCCGAGGACAGAGGAGAGGCTCTCCAATTATGTCCCGTACGATAAATGTTGGACCTCAAATTATCGTTGTTTGAAAAGTCCAGCCCTTCCTCGGAGGGCAAAGTGTATTGCTGCTGCCATTCTGAATTTCGAGGACCCATATCATCCTTCCCAAGGCACTTCGCCTGCTCATGAGAGCGATCACCAACTCGGTCGTGGTGACTCTTTTCCCGCAAGGATTTCCTCTCCGAACTCCTTCCCCTTCGGACTCCAGTTCGCCTCTGATCACGCTTTTTCCTCCTGTGGTATCTTCGAGGAGATGATTCAGAAGTACTATACCGCGAGTAGTCGCTTGAAGTAGCCGAGTCCGAACGATATTTTTCTCTCCTCCTCGGAGACCGTCGCTCACGCCTCCGATATTTATCATCTCTCTTCTTGGGACGAATTTCAACGTCCCGCTCCTCCCTTTGTTCGACGGGTTCTCTTCTTATCTCAGACCGAACATTTTTCTGGGCGGCTTCCTTCTCCGCCTTCAACCTTTCGATTTCCAACAGCAGTTCATTCCTCTGAGCCAATAGGGCGGAGTCATCGAAAGAGTTCTCGACTCGCCGACCTCTTTCTCCTTCGGATTCCAAGTCGTCCTGAAAGTCATCCGCCTCCATGTTTTCCTCGCATTGATCAATTAAATCGTCCCCTTGGCCTTCCATGGTTCTCCTCGGAACATGAATTATTTCTACGAAGTGATTATCGTCGGAGCGATTTTCGTTTCCCACAGACGGCGCCACTAAAGAGTTAAAAGATAGTCCAAGGGTGATTTTGTTGTGCGAATATTTGTTGATAGAGGATTTGGTGATAGATGAATGTTTGAGTGTCAAATCTAGAGAGAGAAAGTGCTACTTGCTAAACAATATAGAGAGAGAAAGTCTCGTACTATTCATCCCGAGATTCGTGAAGCGTGTGTGGTCATTTTATAGTACAATTCCGGACCCCACACGCTTTAATTCGGTTTAATTACATCTTTTGGTCCCCGCTTTTTGGTTTCTTCCTATTTTGGCTATATCTTTACAATTCATACATTTCAGCCCTTATACATTTATTTCTATGCATTTTGGCCCTTATACATTTATTTCTATGCATTTTGGCCCTTGTCTTTTATTCTTCCTTATCAGAAATCATCAAAAAATGATCGTAGATCCATATCTCTGACAATCTAAGAAAACTAGTAAAATCGATATGACGTCTAAGCAACTCTTTCCAAGATGGTAATATAATTGGGCTAGTACCATCTAACCCGAGTTATACCTACCTAACATGTTAGAGTTCTTAATGAACTGAAGATAGTCAAGATAAGTATCGTTACTCATATTGTTTGTAAGAATACAACAACCAAACATATGCAATAAATATCACATTGTAGCATGGGTAACCATCTTATCAAGGATTGCATCATTATAATATTGAGTTTGCATATGAGCTTCACACAAAAATGTAAGATGAACATGTTTACCACTATCACAATAGTTTTGCTCAATTTTGACAGTATGGTTTTGACTTCTTGGTAATCTAAACCAAGTAATAGACCAAATACACCAACCCACTAAGCTTTATTAGGACATATAACAAGATTAAAGCTTTGACGTGTGACATGAAGACTAGTAATGGTGTGTACGCCATCGAGCGTCACCGTCATCTCACCAAAAGATAAATGGAAAGAATTTGTCTCTGGATGCCACCATCCCAAGAATACCTTGAGTAAGTGAGCGTTGGTATACCAACGCGAGAGGCAATCGAGAAGAAAACTGAACCACGTCCCCATAACCTGATCTCTAATCTTTCTCTGACGAGTGAGATTCCACTAGCGATGGATAACGTACATAGAGAAGCATGACAAAGATATTATCGCATAAAATATATAAAATTAAAAAATTAACGATAAGGTACGATATAATTAACTACGAGATAAATAACCAAAACAAGTTAAAAATACAACACTAACAAGATAACCAAACCATAGCTACTGTACACTTCAATCTTAAAGGAAAAAAAACTAAAACTATCAAAATGTTGCATCAAATTTCTTTATTAGTAGCATCAATGACCAAAATGCAATACTATTTTACATTTCCAAATTTAATGGCATATATTATAATCAAACAAACCACCACAAACATATAAAAATTAATTTTTTATAAATTGAATTTCACACTCAAAAATCAATTAATATATCCATCGAAATTAGAAGATAATAAAATCATAAGTGAAGTAATAGTAAAATGATTTGTAGTTGTAAAAAAAATCAAACCTTCAGTAAAATAAATATAAAAAGTTTTGAATTTTATAGTAAAAGTATATTCCGGTCTAAAGGTTGAGCTTTAAAAAAATACTATTTATATTAAAATAAAATATAAAAAACGAAATTAAAATTTAACAAAATTGTATTGAAATCCAACAAAATTGGATAAAAACCCGAACAAAAATGATACGATAAATTTAGTGCACGATAAAAAGAGAGTTCAGCATATAATTACATTGAAAAGATTAGTCTGAAAGGCCGTGTGCGCTTTTAGCTTCTCCTTTTAAGTAAATAGCACAATTCGTGTCATTATATCCGAACTTTGTTACCGTTGATATTCTATAAATCTACGGTTAATAGACATTTCACACCGATCGTCACTAGCGATTCCAATGCGTTGGTTAGAACAATCGGACGGTCCAGATGGATCTCCCTCTTCTTTTTATTCCACCAATTTCGGATTAATTACTACTCAATTGCTTGTGTTTCCCTCTTCTCTTTCCCGCTATACAAATCCTTATTATTGCTTTCAGCAACTCGAGAATGGCTCGTACCAAGCAGACTGCGAGGAAATCAACCGAAGGCAAGGCACCCCGAAAGCAGCTGGCGACCAAGGCTGCCCTTAAATCTGCTCCGGCAACCGAATGAGTGAAGAAGCCCCACAGATTCAGGCCGAGAACAGTTGCTTTGAGGGAGATCAGGAAGTACCAGAAGAGCACTGAGCTTTTAATCAGGAAACTTCCGTTTCAAAGATTGGTGAGAGAAATCGCTCAGGCTTTCAGAACGGATTTGAGATTCCAGAGCAGTGTTGTTGCTGCTCTCCAAGAAGCCGCAGAGGCGTATCTAGTAGGTCTGTTTGACGATACGAATCTGTGTGCGATTCATGCCAAGAGAGTAACTATTATGCCTAAGGATATCCAACTCGCTAGGAGGATCAGAGGAGAGCGAGCTTAATCGAACGAATCAAGTCAAGTGTAAGAAGTAGAGTTACGGATTATGTATCTGTTTTTCTTTCATTAATTGAAATGCAGTGTCAAGTTAAGTGTAAGAAGTAGAGTTACGGATTATGTATCTGTTTTTCTTTCATTAATTGAAATGCAGTGTTCGTCAACCCTTTTGTAACTCTCTTGTACTCAATCAGCTTCGTATTTGTTAAATATTGACAATCGTTTTCTCACAATAGATGTTACGTCTAGTAGATGTTTCAACTTATGAGGATCACAATGTGGTGCAGTTCTCTAAGCTAGCTAAAGCCACTTTGTTGGCTCAAACAAGGTTGACTCTTGTTGTTAAATTCAGTCTTTGTATCCCCAAGAGGTCTGTTTTCCAAACGTTTCTCGATTCGTTCAAATTCAAGGGCTTATTTTCTTATGTCACTCTTGATTCAAGACAAATTCTGGTGGAGTTCTCCTTGTTAGAAGATGTTGACAGGTTCTGGTCGAAAAGCTTTTGGAGCGTTGATGGTAAGGTCATGAGAATTATTAAATGGTGTCCTCAAAATAGTCGAAACTATGAAAGTCCGGTTGCTTTGTTGTGGGTGAGACTTGAAAGGTTGCCTGAGTTCTTGTATAATAGAGCTGTTGTTCATGAGCTTGCTGGTTCTTTAGGTTTGGTTCATCAGGTGGTTGTTCCTGATGTTAATCGTGCTAAAACTAATGCATGTTATGCGTTGGTAGAGATTGATGTGTCCAGATTTTTGAAGAGGAAACTTTGGGTTGGGTTTGGTGGTCAAGATGGTTATTGGATTGGAGTGAGCTACAAGAATGCGCCTTCATATTGTAAAACTTGCCATCATCTTGGCCATGAATCAGAAAAGTGCAAGAAAATCTTAAATAAAGAGAATGTTATTAACAAAGATGAAGTCACAAAGGATGTGGCCAGTACAAACAATCAATCTGATTCTGTTAATGAGAAGGGTACATCTCAACAAGTCTCTAAGGATAATCTCCCTTTTATTAAAGTTTACAAAAGACGCCTTAAATCTATGATTACTGCTAAGGATGACCCTGTTGATGTTGATACTGGGAATGGTCCTGTTGAGGAATCTTCTAAGCAAGATTTGGAGTTAATCAGTGTTCTTCAGGGTTTGGATCAAGAGCAGGCTGATGCTCCTGTGTCTAGCTCTCCCAGGCAGTGTAACATAGGCAGTTGTAATCCTTCACCAGAGGTTGCTTCTCATTGCTCCTCTGATAACGATTTCTCTTCTCTGGTTCATAGTAAGCTTAAGTCTGCAAAAAAAAGCATAAGTGCAAAAAGGTTAAATGTCAAATCTCTTCATAAAAGGGATACATATTACTCTCACTCCTTATCTGAATGATTAAGTTTCTTAGTTGGAACGTGCGTGGTCTCAACAATAGTGCTACGTTGTCTAGACTAAAATCCATTATTAATCAATATAAAGTTAAGCTAATTGCTATCCAAGAGCCTATGGCTAGAGTTGATAAAGTTGAAATGATTGCTAAGAAAATTGATTTTAATTGTTGGGTTTCTAACTGTTCTAATAAGGTTTGGTTGTTCTGGGCTGATGAGATTAGTCTTAATGTGTTAATTGATCATGAGCAGTTTCTTCATTTGGAGATTATTGTTTCTAACTTTTCTGGTCTCTTAACTTTTGTTTATGCAAAGAATAGGAGTTCGCAGCGTAAAGATCTGTGGAATAATTTAGCTACTTTACCTATTGATGAGAAGCCTTGGATCCTGGCTGGGGATTTCAATGCTATATGTTGCTCTGATGATCAGCTTCATTTCTCTGCTTTTGATGTTTCTAGTGCAGATGATTTTAATGATCTTATCAGGACTTGTAACCTTGTTGATCCTGGGTTTGTTGGGTCCAGATATACCTGGAGCAATAACAGAGCATGGAAACGTTTAGATAGAGTATTGATAAACAATAAGGCTGCTACTTCTTTTCAAATTCAGGTCTTAAACATGGTCAGAACCTGCTCTGACCATGCTCCTTTGTTGATTTCGTTGTCTAATCTTAATAGTTCTACTTCTAATGGCAAAGGATTCTTCAAGTTTATAAATGCATGGACTAATCATCCTGATTTTATTACTGATGTTACTCTTAATTGGAACAGTTACTGTAAGGGTGACACTAATGTGGTTTTTTGGTACAAGCTTAGGAGGCTTAAGATATTTCTTAAGGGTTGGAATATTACTAAGTTTGGTAATATTTTTAGTAAGGTTAAGCAGGCTATGGAGGATGTGGCTGCTATGGAAATTAGTCATCAGGCTGTTAATAGCAGTGATTCTAAAGCTAGTCTTAATATGGCTAACAGCTTTCTTATTCAAGCTCTTAAGAATGAGGAGTCTTACTGGAGGCAGAGGTGCTATAATTCTTGGTTGAGTAGTGGTGATGGTAACACTAAGCTTTATCATTCTTATGTCTCTCAAAAGAAAAAGAGGAATGCTATTCTGGGTATTAAAGATAAGGGTGTTTGGCTTTCTAATGAATCTGATATTGCACGTTCTGCTGAGGCTTATTTTAAAGACATTTTGTCTGGCTGTGCTTATACTTGTGAGGATGCTAATATCAATGGCTCTATTCTTGGTTGTATTCCTAAACTTGTTAGTAGCAGTGATAATGATAATATAATGAAGGCTACTACTATTGAGGAATTGTGGAGTATTGTCTCTGCTATGAAAAGTGATAGTGCTCCTGGCACTAATGGCTTTAATTGCCATTTTCTTAAGGCCTGTTGGGGTATTATCAGCTATGACCTCTGTCAGGCTGTGAATTCTTATCTCAGGGGTATGGCAATCCCTAATGGGGTATTTGCTACTGGGATATGTCTTATCCCTAAGACTCCTAATCCTATTTCTTGGAAAAGTTTTAGGCCTATTAGCCTCTGTACTATGTTTAACAGGCTTATTTCTGCTCTTATAAATGCTAGAATTGCTATTATTCTACCTAAAATTGTCTCTAAATGTCAGGGTGCTTTTGTTAGGGACAGGCTCATTCATGACAATATTCTTACTATCAAAGAAATGTTACACAACATTAACAGAAGGCCATCTAAAGGGAACATTATTATGGAGCTTGATATGACAAAGGCATTTGACAGAATATCTCATGCCTTTGTTATTAAGGTTATGAAAGGGTTTGGTTTCTCTGATAGTCTCCTAAGTCTAATTCAGTCTCTCATTTCTAATGTTATGGTTTCCATTCTTATTAATGGCAGCAGTATAGGATACTTTCCTCAGAAAAATGGGTTAAGACAAGGGGATCCTTTATCCCCTTGTCTTTTCATTTTGGCTGAAGAGGCTCTCCTAAGGGGTCTCTCTTGTCTTTTTTAATCTAACCCTAGCATGAAGTACTATTTGAAGTCAAATTATATCTTACCTTGTCTTGCTTTTGCTGACGACATAGTTATCTTTTCTAATAGTGCTCCTTCTTCAATCAGCAACCTGTGCAAGATACTGGAAAGTTATCAGACTGCTTCTGGTCAATTAATCAACAGGGAAAAGACCAAGATTCTTACCTCTTCTAGACAGGCTGTTGCTGCTAATTCCAGGCTGAAATCTGCCACTGGCTTCAAAACTGATCATGCACCTTTCAAATATTTGGGTGTTAACATTTCTGCAAATAACAAAGGGAGAAATTTTGTTAACCTTTTGTCTGAAATTTATAATAAGATTCATGTTTGGGATATGAAATCCCTGTCTTTTGGGGGGAGACTTTCTCTCATTAAGAGTGTTCTTCATCCTATTGTTTATTACTGGATGCAGAACACTCTAATCCCAAAGGCTATTCTTAACAAAATTGAGTCATGTTTTAATAAATTCCTATGGAGGTCCAATTACAATAAAAGAGCCATCCATTGGACCTCCTGGAATAATCTTTGTAGGCCATATGATGAAAGTGGTTTGAATATCAAGATGTTATCTGATATCCAAACCACTTTCTCTTTCAAATTATGGTATCTGTTCAGGAAAGGCCAGTCTATTTGGGCTGAGCTAATGCATCATTCTTATTCTCTTAAGGGTCATCCTACTGTTGCTAAGTGTAATGTTACTGATTCCATTATTTGGAAAAGGTTATATTCTATTAGGTCTCAGGCTGATGGTTTTGTTAGCTGGCATTTAGGCAAAGGTAAAGTGGATTTTTGGAGAGATGCCTGGCATGGCATGTCTCCTATTGCTAATGAATCTGATACTAGAACTTGGCTTATCCCTACGAAGGTCTTAACCTTTTGGAAGGATTGCAACTGGGATTTCCCTTTGCTTAGCTTTCTGCCTCAGGATCGTATCTCACACATTGAAAGTGTTAAGATTGATCATGAGCAGGAAGATAAGATTCAATGGGCTTTTTAAAAAAATAAAGATTTTAATACAGGTCAGACCTGGGATTTTATCAGAATCAAGAATGTAAAACAAAAAAATTTCAAAAAGATTTGGAGTCATTTTATTCCTAGTAAATACTCTTTTCTTTGTTGGAAGTTATTAAAACGATTTATCCCAGTTGATGATATCCTAAGGAAAATGCACTTCACTTTTGTCTCTAAATGTCAGTTTTGCTGCAGTTATGAAGAGATGAATCATCTCTTCATCAACTGTAGCTTCGCTTGGTCTCTGTGGAACTACTATGGGGTCCTCTTTAGGGTGCCTTTAAGCAGGTTCATGACTATAAGTCATATGTTCTATACCTGGTTCTGGGTTTCGAAGGACAGGTTTCATGTTTGCCATCTTGTCCCTCAAATTATTTGTTGGACATTCTGGCGAAACAGGAATGATAACAAATTTTCTGGTTCTTATGACAGTTTTGATGGTGCTATTAATAGAATCAATAGAGTTATTAATGGGATTGACTCTAATGGCTCTCTAAAATCTATTCATTGGTCAGGTGTTTATAGAGCTGGTGTTGCTCTGGGTTGTCTATCTGTAAATAAAAGAAAGCACAAGATTATGTACCTGAAATGGATGGCACCTCCTCCTGGCAGATTAAAGATCAATGTTGACGGCGCCTGTAGCTTTTCCGGTGAAGCCAGTGGAGGCTTTGTGGTCAGAGACGAGTCTGGCAACTTGATTTCTGGGCATGGATTTCTTTTTGGAAAGGCTGATCCCTTCAAGGCTGAGTGTTCAAGGCTGAGTGTATGGCTCTTCTGGAAGCCTTAATACACTGTAGAAGAAACAATTGGAACAATGTCGATATCGAGTCTGACTGTCAGACTCTCATCGACATTGTTGCCACCGGTAACGTTGCCTCCAATACTTTGGTTTCAATTTGTCGAAACCTTATTCAGTCTTCGATGGTTCTTCATTTTGTTTCTCGAACGCAGAATGCGGCGGCTGACTGGGTTTCAAAGTGGATTTTGAAGGAAAACGTGGCTAAAGGGTTTTCGGTGGTTGATGCTCCATCTCAGCTTTTGGCTATCGTGACTTTAGAAAGTTTGGGTGTTGGATATATTGATCCTGGTTGAGGATTTGGCTGGGCGATGGCGCGAATTTGAAGAAGGGTTTTGGTTCTGAATTAGGGCTTCACTCGATTTGGAAGATTGATTTGGTTCTGAGGTATTTTTGTTGCTGTTCAGGGTGGTGTCGATGGCTCTGATGCTTCGATGGTGCTCTCACCCAGTTCAAACCCTTCACTTCATTGAAGTAAAGGGGTCCTGAAGGCGGCGTCAACCGTGTAGCAGCAGAGTCGATGGACAAGTTGGTGTGGCTGCAAATCGCCGATTTCTGGTTTTAGGGTTTGTTGTGCTTAGTGAGTGTGGTTGAGGAAGAAGATAATGATTTGTGCTAGGGTCGGGATTATTCGACCCGATTTCTTTTCTTTAGGCCTTTTGTATTCTTGGGCCTTATTCTTGTTCTCGAATGGGCTATTGGTCCATAATTAATATAATGGTTGTTTCGATAAAAAAAAAATCGTTTTCTCACATCCCCTTTTATATAGTTGAAGTATTTTCTTCGGCTAACATTTTTAGCAAATTTTGAATTTAGCTTATTGGATAATCAATTTTGCTACATCACTTCCATGAAACTTAAACTATCTGAATACTATGAATAATTGTCTAGGTTGAATAACAGCCAAACTTAAAGAAAAATTGAGTTGGTTGTGATATTAACGAAAAAATTGCCATGATATTTAGGCTTCAATATCAATATAGTATTTATTTATTTTTTGATTAAATAATCATCGGTGAAGGTTTGTGCTTATTTAAAATTATAAATTTAATTTCTACCCGTGGTTTATTCTCTCTTTCAGCAAACATCATGTCCCTTTCAAATACATTTTCATCTTTTAAATTTAATATATTATGTTATTTTTATGGAAATATAGTATTATAAAATATATTTTTAATATTTTATTGTCAATTTATATTATTTATTTATTTTTTAAATATATTTTTTGCGATACTCTATTTTCAAAAGAATAAAAATTTTAAAAAATAAAATAAAAAACATTAAAAAATATTAAATTTAAAAGGTAAAAATTGAATTAAAAGTCGAAAGACTATTTGTGAGACTCGAACCATTTAACTACAGGGACACATAACTGAACTAGAGAAAAGACCACGTGCGGTGGCTAAATTTATAGATTTTGAATAGTCCAGGAACCCTGACCCGATGTTTTTTTAAATGAGAGACTAAATGAAAGAAAACGCGATAGTCGATGGACTATATTCTGATTTAAGCATGATATATACATATCGTAATAAAATAAGTTTTTATTGGTAAAATAAATCGTATTGATATAAGAGAGAGTAGATACAGACGAAGCCAAAAAATCTCTCTCAATATTAGCTTTCTTGATCTACAAGAAAACCTAGATCTTCTCAATCTCCTTAAATATTCATCTCATTTGTTTCTCCTACATCTTCTCGATGCCATTAATCAATTAACCTCTATTCTATATTCGTTTTTGGTGAGTTTCGTTATTAAGAATGTTGTCTTAGAAAAAAGTAATATGTGAATTCTAGAGAGAGAAAGAGCGAGAGATTTTAGAGAGAGAAAGTCAGAGCACAATTGAGTAAGATAAAAAAGCATTCAACCCCTTTATTAGTTTAGCCTTGGCCTTTATATAGAGGCGCTAAGACTTAGCTTTAAAATAATAAAAAAAACGGTTACATAAAAGAGGGTAAATTACCCTTAATCCTCAATAGTATTACATAGTTATAATTGTTCTACTAAACTTACATTATTTATATTTTAGTCCTTAAATTCCTACTTCCATATCAGTAGGCCCCCTAGTTCTCATGTCAGTAAATGAATGAGAACTAAATGTCTTCGAATCCTTCCATGTGCCATATCATGTAAATAAAAACTCGAAGTAAAAAACTCTATATAAAACTCGAAGTCCAACACTCAATAGAAGATTCGAAGTAAAAAACTCAATAGAAAACTCAAATCCAAAAAGCCAAAAAGTCAATAATTTCTTTTTCTTTCTCCTCGAATCATTCTAGAAGCACTTTCAAAACACAATCATCGAATTCAAACTGGAGAACGGTAAACTTTGAATTTTGTCGAAAGTATCCACAAATATAACCGTTTAGATTCATCATGAAATCCTAGCTACTAAATCCATAGCTAACTAGCTAGTTTGACAAATGTCGAATTCACAAGCTTTTCACCGTTTTGTATTCTACCCTATCATCATAGTCCTTTTCACTTCTACACGTCTTCTTATCTTCCTATAAATTCATCAGTAGCCTCATTTTTCATTCTTACAATACAAATTCCTTGATAGAGAAAACGCATATCTTTGGCTACCTTCAACGTGTTCTTCAACTTTCTCAGCATCTTCATAAGAAAACTCAAACTTTCTGATCAAAATCTATATTCTCCGGTCAATCTTAATAGAAATTCATATTCCCATTTTAGATGTGGGATAATGCTAAGAAAAATATGTTTATTTTGAAAAGCCACCATGTCTTTTATAAATAGTTTGGTAGCAATTCTTTTCCACATTTTAGATGAGAGATAAGAGTCATACGACTAAGAAATATATACTTGTTAAGAAAAGCCACCATGTGTTTTATAAACAGCTTTGTAGCAACTCTTTTTCCAACTTTAGATGTGGGATAAAATACAATTTTTAAAGAAGCAACCCTCCATATTTATGACCAATTTTGTTAGTAATTTGTTTTGCTCTTTAAAATGTGGGATAGCTAAAAAACATGTTTAAATTAAAAAAAATCAATATATTTTATTTATAAAATTTCGGATTTCGGATATTTCGAATACAGATATGACTATATCCATATCTTCTATTTTCGGATACGAATATTATCCGTTTTCTTTCGAATGCATATATTATCCGTTTTCTTTGGATTCTATAACGAATATTTCGGTCGGATATCAGATTTTTCGGATTTTTTGACAGACCTAGTGAAGCTTCACATCTATATGCTTTGTTCTCTAATGGAACTTCAGATTCTTCATTAAGCGAAGAATACTAGTATTATCACTGGATAATGTAGCTTCATCCTGCATATTATTAAATTTGCTTAACAATCCTTTTAACCGTATGAATTCCTTTACTGGATCAATATCACTCACACATTAAGCTTATATAGATGAAAAAGTAATAACCTTATGTAGACTAGCTGTCCAGCTAACTATTCCACCAAACACTATAAACATACAACATGAAGTTGACTTTCTTGTATAAAGAACGTCTGCACAGTCATATTCCACATACCCTTTCAACATCTCATCATATCCATGATTTTGATTATAACACATTTTAACATATAATGTACTCTTCATGTATTCTATGAGACATATAATAGCATTCATGTGAGGGCTTATTAGATCAACCATAAATACACTCAAACACTAATTGAGTAGCAAGATATGGTCTATTAAAAATCATATCGTACATGATACTTCTAATAGAGTTGACATAAATTATCTTTTGCATGAACTTCCTATCTTTATATTTCGATGATGCTTGAGTAATGTTGAGTTTAAATTGAGCACCAATATGAATTTCAACATATCTAGTTTTAGACATTCTTAACTTCAATATCATATTATGCATGTATTCTTTTTAGATAGAGTATATAATCTCTCACTTTATTCCTCTTAATATCTATTCTCAGAATCCTCTCGTATATCGCATATTATTCATTTCAGACTCTCTATTCAGATGAATGTTCAAATTTTCAATATTCATTATGTTATTGCAAAGTATAAGTATGCCATCAACATACAACAACAATAAAATCTACCTTTCCATGTGTTTTGTCCATTAAAATAGACACAACTATCATACAATTTATTCTATAATTGATTGACTTCATAAAAAGTTAAATATTTTATTATATTGTATCGACGACTGTTTCAACCCATATAAAGGTCTCTTTAACAAACACACATAAACTTTAAGTCAGTTTTCAAAACCTTGTGGCTGACTCATATAAATGGTATCCTATAGTTCTCCATGTAGGCATGCAGTATTAACATCCATTTTATCTATATCAAAATAAAATCTAGCAACAACTGGTAGTAAAACCCTAATAAGGTTTGTTTCACAACATGTGAGAATTTTCGTTGAAATCAACATCCTCTTTTTGAGTAAATCCATTAGCAATTAGTATAGTTTTGTACACATATAATTCAACTATAATAATGCATTGATTCCTTTTGAATATCAATTGACATCCAACAAGATTCTGACCCTTTGGATGCTTTATAAGAATCCATATACTATTATTTTTCAAAGAATTTATTTCTTCCCTTACGACCTTCTACCACTTCAGCTTATCATTAATATTCATATCATAATGATAAGTCTCGAGTTTAATAAAATTACATGTATATCAAAAGATAAAACATAACCTATAATATCAACATATTCGTACTTTTTTAGGCTTACCATGTATCATTATCCTATCCTTCATCAAATAGTAAATATGAGTCTTATCATGTAACAGCTCCCAAAAATTACTCTTGAAAAAGACACGTGGTTAGCTTGACCACACAATTAGAAGGAAAAATGTTTTATTATTTATATTGGATTCAAACTCCATTCATAATTTTTGATGAGGATGACTTAAGAAATGTTGATAAGCCACATGAGGATGCTATGGTGATCGAAGCTGCTAATGTTAATAAGGAATTCGAAGGAGAAACTGTCCTTGGTAAATGATCATTTAAAAATATCGTGAGAGTTTTGTTTGTGGTGGTTGATTACCCGACTTCTTATAATGCCATCACTATCAAAGATGCATGTTATTTCATGTATGGGTTGTTCGGAGCAGTTAAAAAGTGGCTAAAGAATGATATTTCACTGCTCTTGCTCCAAAGGATTTAGAAATTGTGACAACTAAAAAGGAATAACAATGACTAGAGTCTTCTTCGGATCCAAGAAAGATAAATGATCGAAAAGAAACCCCTAGTACAGTTACTCCAATTAGGGAGGTTGAAGTACACGATTTTCCAGATGGAAAAAACGTTAGGATTGGAGCTAAGCTGCCATAAAAACGAATAAAAATTGTTTTTTTTTGTCCCAAAACTTTCTTGTATTCGCCTGGTGTAATGAAGATGTAACGGGTATACCATCGAGCATCATTTTCCATAATTTTCTTGTATGGTCTGATGCGAGCCCTGTAATACATAGATGAAAAGTGTTTTATGTAGAAAAATCCAAAGCTATTGTCAAAAAGGTAGATAAGCTAACGAAGTAGGGCATATTCGGGAATCTTAGTACTCGTTGTGGATTGCTAACCCAGTACTTGTAATAAATAAAAACTAAAATTGGTGAATGTGTATTAATTTCACAGCTTTGAACAGGGCATGCCCGAAGGATCCTTTCCCTATCCGTCGAATAGACCAGTTGATAGATTCCAATTATGACAATAGGGTTTTATCGTTCATGGATGTATTTGCTGGATACAATCAAATACAAATGGATCCAAAGTACCAAGATCATACTACATTCATCATTGATAGGGGACTGCATTGTTATAAGGTAATGCCTTTCGGTTTAAAAACGTTTGGGGATACTTACCAACATTTAGTGGGTAAAATTTTTACCAATTAGATTGCAAGAAATGTCGAGGTTTATATTGACGATATGATGGTAAAAAGTTTGAGGGAGGATGATCACTTGATTGATCTCAAAAAAACTTTCTCCAACTTAGAAACCATTAATTTAAAATTAAATCCGAAGAAGTGCAATTTTAAGGTATGATTTAGAAATTGTTTAGGTTATGTTATAAGTGAGAAATGAATAAAATTAGACCCAACATAGTTAAATGAATTTCTTGTTATGGACCCTTCGATGGTGTGAAAACACTTCCTGATGTCGAATTCTAAAAACCAACGAGAGATTCCCCACTCTTCTTTGATCCGTCTTAAGACCGAGTGGCAGTCTTGACCCGAAAGGAAGTGCGATGTGTTTGGAAACTCGGGATCGTAAATGGATTCGAGTACCCGAAGTCCATAAAAGAAGTCCAGGTATTAACTGGAAGGCTGCAAAAATTAAAATGGTTTATATTAAGATCATTAGACAAGTGTGTGTAATTCTTTTAAGTATGAAGAAATTCCAAGTAATTTAATTGGTCCCTGGACTGCGATGCGACATTCTTCAAAATCAAGAAGCATTTATCTTGACCAAGAAATCTATCTAAGCCAGTAATGGGAGAAAAACTCTATGTTTACTTGGCAGTGCCTGACTATGTAGTAAATGCAGTGCTAATTAAGGAAGTTAATAATTACCCTCGCCTCGTTTCCTATGTTAGCAAGATTTTGTTGGATGCTGAAATAATATATCTAAAGTTTGAAAAATTAGCATTCGCCTTGGTAATAGCAACAAGAAAAATAAGACCCTATTTTCAGGCACATTCAGTTACTGTTTGAACTTCTTTTCCACTCAAAAGTATGCTGGAAAAACCAGATGTATTGGATCGGAGGACCAAGTGGTTTGTGTCATTGAGGGATTAGTATATCAATTTCGCTCTTTGAACTATAATCAAGGAACAAACCATCTCAGATTTCATGGTTGAGTTTCATTCGAAATGATCCTATGTGGAATCTTCAATCGATTAGCATGTGAAAGAATAGGTAATCCGCACAGATGGAGGATCCAGAATGATCGGTTGTGGCATAGGAATTTACCTACTTTCCCTCTTCAGAGACTCAATGTACCAAGCAATACGTTTTTGTTTCAACGCATCAAACAATAAAGCTGAGTACAAAGCAACAATAGCTGAGCTAAGACCTGACCAAATATGTGGTGCCAAAAGAGTGCGATTGATAAGTGACTCACAACTGCTCATAAATCAAGCTCAGGGTCAATCTGAAGCAAGAAAATATTAATTGGTGAAGTATTTGTAGAAATTGAGGGACACATTTTCCTTCTTTAAGTATGTAAAGTAATGACATCTGCTAGGGCTGAAAATTCGATGGCTGATTCCTTAGCTACTACTACATACACCAAGGCATATCCTTGGATTTTGATACATAAATTATTTTCCATAACAACATGCATATAAGTAGGATTGAGTACTAAGGAAAGTTTTCAAGTAACCATAATAACAAGCCATGATTAGAGGCATGAAATCAAAGAATTTATTACTAAAAGAATTCATTTTAGGGAAAAAAGATTAGCTAAGAAGTTGAAGTTTAGAGCACATGGATTTTAGTCTTGAGAGATATCCTTTATAAGAAAATCTTTTAGCAGGTCTCTATTATGATGCCTTGAATATGATGAATCCCATGTAATTTTCTTTGAATTACATGATGGAGAGGACTCTGCCCATTGTGGTTATAAACCTTTGACCAAAAGGGTTTTATTAGCAGGATATTATTGGCCATTCATCATGATGGATGTTAAAACTAGTTAAACAATATGATCCATGCCAACCGTTTGGAAATTTAATACATGTGCCAGCAGTCCTTATGGAATCAATATCCGAAGCAATACCATTTGATAGACGGGGGCTTGATTTGGTAGGAGCTCTACCAATGGCATTCGAAGGATGTTGAACCATTATTAGTAGTAGATTATTTCTCTAAGTAGGTAGAAGTTGCGTCTCTCTCCGGAACTAACTCTAAAACAGTGATCAAGTTTATTCTCTCAAATATATGTTGTATATTTGGAATCCCTAGAAGTATTACGATAAATAATAGTCCTCAAATTGAGAATAAAGAAATGAAGATTTTCTGTATTTCTAGAGAAATTTAGCATTGCTTCTATCCACCTTTTCACCCTCAAGCCAATGGGAAAACTGAGGTTTTTAACAGAACTGTTTTGATGGGTCTCAAAAATAATTTAGAGGGAGTATTGTGGGCTTATCAAACTACTCAAACTGCCATTCAAGATTCTACTTTTTCTTTAGTCTATGAGATGGATGCAGTAAAACCAATTGGATCCAATCTTTCCAAATATAAAACTATTCCAAAGAGAATAATGATACAACTATAATAGTTCAGTTAGACTTGTTTGAGAAAAAAATAATCAAAGCTCGTCTAGGAGCAATGCATTATTAATCTACCATCTTATCCCTTGAAAAGTTTCTCATAGTGTATTTGTATATACAATTTTTTATGCCTTTGAATGGATTACCTTTGAATGGATTGTGTATTTAATATTTATGCATTCAAATAGATTACCCTCAAATGTCTTGTGTATTTAATTTTTGTGCCTTTGAATGGATTACCTTCGAATGAATAGTGTATTTATTATTTATGCTTTTGAATGTATTACCTTCAAATGATTTGTGTAATCAATTTTTATGCCTTCGAAGGGATTGCATTCGAATGGCTTGTATATCGACTTTTTTATGCTTTCGAATGGTTAAAATATTTGGCTTCAATGGATTATTGTTAAATAGTTGGACTGAGATGTAAATAAGAAGTTGTGAGGAAACAAGATAAAACCGTTGGACTAATGAAATGACAAGTACAAAATTCCTAAACATCCAAAAAAACATTACAAAATGCCTTAAATAAATCAAGGGCTTGGTAGAAGTTAGGCAAGATAAAAAAATGCCTTACATAAACTAAGGGCTTGGTAGAGTCCGATTTAAGAATTACAAAAGTTCATTGGCCAAACCAAGGACTCACACAACAAAAAAAATATAAATTTACTAGCTTTTGGGCTCATTCTTATCCGTGTTTTCTTCTTCCTCTGAACTCCCACTTCCTTCCCCTGCATCACTTTTATCAGAGCCATCATAGAAACCATCATCAAGTGAATCCATGGATATACCCAAATGGTCAGCTATGAGCATAGCATTAGGCTACAGTCTTTCTGGAACCAACTCTCACAAAACCCATGTCAGATTTGATTGAGACATCCTGTTTTTATAAGGAATTTAAGATCCCATCATTATATGAATCTTATGTGTCTTAATGTCTTGTGTGGCTTGAGATTTGAGAGAAACCACATTGTTCTTGTATTTCTTAACAAGGGCCTCAAGTTCCTCCTTAATTGATTTGACTTCCTCAGCTAGACGACCAACCCCTTTATTTCTCCTCTTCAAGAGATGTTTTTGTACTTTTATTTTATTTTTGAAGAGAAGCAATCATCTCTCTGTGGTAATTCACCTCGCTTTCCAGCTTAACAACGGGCCTCACAAAACTCAGCACTGAATACCCCAATGTGTTATTCTCCTTTGACAATTCGAAGGGCTTACCATCAAACACCACATTTGTAGCGTTACTTGTAGATTCGGGAAACTCCTTCTCAAAATTATCAAACTTGAACTCTCCAATAGGCCCCATCGAATTTTCATATCCATATGTATGCCCATCAAGTGTTGGGAGCAATGGAGAAGATGGGTCAGGTGTTGGAACTAGTGGACGATCAACGGTTGGGATTGTAGGAGGGATAATATCCAAATGGAAGACAATATCCGAACAAGTAGAAGTTTTGTTTCTCTTCTTATTTCTTTTGTCACTACCATGTTTACTTCTCTTGTGTGTCTTCTTCTTTTTAGACATAGGAATATTTTTAGGTGCGTCACCCTCTTTGACGGTGGCAGTAACTGCAACTAGCAAGGATTCATCAATTTCATCTAGCTGCTCCTCGGTCCAACTTTGACGGCACTATTTATTATGCATTGCTTATTTTTTTTATCCTTCTTCTTCTGATGGTTGGGCGCTCTGGTCTTGGTTGGAAGAAATACCTTGCAATATGTAGCTTTAAATCTCTTCAAGATAACAAATGGTCAGAGAGGAGTAGTCAACTACTCTCATGTTAACTCTCGTTCGGAGTTAGTCTTCCAGAGATGAATCTGAAAGAGTAGGAGTTCGAATGTCTACTTTTATTCTTCTAAAACCTGGTAAGCCGACTCATATTAGCTTGATAGGAAATTTTATTACCATTCTCCCACCAGACACTGATAAAGGGAAATTGCATCTTTTATAGTTTATCGGCCTCCACCAGGCTATCTACTACTTTGTATTTATTCCAAATGTTGAAGAAGTAAAAGGGAATTTGGGAATTACAAGACAGTCCCGCGATAGCTGCGAATTATTCCATTGGCATCGAGATTTCCGATAGACTAGATGCCATAATACATGACATCAAGGTAAACCAGGCGTTCAGACTAGCCTCACTTGAGCACAATCCTACCAAGCTGAAATAATTCATAATCTCGGGGTTCAAGGGAAACCGAAGGCCCCAATTTAGTACATCAAGATAAATAACTAGCGCCCCATGCAGCCTAACCTTAACTTCTTGAGGGAATCCCCACTTCTCACGAATAACCTCTAATTTATTTCCATGAAAATAAACATAGGAAATCTTTTCAAGAGCTAGAAGTTATTTGACATTGACCTTTGCAAAGTTAGGCCCTACACGTCCGACAAAAGACGAAGGGAGAACTTCAAATTTTGTTTTTGGGGCCTTGCCTTTGCCTTTGCCACCTTTATTACTTTTATTCTTCGAATTTCTCTTCCTAGCTGGCTTCAAAGTTTTCTGCGGTTTGACCAGATATCTCAAAAGGAGAGTCTTCACTAATATCCTCCATGTTATCTTCCATCACCTTCAGACTAGATCCTAAAGGTTCAATCTATTGAGAAGTTGTATTCTCATATTCGTTTTGTTGTTGAGAGAGAGCCTGATTAGATTTGGAGGGCTCAACTGGTTGGGTGCAGTGTTCTCCTCCCTGCTCGAATTCTGTGAGGAGGGGTCATTAGAAGTATGTTTTTGCTGGGCTATTCCTAGCTCCCCATATGGATTAGCACGACCTTTGGATTGTTTGGTCAATCTATGTAGTGAATTCTCTTTTGAGTCGGAGCCCATTGCTTTAAAATTCGAAGGACGCCTGCGACTATTGGCTCCTTAAGATTGTGATGGCCTCGATGAGTGGCTCTTTAAAGTAAACGATTGAGCGGTCAAAGAGGGTTCTGATAGGATGTTACTTTGTTGTATGAGAAAACTCATTTGTAATCGATTGATTGAGTAACTGTAACTATAACCTCGAAGGCAGGTAACACAACAACAACCCTAGCTCTTTTTTTCTTCTTCTAATTTAGACAGATTCAGCCAACTGTTCTTGGTTAAAGTGTTTTTGGTGGTGAACATGCAAGCAGCGGAATGTCGCCAGAGATAGAATTCATAGTGGTTAAAGTGATGGAAGAGAAGAAAATATGACCGACGATAAACTTGATAATGATAATAAGAAACATCTTATCTCTCTACAAAGTGAAGGTTCTCTCTCTAAAATATCCTGAACTAAAAAACTAAGAGGAGAACTTATGAAAAGGATTATAGAAGACAGTTGAGTTCCCTTCTAGGGAAGTGGAAACGCTACCAACAACTATAATTCCTAGAGGAGTAGAAACATATTCAACTGTTGGGTTGCCTAACCTATGGTAAAGCAAGTTTGTAGCTCTAATCATATAATGACATGTGTCATGTAGTATGATTGGTAAAAAACCGCGAATTTGAACAACATACATATCCGAATGATTTCATCGGATACGGTTCAAATATGATTCTTACTAGATTTTAAAAATATTAAAGAGTCATGTTCGAGGAGATTGAACAAAATCGATTCATAGAATTTGTTAGTTAGTCCTCCCAAAATGTCATTGAGAGGACTAAGAGGGCTATTTGATGAGATCATAAATTTTTGAGGGCCATCTCTGACCAAAGGCTAATACCTTTTTTGTCATTTGATTTAGCTATTGTTTTTTATAATAATGTTTTTACTTATCTATTTATTTTATATTTATCTTAATAATTATTAATGGGGACAAATGAGCTTTTCAGACATTGGGCTTGGCCTATGCATATGGTTTGACCCATTAAGCCCATTAGGCCCGAGTTAGCCTATAAATACTTTATGAGAATGCATTTAATAGTATGAAAATTTATCTCTCTAAATAATAACTGAAGCAACTTAATTATCTCTCTACTCTCTACCTTACATTTGTTACACATTCTCACATCACCAAAATACCTTTCAAATAAGGTTTATTACTATCAACAACAACTTGATAAATTCAGTCTCTATGCTAGACACACCACCAAACACTATAGATCTTTCAACAAATAGCACATCATTAGGTCCTTATTTCATAACTACTAGCGAGCCTTGCAAAATTCTAAGTTTGACATCTACATCTCAATAACATAGACATATCTCATAACTGTTATCACTTTCTCAAGTCATATAGAAATATTAAGATGAACAATCCTAATTCCCTTTACAACGCATGAATCATTATTCTCTAGTATGACATTACCACCACCAAACATCTTCAGGTCTGCAAACCAATATTTGTTGAAATTCATGTAATGTAAACACCATAATCCAAAACCCACTTGTTACTGTACGTGTAAGTAGAGGACATTAACACATCAATATACTCAGAACAATCTGAAATCCTTGAGGTTTCACCAACTTTTAAATTCTTATGAATATATCACTTATTTATCTCGGGATAATTCCTTCCGATGTCACCTTCATTATTGCAATACCAATATTTCACTATAGAATCAATATTTGGTCTTTTATATATAAATCTTGAGTTTTCTCTCCTATTAACTGAATATCTCTTTCCAGGTGTTCCTCTCACACTTAACATATCTCCAGTCGAGACACACTTTAAAACAAGTATCATTTGAATATCTTTTGAACCAGAGTACTCTTAACTTCATACATAGTAAGATAATGTTTTTAATAAAAGTATGATGTAAACAAAGTGTTCATACACCTTTGGAAAATAGCTCAGGAGGATAATTGGTTGATACTCATATAGTACATTGACACCAACTATATTTAAGTCAAGAATGATACTATTGAATAGTCCAAGTGTTTTTAAATCTCTCTTCCTTCATCCATGATCAGAGTATAAAACTGCTTCTTGATATATAATATGTTTTCTAAAGAATTGTTTTTGGTAAATAATATCAAGCTTCTCAGTATCCCCATAACAATAGATTATTCAGACACATCTCTTAGTATCTTATCACCCAAAATCAAGATCAAAACACTATGAGTTTTGGATATTATATAACCATTACCATTATTTGCAACTCTATCATTAATGAAAGCATACAACTCTATATGTACATGAAGAGACTTAATTTTGATACTTCAAAGCTTGACATCATTATTTTCTATGAATTTATCAAAATCGCATTTCATTGAACTCATCTTCACAAATATACATTCTTATGTTTCAATGTTAATCACCCCAATCACTTAATTCCCATGTCCAATATGATATCTTAACGCACATCACACCACTTCTTATGAAAATACCATAAGTATGAATTTTACAAGACTCTTTGTCTAATAGGACTCATTTAAACAAAGAAAGAAGATCAATGGAAACTGAAACTAAGTTTTGGGCCATCTTGTTTTCTTAGGCTTCAGTATGTTGTCTTCGACACTACACTCTCTACAATAAATTTCACTCTCTTGGAAGAAATAAAATAGTGACAAGAAATAAACTTAATACATGATTTTATGTGCATCATATTATGAAGAAATTCTACATCCACCGATGAAAATATAGATATTAACTATATGGAACAATTACAAGGAATTTCAAAGATCATAAAGTACAAACAAATACACTGTTAAAATGTTTCAAAACAATGTATCAAGTTTCATTGATATCTTACAACATTTAATATTTTACTTAGTGTTTTTCTAATATTTTTTCAAAAATTATGACCAAACTTATCATGTAGAAGTAGAAACCCACTACACCAAATCCACACCTGTCAAAGATGAACCTTTTCATAAGTCTTGAAGCTCTACAGTAGTCAAAACCTCTAAAGCCGAGACTTAATCTCTGATTTTAAGTTCCATCCTCTAGTAACTTCACTTAAAGACTATATTTAACACAATATAATACTACTCGAAGGTTTTATTTTGAATACAAAATAGTCACACTTCAAAATCAAAATCTCTATGATTTTTTATTATTATTCTAGTTTAATAGATCTTAATAAATATTCAAATATTATTTATGTTAACATAGCTCTAGCAAGTCTTAGTTTGTTCAATTGTTTCGATGAAACCACTAAAACTTATTAGTTTCTCATTAGACTCAAATCCTAGATTTACAATAGTGAACATAAAACCTATTCACTCACTCGATCATGTCTTAATGCTTTGCTTCATGAAGAACAACATTTTTTACTCAAACTATTTTGGAGCAACAATTTGTTTTTGCGCTTATACCTTATGTAGCATAAAATAAGCAAAAATGTAAAGACTCGGGAGATATTTAGTGTCTCCATTAGCACACGAGTGTCTTCGGTAGAAGCAGAACGAGTAATACTTTCACCTTCTCGTCCTTAATTTTGTGGGGCCTCATCTCTAGAAAACATGCTATTTTATTTACCACCACGACCCCTCATTTGGAAGCAATAATCCACGTTTTGACAACCAACTTATCCTTCCATTTCTTACCATATTTTAGGAGTGATCCATCGTCACGAACTGCCATACGGTGCTTCTTTGCTACTATGACCCCACTTGCCTTCACCATGGCGATTGGATCCACGTTTACTAGCTCGTCACCCACCCACAAACTATTTTTCTTCTCAACTGGAAATCTATCTTTTTCTAACACGCGCCTTTTCTTTCTTGGCGGCACTTCACTATGCATAGGATCCTGTTGAGGTACTCTCGCTTACTTAACCGATCATTTCTTATATCCAACTTTCTTGTGACAGGAGACCTCCTTACCTTTTTTGGGCATAATCTTTCTTCGGACATTGAGTCTGATCCTGATATAAGTTATTTTATGAAACTGCTGTCACAACAAATCCTACACTTTCTTTATAATCATTACTTCCTCGGTTGCAACTAAAATTGTCTTCTCATCTTCTCCCATCACAAGTTATGGAATCGACCACAAACCATATACAAGATAGTTGAGCTCGATAAATTGGTAAATGAAAATTTATAAACCAAACAGAGAACGCTGCAACTGACAATACTACCACCGGATATGGTGAATCACCCTCGTACACTTTCTTTCAAGACATATGATATCTCCAGGTGTCTACAAAGCAACACAATATGTAAGGATACATTCGTCACACAAAATCAGAGTCCACGAGCTATCTAAGACCCTATCTTATGTGAATTCATCCACCTCCGCTCAACCTGGCTATACTCTGACACACTCAGATACTCATACTTCTTAGACATATATAAATGATTTTTTCCAGTGATGATCCGAAATGGGAAAATTAACGGGTTTATTCCAACCTTGGATCATTATGTAGTAAAAAGACGTGTTAGAGAGTTTAGCTGCATTTACATATGGACAAAAAATCCGTTGATTCCACTAGGATATCTAGGAGACACGAACTTAGCCTTATGCTAAGTATTCTTCGCTACCCATTAGTAGTCAGCTGGGTGGGACAGATACAAACATATCTAAAAACGTCTAGCAATATTTTAAGAAAAGGTAAACATAAACCCCAATGGAACACGATGCTGATCAAACAAGTTTTGTCGCCCTAGTATGATGATGTAATTTACCCAGCTCAGGAACCCGAGTTAATTCTAAATTGTATAGTTAATTGTATAGTTAATTCTAATTGTATATGCTCCTCTTTGATCATCTGGTTATGTGAACCCAATAGCTGATCAAAGTATCGGTCTAACACTTCCTTACTTTCTTTCACTGCTACAGGGAAACTAGTGTCCTCTACTTTTACCTTTTCCCCTATTGTGGTCACTATAATTTCTTATAATCAAAACAAGACCCTCATACAAATCAGACACAAACTATTCGATAACTATAAAAGAGAACCTACAACGAGCGAACCCCAAAAACCCAACCTAGGTTACATGTTCTCGACCCTGACGATTCTAGATCTTAAATACACTTTTGTCACAAACAAATTATATCTACTTAGGAGGGGGCGATGCATTAATCACCAACCAAGTCAACTAGAAACTGCGATAACCTGCATATACTTGAATGCTCAACAACATGATAATCACTTGAACAAGTAAGAATGAAAAAATCTAGCAGAAATTTTGAATCGAAAATAATATCAATTTTATTCATTTAAATTAAATATGATTCGCCTGTATGCTTTGGTAATCAACGACTTAAAATCTTCATTTTTTATTCATATATATTTTTTTAAAATAAAGAAAAAATTGTAAAAAAACTCATAATCAACAAACGTACACGCGCTCTTTCACCCGGTCAACATCAACACGTGGCCCACGATTAGAGGTGTCAAATGGTTCTGGAACCGCGGTTAAAAGTTGGAGAACTATTTGTAAACCGGCGGGTAAACTGTTTAACTGGCCCATTAGAACTGCAAACCGCAAGAACCGCAAACCGCTAGAACTGCAAACCATTAGGACCGCAAACCGCCAAAACCGCAAACCGTTAGGACTGCAAACCGTTAGGACCGCAAACCGTTAGAACCGCAACCCGCGGTTTATTTGTAAATATTAGAAGTTGTTTAATTATTTTATAACCAAAATATATCTTAAGTTATATTTAAAAAATATTGAGATATTGTATATGATTATAAAATTGTTATTACATTTTGGTTAGTATTAATTTGTTTTGGTTATTAATATTTTAAGTGTGGTAATTATTATATAATCCAAAATTGTAAATATTACTTATGTTATTATTACAATTTGTATATTATTATTATTATGTTTGGGATCTAATATTAGTGCTGATATTATGTTACAAACCAAAACTATATCTTATCATGTTAAAATATTAAAAAATTTATGGTTATAATTTTAATATTACATTTTGATTACTATTGTTATTTGGTTTTAAATATTACAAGTGTTTATTATTATTATTATTTAAACCAAACCGTCATTTTATCTGGTAAAAGATTAAAAGTTATATTGTTATAATTTTAATATTGCATTTTGAATATTATTATTGTGATTTGGTTTTAAGTATTACAAGTGTTATATATTATTTTTTAAACCAAAATCAGATTTTATCATGCTAAAGATTACAACTTACAAGTTATATTGTTATAATTTTAATATTACATTTTGAATATTATTATTGTGATTTGGTTTTAAATATTACAAGTGTTATTTATTATTTTTTAAACCAAAATGAGATTTTATCATGCTAAAAGATTACAAGTTATATTAAAATATTTAATA
This sequence comes from Limnanthes douglasii subsp. nivea, assembly GCA_036936605.1. Lineage (NCBI taxonomy): Eukaryota > Viridiplantae > Streptophyta > Magnoliopsida > Brassicales > Limnanthaceae > Limnanthes > Limnanthes douglasii. The sequence continues at coordinate 156,210,168 of JAUPFV010000002.1, forward strand.
TAACAAGTTATGTTGTTATTATTATTATTTTAATAAAAATGTTATCTTATAATTTTTTGATAGTACAACTCCTTATTATAATAAAAGATAATTTTTTTTTGTTTATTTAGCCATTCACAGTTTATACTGTTGCAGGAAGGAGTTGTACAAATGATTTTAAATTAAAATACAAAATCTAAAATACTTTTTTTAGTCTCTTGTCGCTAGCCACTTTTTTAAGACGCAAAACTTTCTCAACAGTAACTGCAATTTGTAAAGGATCTGCCAAAACTTGTCCTCGAGTCTCACGATTAACCTTACTTAACGCAACAACAATCAAATCGACCATCTTCGCCTTCGTACTAAGACTTTGTTTAGGAACAACGGTCTTACTCTTAGTTATAGTCGGGTGTTTGAGACTTTGTGTCACCTTGTCGACCATTTTGGAACTAAAAGTTTGTTTGGAAGTCTTACTCAAAGTCGTACGTGTAGTACTGGCAGGTTTGACGCTTCGTGTCTCCTTATCAAACATCTTGGAACTAAAAGTTTGTATGACGGTTTTACTCATATTCGTAGGTACAGTGGCAGATTTGACGCATCGTGTGATCGGATCCCTCTCGGGTGGAGGAAACATCATAAAGGAAGAAAATTCTGAAAAATCAGTTTTCGGAGTTGCTTGTCCTAACCTGTTGTTGAAGCCATAAAATTCCATTGGGAATTTGGGATAATCACAAATAATAACTAATAAAAAATAATAACAATTATTTTTCGGAAAAAAATCTAACTATTTCGAAAGTAGAACTACAATATGTAAAATAAGAAAATAGAGTTTTATAGAAATTCTAGAACAAGTAGAGAGATTTAGAGAGATGTAGAGTAGATTTTTAGAGAGTGTGTGAGTTTGGAGTTGGGGTCTCCTCTATTTATAGGGGAGATCCATAAAAAAATTCAAAAATATCGAAAAAAATAGTTCGGACCATCCGGACGAAATGTCCGGAGGTCGGGATTGCGAATTCGAACCATCCGGACGTGCGTCCGGATGGTCCGGACTCGGCAACGGCTAGTTGCTAAAGTTCGAAATACTAGCCGTAGCCAAATCCGGACCATCCGGACGCACGTCTGGATGCCCCGGATGGATGACATCATTTGCTGACGTCATCCAACGGCTATTTGTTTTTATAAATATGCAATTTGAACTATTTAAAAAAATTAAAACTCTATATATAGGAATTTGAACTACTATTTTTTAAAAAAAAAACTATATAAATAGGGAATTCGAACTATTATTTAAAAAAAAATTAAAACTCTAACTAGGGAATTTAAACTATTATTTAAAAAAATAATTAAAACTCTATAAATATGGAATTCGAACTATTATTTAAAAAAAATTAAAACTCTATAAATAGTGAATTCGAACTATTTTTTTAAAAAAAAAACTCTATAAATAGGGAATTTGAACTATTATTTTTATTAAAAGTTATTTAATTCTCTTTCAATTTCAATTTTTTATTTTGTTATTCAAAGGAAATTTATGTCTATGCATATACTTATACAATTTTAAAAACTTTAAATTTATACTTCAAATATTGAATAGTTCGAAAAAATAGCCGTAAACTATTTTAATCATCTAAACATATACACTTCAAGCTTGAAAGATTTTAAGAACTACTTAATAATTTAAAACAGAATACAATTATATGTCTAATAGGTATATATTATTTAATATGTACCTAATATTAAATAAAATATCTTAAATATCTAAATATAATCAAACAATATACAAGTCATATTACAATTATATTGTTTACGATATCTTGTTTAAGACAATCAAATTATTAATTTTATAATCTTAAAAATATTTTCAATAATATTGAAAGTTGTAATCAAAATATAGATGTATATATTTTATTTAATATCTACCTAATATTAAATAAAATATCTTAAATATATAAATATAATCAAACATATCAAAATCATATTACAATTATTATTTTTGGAATGTAATTGCTTGATTATAGAATTTCGATTAAAATGATATAGTATTTAAATTAAAATACATTAAATAGCATAATTAACTCGTTTATATTGTACATATATCAATGATTGAAATTAGATTCAATTAACACTTACAAATTAATTGTAAATAAAATTATCAAATATTTTGATAAACAGTGCTTAAATGGTTTTTCTTGTGGTTAAATTGTTGGTTTAACTGCGAAACTGGCCCGTTAGAATTGCAAACCACAAGGACCGCAAACCATTAGGACCGCAAACCATTAGGACCGCAAACCGCCAAAACCACATAAGGAGTAAACCGCCAGAACCGCAAACCGCCAAAACCGCAAACAGTTAGGACCGCAAACCGTTAGGACCGCAAACCGCGGTTCTCTGTTAAACGGTTCTGAAGGTTCGCGGTTTGAACCATTTGACCCATCTATCCACGGTGATACCAATGACACGTATCAGAACCCTTCCAAGCTCGACACGATTTGATCATACGTACATTCTTCCATCATATTACTTGTTGAATGGTATGCTTTATCTTTTCACATCATTACTTTTTATATTCCTTCAACCAATTTTTTTCACAAATTACTTTAAAGACTATGGGAAATCTTGATAAGGGTATATATTCGACACGTAGCACATATCCTTTATGCTAACAACGCACACTCATACAAAGAACTAGCAGGAGGATAAGTAATCACTCAATCATGACAAAACATTAAACGAGAGTAATGATACTAAGGAACCAATGCAATAAACCGACGCGTAACAAGAACCAAGACGAGCCCTCAAGCTAATATCAGACGAGGCCTACGATCAAGATGAACATTAATGACAATATGAACCGAGGATAATAAGCCGACGTACGACAAGAACCAAGACGAGACCTCAAGATAATGTTAGAAAAGGTACGCAATCAAGACAAGCATTATGAGTAGTACTAGTCGATGGCAATACATCAATGCGGATCAGGACCCAAGAAAGAACATGAGGGAAGTAGACTAATGTATGCGAGCGTTCATCATCAAACTATACATGTCGACAAAACGAAGAATAATGTGTTTAAACCTTTTTTAAAAGGTACAATCCAAAATTTATAATAGTCTTCACCCGATTCAGATATATAATTAAAATGAGCATTAAATATATAGAGAGAAAACACCTGTAAAGAATATAAAAAGAAGGGAAAACCCTAACAATACTTTTTTGAAGATAAAATAATACACAAAAAATTACATCTCTATTCGAACAACTCAATTTTCTTTCATGAATTCGCACTTCTTGTTTTGGCATCATGTTTGAGAAATAATTACGTTACCAATTACCAAGTGAAGCACTATGAGGGGTAGTACCAAAGGTAGAGAGTGGAGATATTTCTGGAACCAACTTTCATATGTTATCTAACATAATGCCGCAATCACTGCATGATAGAGAGATTTCTTACCAGAAAGATGGGAAATTATCAACACATACATGGGAAATAGTTAGTGATAATCCTATTGTAATTTCTTAGCTTTAAAAGGACTCAAACTTCATGTCATCATCACAAAACTAAAGTAGAGGATTTTGGTGTTTGTTGAACTTGATTACTTAAGATCTTTACTGGAAAATGATGAGTTATCAAGGTTAGAGGGTTTCGTCAGGAAAAAGAAGACTTTATTGTGGTTTACCATGGAATTTTGAGGGCGCAAATAAGAAAAAATAAGTTGGAAGTGGATAAAAAATTGAATATTAACTTTTGTTTCAGGTTTTATGTTTATTTGCTGGAAGAGGGTGCCAACATGTAATTATTTGAGTTTGGCATAAAAAAATTTCTTAGGACCATACAATGCATCTAAACAATTATTATGAAATGGGGAAACATATTTCTACCCAAAAAAGAGTAAATAATAGAAAAATGACATTTCATAGCGAAGAAAAGTAAATTTTGGGGAAAAGAAAGAGAGAAAGGATTATAAAATGGGTCAATGAGAAATGAGAGAGGCTTAGTACAACCCATAAAATACCAACCAATAAGACGAGAGAAATATTTGCACTCCAACGTATAATTATTATAATCAGATTTTTTTACTTGCATTAATTGAAAGAATAAAGTTGAAAAATATTTTTCTCACCAAATGACTTAAAAAAATCCTATAAGACTAAAGATCATTCAAATATTTTTCTAAATCTAACATAAAATATTTTTCTCTTTAAAAAATAAAATCGTATAAAATATTATATTAAAAAAAATTAATCTATTTTTTTTAAATTTAAGAAAGATGAAGATTTAATTATGAATTTATACGGAAAAAATAGATTTAATTGTGGTTGTATCTCACCGTACAAACTGTAATTTTGTTTGAAAACATGTAAAATCATTCCTTAGCAGAAAGATGAGAAATTGTCAACACGTGCATGAGAAACATTCGATAATCATCCTCTTGTAACTCTTTCTTTTTAAAAGGACTCAAAATGAATTTGATTTCATTATCATAAAAATACAATAGAAGATTCTGGTGTTTGCCTGAACTTGATCCTTTAAGATCCTTACCGGAAGAGAATGAGCTATCAAGACTTAAAGGTTTTCTTAGGCGGAATAATATTTTATTGTGGCTTACCATGAAAGTTTGAGGAGGTAAATAAAAAAAGAGGTTGGACGGGGATAAACAAATAAATATTAACTTTTGTTTCATACAAGAGTCACTACAAATGTAGGTTATATATTTACTTGGTAGAGGAAGGCGCAAACATACAATTTTTTGAGTTTTGCATGAAATTATTTTTCTTAAGACCATACGACACACCTAAAAAGCTATTGTGAAATGGTGAACATAATTATACCCACAAAAAATGACAGTCGCCAGTGGAGAAAAATAAATTTTGGAGAAAATTAAAAGAGAAAGAGTTGAACAATGGATTAATGAGAAATGAGAGAGGCTTAGTACAATCTATAAAATTTTAACCAATAAGACGAGAGAAAGATGTGCACTCTAACAATATAATTATTAGCATCTATTTTTTTTTTTAACTTGCATTAAAGTTAAGATTTAAGTTGAAAAATATTCTTCCAACCAAATGACCAAAAAAATCCTATAAGACTAAATATTACTCAAATGTTTTTCCAAATCTAAAAATAATAGATTTATTTCTCTAACAACTAAAATTATCTAAAATATTATATTAAAAAGAAGAAGATTTAATTATGAATTTATCCGAAAATAATAAATATAATTGTGGTTGTATCTCACCACACAAACTATAATTTTGTCCAAAAACATGTAAAATTAATATATATATATATATATATATATATATGAAAAATAGATATGGTGCTAACAACATGATTGAATTCGTATATTATCATCATATAATTTTCTAACATAAAGCTCACGAATCAAAAGATATTAAAAAGCTTTGTGTTTTATTATTATGTCAAACACTAGTATCATTATATAAATTTGGTATATAAAAACTATTAAGAAGATCCCTTTGAAGAGTCAAGAAATGGTTTCGTGTAGATAAAAAAACATATTATTTCGGTGGCCACTAGTATGTCTTTGAACAACCACCAATATAATATCCAATAAAACAGGTTATGATTCGGCTATGCAATCAACAAAATCAAATCATATAACCAGTATTTCTTCAAGAAACTCCATAAACTTTCATGCTTTAAAGAACATAGTATCTTGGAACAAACAATATCCTTTGATCATTGATAACAACAAGAGAGATTCCAAATTCCCTTATTTGGCAAAACACAAAGAAAATCAAGATCATTCCAATACAATACAATTGCCAAAATTTGAAATAATCTTATATTTGAGCAAACATATTCACCTCAACCACAAAGACAGACTTTGTAATAAAAAATAATTCATAAAACTTATGTTGAAGAAATGAAAAATTGAGCAAAGGAAATAAAGCACAAAAGTGTCAGGATTCATGAAGCTGGTGGTATCGATTCAGTTTTATGTCAAAGACTAGGAAAGTCTAATCTTAAATTCTAAACATACTATATTATGAAACTTCTTTAAAGGTAGACTTTCTTTGATGGTAATCCAAAAATTTGTTGATAGCCTGAGATTTCTAAGAGAAGTTAATCTCTATTTATGGGATCCCAGACATGTTCTAATTGAACTAGACCTCTTACATGATCTTAAAAAAATGGAAGAGAAATGTATGGTCTATTGACCATACTATTCTGGGACTCCTTAAATGGTATCTTCACTTTAAACTTAGGAGAGAATCTTCTTCAACTCCATGTTGGATTACATTTCCAAATGTTCTGGAGTTTATATATAATGAAGATACTATCAAGACTATAACTAGTTCAATTGGTAATCCATTAACTATATGGGTTCCTTTAAAAAATCGATCTAAATTGAACTTTTGTAAGCTATGGGTTGAGCTTGATGTATTTACGAATCTGAAAACTAACGCATGGATAGGGTTTGGGGATAAATTAGGTTTCTGGATTGATATAATATATGATCATATGCACATTGTCAATCATGTAGGCATTAAAGTCATAAATCAGAAGAATGTAAGAAACTTATTCAAAATAAAGATGAGTCCTCTTCAAATAACATAAAAGCTAATAATAATCTAAACCAAAGCTCAAATTTACAATCTGAAATCCGGGTCCCCAAAATTGAGTCCATTGTTATAAACGATTTACCCAAAGAGACCTTAGTTAAAAGGCAATATGACTCTACTGGCTCTAAGTTGGTAGGAAATCAATATGAGAAATTGATTCATTCAATTAATGAATTACCAATAAATAAGTATAATCATTCTACTAAGCAAACAAAGCACACTAAAACACAAGAGAATCCAATGTTTCCAGCATAAATACATGAACATTAAACTATGTAATAAATATGATACTTACAACTAACAATCGAGAAATAAAATGAAATACTTGAGAATTTAGATAATGAAATAATATAATATCTTTATTCAATAGATAATAGTTTTATCTTTACAACTAATGTCTTGAATAACTCTTATTCTGAACAAAACTCTCCTAAGCAATTGACAGTAGGTAGCCTTTCCTCTTCTCCTGTTTTGAGAAAGATTGGATAAGGATTAGAACTTAAGAAAATGTTAAGTAGAAAGATTAAAATAAATCAAAATATAGACCTCTTAAAGGTTTTATAAATCATAAAGCATGCATATTAAGGGGTCTGTAAGAACCTCTAAGTTGTTAAAATAAAATTAATAATTCGTTTATAACACCAAATATGACACTAACTCATACATCTGGAGATCCAAACTATGTTGCGGATTGGTTAGGAAAGTGGACTTCTATATGTAAAATAAAACCAGATTTCAACCAAAATCAAGTCCATAATCAGTTAAAGACTATTACATTGTTGGAAAGCATAAATGTTGGTTACTTAAGAGTAGATGATTGAAAGCTGAAACACAGCTTAATTTATAGTTTAATTCACCAACGATTAAAAGATTTAAAAGCGTATCAAATGGTTATATTTTATGGAACTTTTTAAATAATTCTCTTTTGTACTTATTCAATAAATCCATTCTATATCATCATCAATCTGAATGAGAATCGTATATTGTTATTAATTTTAAGGTTTTAACATGATCTACACTCAATATTATGATTTAGTCAATTTATTTCAAACAAAAACTCAAGAAGGTTTATTATTTGACTTATCATCTGCTAGCAAGATTATGATTTTCCATGTATTAAAAAAATAAAAGTTTAAAATCTATAAGAATTAAAGGTGGAAGTGTATTTATGGAACTTGGAGATGGGTATGGCTACAAAAGCTCAAAAGATAGTGGGTTGATCTTGGAACTCACTGGCTTCGATCTTATAATGGATGACTAAAGAAAAAACAGATGATGGATTCAATTGATCAAGTGCTTCAAGAATCATTAGATGAAAAAAATCTAATGTTAATATTGAGTGAAGAAATCTAAGTATTTCTTACCAGCAATAAGAGGCTGAAGGCTAAAAAAATATAAGAAGATTTAGTTTCATCGAAATCTTTTGGTGCTTTAACCCTAATTCTGATAAGCTGCTCAAGATTGGATTGATTCACCGGAAATGAAAAGTTTTTCTAAATTTTTCTTATATTTTAAATTAATTTGTTATGTTTAATGGGGTTTTCCAAACATTTGGTTGAAGCCCACTAATGCAATTCATTCAATTTTAATAAATGGATCTTTAATTTATAAAAAAATATTATTATAAAAAAATAAATTAATTGTATTTTAAAATATATAATAAATCAAATATAACTATTATATTTAAGTGTGAGAAATAGGAATGAAAAAGGACCGGGTTCGGGCTGCGTTTAAATCAACCCGTTCAGGTTCATTTTTTTTACTTGGATCTGAATCTGACTCGACCCGCTACGGGTTTAATATTTTTGAACCCGAACATGATTCCTTCATGTCTAGGAGTCAACCCAATCCGGCTCGCAAATATTATTTTTATAGTTCAGATTGCCCGACTAGGTCTGATCCAGCCCGAACACAACTCCAAATTGACTTTGTTTCATAATTTAAACAAAAGTTAAGATATAAATTTTAAACCAAAACAAACTTAACTAAATAAACAATTAAAAATTACTAAAAGAAACAAACATAAATCTTTAACAAAAACAAGCTATTGAAAACATATCTTAAATATTGTGTAATAAAACATTAAAACAGACACAACAATTTATTGAAAGTTTTTCTGATTTCATCATCAATCATCATCACCACTTATCACAATGTTTCGATCTTCATCTTCATTGTAAAAATCATTAAGAAAATTTTGAAATGTCGATTCAAAATATGTAATAATGTTTGGTGACGGACCAAACAAATAACATGATGTTTAAATAATAAAGACTAATTATAAATTTATATTTTAAAAAATCAATAATTAATTTTTTTTATAAATTATTAGGAACAATACTTAGTGGAAGAATTTAAATAGTAATTACTTAAAACATACAATTTATATATTATTAGAAATGATATGAATGAGTACTTTAGTAATTAGTAAGTATGTTTTAATATATTAAGAGCTTTGTCGATCTTTTCAAACCGAAACAGAATTTCATCTGTCATGAAGAATAAAAAATCCCAAGAAATGAAGATCATATTGGTATAACTTTTAACTTCATGGATAAGGAAAGGCTGGAAAAAAGAATGCAAAACAAACATTGATCGAGAAATTTACAATTGGGAAACCGTCAATTGAAACAATAAGACAGTTTCTTGATACATTTAATTTTTCAGGTGGCTATAATTTGTCTCACTGGGATTATAGACACATATTTTTTGAATTCAACAGTAAAGATGATATCAAGATAATATGGAAGCGCAATGTCTGGAATGTGGGTGCAAAAACTATGAGGGTGATAAAATAGATACCATTCTTTGATCATAACATTGAGTGTCCAATAACCCAAGTCTGGCTAAGTCTACCTAATTTACCCGAGTATATGTATAATGAGGAGACTATAAAGGTTATAGGAAAGGCAATTGGCTCCATGTTACCTATATGGGTGCCTGATAAAAATCGTGCTCGACACAATTGCTGTAAAGTTTGGTTGGAAATTGATGTTTTTAAAGAACCTATTAAAATATTTTGGAGTAATTTTGGAGAAAGTGAAGGATACCAGCAAGAAATCAGATACATGGGTCTAATTTCCTACTGCAAGAAGTGCTCACTTCTGGGGCATGAGAAGAAATACTGTAAAAGGCTACCAGAAAATTAGGAAATGAATCTTAGTGTGAGTCCAAATGCAAACGGCTCAACAAATCAAGTGGTGAATCAAAGTAATACAAAAATACCTTCTAAAATTAAATCTATAGTGATCAAATCCTCTGGAAATGACAAGTTAACCTACAACCAGAGATAAGAGTTAAGTAAGGAGCAAAGCAAATCCTGTGATAACGTAAAACTCAGAAAATTAAGGTGCAGATCTTACAATGCAGTAAAAATAAAGATGAAGAAATTAACAACAACAAAAACTTATCTCCAAAAGAAAATGTGCCCATAATAAATTCAATCCCAATGGTAAATGACACAGAGATAATAGAAGCATTACAAATTATTGATAATGAAGCCTTCGTTGGGTCAATTAGAGAAAAAATAACTTTTCTAAAAACACTGGAAATTCTCTCAGGGAATGTAACATTGGTAACATGCCAAACGCTACAAGATTGAAGCTTATTGAGCAAAGAAAAATCATCAAAAAAGTTGAAAAGAGGAAGCAAAAAAGATCTAAAAGCTGGAAGGCAAAATGTACTTTTTCTTCTAAAATATTGTAGTTGAAAAGGCCTGCTAAACCTTTACCTTCTCAACATAAATGACCATCTTCATCCTAAATTGGAATGTGAGAGGTATTGGGAACAAGAAGACTCAAAGGAGATTAAAATCTCTGAAAAGGTCTGAAAATGTCTCATCCATAACTTTACAAGAACCTTTTATCTCTAAAACTAATCTAACTATGATTTCAAGCAAGTTGGGATTTAAAGGTTATGCAGGTAACATCAATAACAAAATCTAGGTGATGTGGGATTCTGAGTTTCAAATGGAAATCTTACTGGATGATGAGCAACTTCTACACCTAAGTGTTAAAAATCATATTATACCATATAGTTTCAGAGTTACAGTGGTTTATGGGAAGGGTAACAGAGACTCAAATGAGTGGATCATCATGAGAAACTTCAACGCTATATTAAAGCATGATGAGCAGTTTTCATGTTCTACCAATAATATAAGAAGCATGGATGAATTCAATAACCTAATTCTCGACTGTCATTTGACTGAAGCAGGGTTTTTAAGATCAAAATTTACCTGGTCAAATGGGAGGAAATAGAAGAGACTGGACAAAGTGTTATACAATATAGGTTGGCCAAACTACTTTTATAATACTTCAATAAAGCATCTTGCAAGAACGTATTCTGATCATTGCCCAATAATTATCTCTATGTATGAGAATAAATATCATATTAAGCGTGCTTTTAAATTTTTGAACACGTGGATAAGGCATCAGGGTTTTATGGACATGGTTCAGAAAAGTTTGGTTGAAGAAATGTATGGTAATACTATTCAAATAATATGGTGGAATCTCAAAAGACTAAAGTCAGAAATGAAAGACTAGAACACGAATCTATTTGGTAATGTATTCTGGTGTGATTTAATTCTGTTTGAGGGTAATTTTATAAAGTGTTTTGGGAACTTAATGTTCAAAGTAGAGAGTAGTGACATAATTAAGATGTGTGCTTGTATTAAATTCTGATTACCCTCATTAATGAAAGTGGTTGGGGTATTTATACTTAATTAATGACCCATGGGCCTGTCAGGTCGGATTGTGGAGTCGGGTCAAGTTTAACGACCCATTAGCCCAAGATGTGAGGTGACCAACACCTAGCTTAGTCATTCTCTATTACATTTGTCATGTTCGGTTTTTTATAGTAGTGGTTATGTCTGAACAGCCCTCCGGATAAAGGCAAGTTTGCCTAAAATATCCGACCTCATCAGTAGCCCCTTTAGGTCTTGCAAGGAAGCTTTGGAAGAGCTAACTCTTAAGAATCAAAAGTAAATTTTTCCGATCTGTTTCTGTATCTAAACTGTAAAATTTACCTTTCTTGGTTAAAAATTTCAAGAGTCACTATGTTCGAAATTTGGTGGGGCTAATGTTACCGTTAAGAATTTCAAGAGTCTTTTTTCAATGTGGGACATGTGTCGGGCTCTGGTTTGACCTCTCAACCATTTTTATCCTAAATTCTCGTACCTACTAGGCTAAAACATTACCTAGGTTTTAACTCCCATACTTTATAGCCCTTAATCATTGTTTTGATCATTCAACCTTCTCCTAGGTAACTCCCACTTTTCAATGTTGTTATATAATCGACTTCATTGTTTCATTGTCTTAAAAAACACAAGTATTTCTAGTGAGATAAAGCTTAAAAAAATTTCTAATTTACGTTCAAGTCAATTATGTTCACACCTAGAAATGCACTAGTAAAAGGAGGTTGGTTAAATTTGTCCGAGTTCGAGAGAACGAGAAAAGTTACAAGCGATGAACAAATTATTGCTGGCCTTCTCGTTTCTCCTGGTGAAGGAATCAATCAATCACAAGCAAACACAGACCAAGGTTCATCATCTTCAAAAGTACCTAAGGTTAAAAAACTACCCTTTGTTTCAAACCTTTCTCCTCTTCAATCAGGGTCCTCTGTCCAAAAGTCTCAAAACCCTCTCCCTAAAGAGAAAGACGTTTCCAGTGTTGGAAAACCTTCACCTTTTATTGCCATGGGTTCAGATGATGAGAAATCCCCTGAAAAGCATACCCCTCACCGAATAACTCGCCAATCCAAGGCTAATTCCACTCCTACCTCTTCGAAACACACTAGTTCGAAGAAAATAAAACCTTTTCCAGAAAACCAATCAACCTAACAGAAGCCTCTGACAGAAGCTAAGCATCTGAAAACCTTCCATTGTAGTGGAATAAAATATGGATGATATTTTAGATGATACCCCTTTTGAGGCATCCGGACAGACGGAGGACACCGTTGCAGATCGAAAGGGAAAAACTAAAATGGGTCTGACTCATCCGGATGCACTTCCCGAGTGCATGGAAGGGAAAGTATAGCCAAATTTCAAGAAGGTCAGTGTGAAATAATTGTTATATCTCCATAATATAGCCTACGTATACACCATACCGCTGAATTGGGTCGTATTCGTACAAAGTGGGGGATCTTTGAGTTTATTAATGTGAGAATCCCAGTCACCCCGGAAAATCCGATGGACTGCAAACCCAACGAGTGGTCTACACAAAGGTGCTGAATTGGGGACTCCGGTTTCCTTTGGATCCGGAGATAGTCAGGTACTTTCACCTGATCAAGCTATGTCCAAGTCACCTGAGCCCAAATGCGTGGTACATCCTGATGGCTGGCATCATGGCTTCCAGACTATCCAAGATTCCACTACCAATGGAACAATTCGCTACTGTGTCGAATTTATACAAAAATCATCATATTCCCTTCTACCATTACAATATAGAGAATGATTATAAGGTAGTGAATGATCTTTTGGAGTCAAAAAATCCATGGAGGACACAATTCATGTTCATTAGCGGGGCCTGGGAGAATGTCAAGAAGATCAAGGTTGACTCTAACCCAAGCCAGTTGACTTGCGGCTGGAAGAGCATAGGTAAGTTTTATTCATGTTCTCTTTAATCTTTCAAATACTAGGTAGTTACTCCAAACTAGTTTGTATCTCTTTTTAGTTTTTCCGTAGGAGTTTTCGGATTATGTAGAGGCAGGTCAAGACACCTGTGCCAAGCTAAATGCTTAGGCTTTGGAGAAATGGGATAACGGTTTCCACAACTGTTTCAGCCCGGGGAACTTTCTGAGGTCTCATTTGTGGAACACGATAGAGAGAAGAGACCTCTCCTGGGAAGAACTGACCACCCCTCCTCCTGTAGATGTTATCCTAAGCAGAACTGAGGCTAAAGATGCTAAGCTTTACTTGCCTTCCAGGGCCAAAGCCCCCAGTCATCTGAAAAAGATGAAGAACAAAAGAGAGAAGAAAACCACAACAGACCCACTTCAGACAACCACCAAAGGAACCGGCTCGGAGAACCAATGAGGAATTAATGCTGCTCTACTGGAAGCAGTAGAAGTTATTGTTAAGGAGGATGGTGGATCAGACAACTCACCAAATATTATGAATAAGGATAAGAAACGCAAAACAAGCAGTGATGAAAAAGTTGCAAAGAAGAAAAAAGTCATTATGGGATCAGAGATAATTCTACGTCCTTCTAAAATCCCTCCTCCAGCTCCTGTTGATCCTACTTTATAAGAAGAAATTCCACAGAACCTTTATTCCGAACATACCACTGCTGATGGAGAGGTAAACCTTGATGCCTTTCAAAGTATTAACATGTATTTCAATGATTTGGACAAGGATGACTTTGCGGAGCCTTATTGTCCTGCCAATTCATCCAATGTTGTGACTCACAATGGCAAAACGTATGTGATATCAAGCGATTAAGACATCCTAAGTCATGCTCTTCTAGGTTACATCCGTCCGGTAGTTGATCTTGAGAGGCAAGTAAGGAATCAAACAACTATCATAGACTCCATAGCTACAGAGAAACAGAGCCTGACAAACGATCTTTCTATTGCTCAACAAAGCATAGAATCATTGAAGAATGAGAAGGAGGATTTAGCTGCCAAACTGATCAAGTCAGAAGAGGCCAATAAAAACCTCCAAACCAAGTATTCTGGACTGAAGACTTATTCCTCTAATGAGATCACAACTTTGAAGGAGCAACTAAAAGCTAAAGACAAAACTATCCAGACTTTATCTGAAGACAAAGTCAACTTGGAGAAAATTGTCCAAGAGAAGACCGATGAGAATACTTCCTTAGTAAGTAAATAAGCTCAAGAAATAGCTACATGGATAGATAAGTATGCTAGTTTGATAGTGGATTCCTTAGAGAAGAGATATGATGGAATTAAATTTGATATGGTCTTACTTTTTCATTAGACTTTTCCTAAGAGAACTCTTGGTTCTTTGTGGAAATTTGTGGACTACGTTGAACTCCATTTCCATACGATGGATGATAGTGACAAGAACAACTATTGAAGTGGGGAATATTCCGAAGACGATGAAGAAATTGGTGAGAGTTCAAGTGATGAACTCAAGAGTCCGAAAAAGATAGCGGTGAAGAAAAAACCGAAGGGAACAAGCCCTAAGGTTGTATTGTGTTGTTGTGTACTTTTTGTTGAAAAACTAAAGTCCTTGGATGACCAAGCCATTTTGTTGCATTGTTTATTTTATCTCTATTCTGTAAAACTTAAATTCCTTGAGTGGTCAAGGCATTTTGTGAATGATGGATCGGTTTCAGTCCGATCAGATTCTAATATCATATTTCCCTTTGTTTAGATTTTGTTTAACTCTTTATGGCCAATATTTAGATAGCCTTCAATAGTTTAGAGATTTTAAATAAGGGTATTAAACATCCTCAACCACATGTGTTTAATGAATGTGGCCAAGTGTTTAATATATCGGATCAACTCAAAGACATTTGAGAGTCGGGGTGTTTAATAAACATTTAATATCAGATCGCCTTATACTGTGGCTAAATCAAAAACAAAATTTCACCAGACTTTTGAAGAAGGTATAAGATATTATTGAAAAAATCATACACCTTATTAAAACCTCCCTACGGCACCAAGGTCGGAAAGAGTATGCCCCATAATATTTACATTGACATTCAAAGAGTAAATATTTACAAGAGAGTTCTATTCTAAGTATAACCTGAGATGTTCAATGTTCCATGGGTGTTTTGGTGCTCTCCCTTCCTTGTCTTGGAGCCTGTATGTTCCTGGATTAACTTTCCCACATACCACATAAGGGCCTTCCCAATTTGGAGCCAGCTTACCGAACTGTTTTTCCTTAGTGTGTAAAATAAATTTTATTAAGACTTTGTCCCTCATCTAAAAAATCTATTCTTTTAACTTTGGAGGAAAATTTACTCCTCATCAAACCCTTGTAATGCGCCGTCCTAAAATGCGCTTTAACTCTTCTTTCTTCAATAAAATCCAAGTGATTTCTGATTGTTATATCATTAGCCTGTTCACTCTGTGAGATGGTAAAGTAGCTTCTATGGGAGTGATTGCATCCATCCCATACACAAAAGAAAAAGAAGATTCTCGTGTAGCAGCATGAGGTATAGTTCGGTAGGCCCACATTAATTCTTGTAAATAGATTGGCCACTTTCCTGCAGCTCCCTCTAGATTCTTCTTCAATCTGGACATGATTGTCCGATTCCCAACTTCAACTTGCCCATTTTCTTGTAGGTGGAAAGGAGAAGAAAAATAATGTTGAATTCCTCTGGAGGTGCTGAACATTTCCATGTATTTATTATTAAATTGTGGCCCATTATTTGTAGTAATCTTTCGGGAAATCCCAAATCTGCAACATATGTTAGACAAAATAAATTTAATAATTTATTTTGAAGTGGTTCCATCTATAGGAGTTGTCTCTATCCACTTAGAGAAATAGTCAATAGTAACTATGCTTGTTTTATATCCACCAAATACCATGGGAAGAGGCCCAACTAGATCCAACCCCATCTGTCGAAGGGTATCGGTTCAGATATGGATTCCATAGGAACTGCTGGCACATGAATTTCATTTCCATATCTTTGGCAAGGATCACACTGTTTTACCATCTCTTTAGCATATGCCATTATGGTTATCCAGTAGTACCCTGCTAATAAAACTCTCATGGTTAGGGCCCTATAACCACAGCGTGCATAACCTTCTTTATCTTGTAGTTCAGATAACACAAATTGGGATTCTTCAAATCCTGAGCAACGCAAGAGAGGTCTACTGAAAGATTTCTTATAAAGAACTTCCTTTAATATCAAGAAACCATGAGCCTTATACTTGATTTTCTTATCCATGGCTTTATCCAGAGGCAATATCCCATCAAAGATAAACTGGAGAAGATCATACCTCCAATCTTTAGGTTGAATAACGAGTATACTCATACTTTATACACTCTCTTTTTCTTGGCCCATTTGTATAGATGAAAATTCTTGTACAAGAATCCATGGGTAGTATTCAAAATAAGCTATAGTTGCCAAAGAGTCTGCCACAATATTCTCTGGTCTAGGGATGTGTTCATAGCAGATATTCTTGAAGTTTGCGGCAACTTCTTTCAAAATTAGCAAGTACTTAATCAACTATTCTTTCTTTGCTTCAGACTGTCCTTGAGCATGGTGAATTAGCAATTGGGAATCACTCATTAACCGGACTCTCTTTACCCCACATATGAGAGCCAACTTAAGACCAACTATCGTTACTTCATATTTAAATTCATTGTTTGAAGCTTCGAAACCAAAACATATGGATTGGTAGATATTGTCACCATAGAGAGAAGTTAAACAAATTCCATTTCAACAACCCATGGTACTTGATCCACTATCAGTTCGAACTACCCATTCTTTCTTAGACTGGTTTTCTGGCATCTGTCTGGAGGATCTATCAGCATGAAATTCTACCAAGAAATCAGCCACTCACTGGGCTCTAATCGCTGTTCGGGGCGCAAAATCAATATAATAATCACCCAGCTCTACTGACCACTTGCTCATTCTACTTGACACATCAGCTTTCTGAAGAACATTTTTCAAAGGAAACGATGTTGGGACAACAATGGAATGGGCTTGGAAGTATGGTCTCATATTTCTTGTTGCAATTACCAAGGCCAATGCCAGTTTTTCCAACTTCAAATATCTTCTTTCAGTATCCAACAGATTTTTGCTAATATAATACACCAGACGAGGGTAATTGTCCACTTCTCTTACTAGCACAACACTTATTGCATACTCTGATACAACTAGATATACGTAGAGCTTCCCCTCCCAAACAGGTTTGAAGAGAGCCATAGGTGAAGACAAATGCTTCTTGATTTCAATAAAATCCTGATGACACTGTGGAGACCAATTAAAGTCTTTGGCATTCCTCAACACTTGGAATAATGGAGCGCACTTGTCTGACGATCTTGAAATAAACTTGTTCAACGCAACCAATCATCAAGTCAGTCTTTGAACTTCTTTGATATTCCGAGGAGATTCCATAGCTAGCAAGGCACTAAGTTGATCCGGATCAGGCTGAATTCCTTTCTCACTTATGGTGTAGCCCAAGAACTCTCCAGATCGGACCCCAAATACACACTTTTCAGGGTTCAAATTCAAATTCACAGTCTCTAAGTTAGAGAATTCTTCTTGAAGGTTAGATATATGTGCATCTTCCTCCAAGCTTTTAACCATCATATTATCTATGTAAACTTCCATATTTCTACCAATCTGATTAGCAAAAGCTTTATTCACTAATCTTTGGTAAGTGGCCCCAATACCTTATAACAATAAAGACCTCTGTCTGTGATGAAAGTAGTACGGTCTTGATCCTTCGGGTATACTTGTATCTGGTTGTACCCTGAAAATGAATCCATGAATGATAACAACCTAGTTCTAGAAGTCAAATCGACCATCTGATCTATCCGAGGAACAAGATAAAGATCTTTGGGGCATGCCCTATTAAGATTAGTAAAATCATTGCACATGCGTCACGTGCCATTCTTTTTCTTGACGAGAACAGGGTTGGTAGTCCACAAAGGGTACTGAGATTCTTTAATGTGACCCATCTTGGTCAAACGATCAACTCCCTGAACAATCATATCTGCTTTTTCCTTAGAGAAATACATTATCCTTTGTACAACTGGCGCAACATTAGTTCAGATGGACAACTTATGAGAAATAATATCAGCTGGCACTCTAGTGACATCACTATTACACCATGCGAAGACATGTTGATGATTCATCAAAAAGGATAATAATCGGTGTTTCAAATATGGTTCCAACTTGGTACCAATTTTAACATTATTTCCCTCAGTGAGGGAGTGGGTTTCAACCTTCTCAATAGGTATTATGACACTGGGAGCCTCCCTGGGATTATCAATTTCATTCTCATCAGCGGAAGACTCCAATGGTTGCTAACTTCTATTAACCTTGACCGCCTCTAAAGACTTAGAGGCAAGGGTTGTTGCATAACATTTCCTGGCTACTTTCTAGCTGCTCCGGACAACACCTATTTGTCCTTGGACAGCATATTTGAAACATTGGTGGATCGTAGAGGCCACAACATGCATTCTAGAGAGCCAAGCCCTCCCAAATATTGTATTGTAAGATGTTGGGAAATCCACCACAACAAACAGTACTTTTACCATTTTCTTAAAGGGTCATTTTCCCAGCAACACTTCATCTTCGAACACCCCAATCACATTTATAGAACTTCCTGTGAAGCTTACGATGGTTCCGTTCGAACGTTGTATAACCAAAGGGTTTCTCATCTGCTTGTAGGAGCTTAAAACATGATGTTTTTCGAACTTCCTATGTCAATCAGAATTTGGCGTATACCTCCTATTTATGCCCGTATTACCATAACATCTTCATGAGGCCCTGCAATGTCTCTCTGATCATCCTCATCAAAAACTATATAGGGAGATGAGGATTAATACAGGTGGGTGGACATCCCTCCATCCAACTAGGTGGCCAAACTGTGGACATGCCTCTTCCTTGATGAAGTAGAAGGTGCAGTCACAGTATCCCCTCCGAAAATAGTCAATAACTCAAAAAGGTTAATCAGACCAGAAACCGTTTTGGTCTTGTCTGATTACTCGCATTGTTATACGAGTCAGGTTGTTTATCATTTTTAGTTGTGTGTGTGAAATATTTATTTGTGTCATACGGATACAATTATCATATATTTTCTTTTCTCTAGCACGTAATGAAAATTTATGAAATAATATTTTTTTGTCATTTGAAGATGGAAACAAATTTTACCAATAGAATAATAAACATCGTAGATATGGATAGCCTCTAAGGGTAGCCGAGTAGGTTGAGTAAGGTATGCTTGTGACCAAATGTCACGAGTTTGAATCCCTCTACATACACTTTCTTGACTGAGTCTGTCATCTTGCGTAGTTTATCTTCTGGCGTTGATTACCCATTAAACTCTGAATAACGACTACAAATTCACTCTGAATAGTTGTCTATGTAGAATGTTTATTTGTGTCATACAAATACAATTATCATATGTTTTGGTGTATGAAAAGTAACCGAATAATACTTTCTTGTCATTTTATTGGAAACAAATTTTACCAATAGAACAATACACAGGAAAAATATGAATAACAAATAAAATATGTTTATAACACACATTGGTGATATGTTTTGTTGTCTAAAAAATTGATTGAATAATACTTTCTTTGTCATTTGATTGGAAACAAATTTTATCAATGCAACAATACACACGACAGATATGAATAACAAATAAAATATGTTTATAACGCACATTAGTTATATTTTCTTCAGATTGGATTCTTTGTATTCAAAATATTTCTTATTACATTTTTTCGGTTTATTAAAATAGAAAGTATTAGTAGAACCTTGAGGATGTAAGTTTAAAATAAATCTCCAAATTAAAACATATGGTGGATCCAGGAATAAAACTAAGGGGGCTAAACAAAAAATTTACAAAACTCATTCTACACTATTCTTTGGTCGTAAAATGGTTTCATTATCATTTCATAAAAAACAATCTACTACTTTAAGGTATTTTTAATATATCTAAATATATTATTTATTACATATGAAAATAATATTTTACAACAAATCTTAATATTTCTTAATATATTATTTTAAAAAATATTTTAAAAAAAATATAACAAAATCAAATTTATTATATACAAAATATTTAAAAAATAGATGAAATTAAATAAAATTTGGTATATAAAAGATTTTTAAAAAATAAATGAAAATGAAATCAATTTTTTTATAAAAAATATATGGAAATAAAATAAAATCTGTATTAAAACATAATTTATAATATAAATTTTTTTTATATTTTTTTAAAAACTATATAAATATATATTGTTTAACTCTGCGTAAACCTTATTAAAAAATAAAATGTAATTAATTTATAAATGTAAATCATAATATATTTAAATGAAAATTGTTATTTAAAATATACTTTAGAATTTATTTTAAAAGATATTATTGAAGTAAATAAAAAGTTAAATGTTATTTATTTATTTAAGATATTGTTCTTTTTTTCGTCATCTAGTTTAATTTATTTAATTAAAATCTACATCTTCTATAATCTATCTAATTAAAATCTTCATCTTTTTTTCATGTTTGTTTTCTCCATCTGTTTTAATTTATTTATTTAAAGTCTTTGTTTGATAAAGAATAATTCATTAACTTTTAAATCAAATTAGTAACGTTGAACAATAGAGGAAGACAAAGATAAAAACAAACAATTTTAGGAGAGACAGATTAAACTAAATAAAATCCAAACAATTTATTGAAAAAAATTGAATAAAAACTTTCCTTAAAAATTACTATGCAGACTACATTTTCCAATTTATAAATAGGGAAATTGTACTTAAAGTACCCACTCAACTATTCAATTGTCACTTACCACCCAAGGTTTGATCAATTGTTACTTAATACCCATCTCAACTACCTTATTGTCACTTACAACCTAATTTTATTTTAATACCCTAACTACCCTTAACCCACTATATAAACCTTATTTTTTGTTTTCTATCTATTTTTTCTAGTTTTTTGAAGATTTGAATTTGTTAGCCGCTCTAACCACCTAATCCTACCAACCACCACGAGCTGGGTTTAAATCACATTTTCCGGTGATCGGAAGCTGCTAAAGGTTTGTTTCTTTATGTAAGTTGTTGTGTTAGACCTGTCTAACCTCTGTTTTATACGTACAGGAGTTGATCGTCGCTTTTTGAAATCTTATAGCTTACAAGTAACCGTGTTGCGAGCTTTTTAGGTAATTACCTACTGATTTCGAAGTTTTTTATTCGTTTTCTCTGTTGGAATAGGTTCTATTCTACTGTTTTTAGATGCCATTGCCTGATTTCGAGCTTTTCTCTTTTTTTTTTGTTATAGTGATCTGTTATTGTTTAGTTAATATTGTTCGTTATATAGTTCGTTATATAATTTGGTAGTACTTTTAGTTTTGTCTTGAATGTGTAGATTACGAGTTTTTAGGTCAGTTAGAGTATTGTAATTCGAAACAAATATCAGGACCGGTGTTACATAGAAATATCAGGACAGGATGCGAATAGCTCATGTAGATATACACAATTCGCAAGATAGGATGCGAATTGTTTGATTGTGCAGTAAATAATCTGCACAGTTTTTGTGACTAATAACAAATATCAGGAATTTATTACCTACAAATATCAGGACAAGATGCGAATAGATCGTTGTAGGTATACACAATTCGCACCTTAGGATGCGAATTGTTTGATGCAGTAGTAAATATTTTCCACCTAGTTTTTGTGACTAATAACAAATAACTTGTATTGTCCATGTTAAGAGATGTCTAAATCACGAGTTTGTATTTTTAAATATGGTCACCAAACTGCAATTGTGCCTTTCACGGAGTTTGAAAGCTTCGAAAGTATCCAAGCTTATGTAGAGAACACATGGGAGGAGCTTGCCACAGGTGAGTACCTAATTACTTACTCCTGCGGAGATCAGAATAATTGTTTGTTTAATAACCAGAATAATTTTGTTGGGTTGGTGTTATATCTTGATTTGGAGCGTTTAAAACGGGTTAGTTTTCTCATAGAACAACACGTCTTGGATAAGGTTTCTGGTAATAAAAGTTCTGTTGATAAGAGCTCTGGTGGTAAGGATTCTGGTGGTAAGCGTAAAGAGCGTAGCTTGATTTTGGGAGAACCATCTCTTGATCAACTAGTTAGCGGGGAGAGTAGTAACGGTTAGTTAATTCTGATCAGAGGAAAAAACAACTTGCTACTGCTGGTTGAGCTGATGCTATTACAGGAGTGGGTCAAGCTTTTGAAGAAGGTGCTGCCGGTCTGAGGGTATCCTTGTGCAAGTTTGCGTTAGAGCATGGTTTTTCTTTCAAATACCTGCACAACACAACAAATAAGATCACTGCTTATTGTGAAAATAAGCTCACAAGTGGGTGCAAATGGAGGTTTTATGCATCTATTGACTCAAGCACCGGCCTTATGACGATCAAGAAGCATTTCCCGTACCATAATTGCAGTCCTGTTTTCTCCCAGAAGCATAAGCATAAGCGGCACAGGCATTTGACATCAGATTTGATTGCAGAGGAAATTCAGGATTCTCTCCGGACCTACCATTCGTTGACAGCCAAAACCATACAATCGACTGTCAAACAAGATTACGGTCTTGACATCTCTTATCGTTTTTCATGGAATGCTTTAGAGAAGGCTAGGAGGGGAGTTTTTGGAGATAGTTCAAGTTCTTTTAGTTTAGTAAGCGGATACTTCAAACGCTTGAAGAGCCGGGATATTACTTCAGACTGCCAGTTGGAGTTGTCAGCTGGAAACCGATTCAAGCGCTGTTTTGTAGCATTCGGTTCGTCCCTTAGTGGTTTTCATTCATGCCGTCCAATGTTGTTTGTCGATGGAACCCACTTATATGGCAAGTACAAGGGTACATTACTCACTGCTGTAGCAAAGGACGGAAACAACGGTTAGTTACATTTATCTAGTTAATGAACGATGTTTTTTGTGTGAAAATGCTGATGTTGTTCGCAGCAGATGATGCGAATTAAGCAGTGTTGTGAGCCTCACATTTCGCATTTGAGGCTGCGAATTATGTATTATGCTGAGTAAACTGTACCTACATCGCAGCTTGAGTTAGGTATTATATAAAGTTTCCACAAGATGCGAATTCACATGCTAAGCTGCGAACTGTTTGCATGAGCAATTAAAATGTCACACATATTTCGCATGACAAGCTGGGAATTGTTCCAGGACAACATGCGAATTGTTACCCATTCTTAAACGTTTGCATACTGTTGTAGTGTTTATTTGATCTGCCTTTTTCCAGGTCTATTCCCTGTTGCTGTTGGTGTAGTTAGCATTGAAGATTGGGACAATTGGATGTGGTTTTTGGGGTGTTTGAAACCACATTTGCTGGATCGCCAAATCACATTTATTTCATACCGTCATTCTGGTATTGTTAATGCTGTTTTTGTCTTGTATCCAAACTGCTATCATGCGTACTGTTATTTCCATCTCATGCAGAATTTGAGAGCCAAACTGGAACATACTAATAGGGAGTATAAAAAAAGATGTTGAGTTTCTTCCACCGTCTTGCTTATGCTCCCAGTCAAGAGCTTTTTAAAGATATACTAACAGGTTTTCTATGTGAAGGTGGTGAGAGAATGAGTGATTTTCTTGCAAATTTACCCCCTGAAAAGTATGCGCAGGCTTACGTAAAAGGGAAGCGATACGGCTCTATGGCTTCTACCGCAGCTGAATCGTTTAACAATCAGATTAAAAAATATTGCGGCTTACCAATTGTTGAGTTTATTGATTGGATTAGAGTCTTGCTTATGACTCAGGTTTCTCGGAGATACGAAGAAGGTCTCAGCTGGAGTACTAATTTGGTTCCCGAGTACGAGAAGAAGCTAAAGCAGAATGTTGACATGTGCCGAAGTTGGGTAGTACGTAAGTCCTCTTCCGCCATGTTCGAAGTCTTTTCGACTCCTGTGGCTGTTGTTAATCTGTTGGATTTCAAATGTTCATGCGGATCATGGCAACAAGAGTGTTTTCCATGTGCTCATGCTCTAGCGGCATTACAATACACCGACCAAGATCCATTGACTGTAATAGAACCCTTCTTTACGGTTAAGAATTACAGGGAAAGTTACTCTTTCAGCATACCAGCTATAACTGATTTCGGCGAAGGGTCCAGCGCTAACGATCCTTATTTTGTTGAAGTTCTGCCTCCGAACGTTAAGAGACGCTCCGGAAGGCCTAAGAAAAATCGAATCCCTTCTAGAGGAGAAATCTCAAGCAAGTTAAGGTGTGGCCGATGTTCGAAATCAGGCCATAACCGGAGGACTTGTGATGTTCCAGTTTAAAGACATTTATTTTTGTAGCATAGTTATTGTTCTGTACAGCAAACTAAACATTTGTACATTCCTGTATTTTTGTATCTGCCACTATTAGAGTTGTAAGCATTTCGCATCCTGTGCTGCGAATCATGTACAATATGTTGGTGTATTGTTACAAACATCTATCAGGATTACATGCGAATTATGTGCAATTATGTGAAATTTCAACAGGATGCGAATCGCTGGTAAAATCATATCAAACATTTATCATATCTTACGTTTCGCATGATAGGCTGCGAAGTAGGGCCAGAAATTTGATGCGAATGGAGATCAATTAGAAATCCTGATATTTGTCTTATGATAAGCTGCGAATTGTCATTTATAAAAATACCAGGATATTCAGTAAGGTTGAAAATAAGTAATATAGCAGGTTAACATGCGAATGAAGTGCAAAATGTATTTGGATGCGAATCAGTTATATCATTGAAATTCTGTAAACAAGTTGGATTACAAAAAGGAGGATTACAATATTTCCAGAAACTAACAACTGTTTACACATATCAGTACAAGCTACTATTGCTAGTTAGCTGGATTCCAAAAAAACAAAAAACAAAAACCAACTCTAGCAGTTGGTAGAGGATTCATCACCAACTGTTTCCTCTTTCGCCTTTTTGTGCTGATCATCTTTGTCTTTCTCCTCTTTGTCTTCAACTTTCTCTTTATCTTCCACTTTCTCTTCAGCTTCAACATCAACGTCCATCATGCTTAAAAATTTTGTCCTTGATGGACCAGCTTCGTCTTCCCTCTTCCTTTTGTTGTTTCGAACCTCTGTCATTTGAGGTTGCACCTTTTTTGGCTGAGGTGCAGCAGGAAGCATTGGAACCTGTTCTGGCTGAGGTTCAGCAGCAACTTGTGGAACAACTTCCACTGGTTGAGAGTCAGCAGAGTAGTAGTCATCATACATGTCTAGTTCGAAGACAGAGACTGGGCTTGGGGGTGGTACTGCTGGCATGATCAACCCATCACTCCAGTTAACGGTTAAGGATGACCAGGAGTCACCCAGAGAACCGAGTGAACCAGAGTTTGAGTATGAGGTGGTTGTTTTGGTGGTGGAAAAAGACATGATTGTTTGAATTCGAAGAGAAGAAGAGGTGTTTTAAAAAAAATATAGAGTTTGGTGTAAAATTAGCCTTTGGTTACTAGAGGTTTTTATAGGGAAAAGAGGTAATCATTACATAGTCTCCATGTCCAATCAGCATTTAATGAATTATGTACTTGATTAGATTGTTTTTTGTGTGCTCAATGTAGAAAAAGTTTACCAAGGTATAAGCCACAGCCTGTTCGTATCCTTCCACTTTGTATTTTTAATTTTTTATTCCTGCACCAGGCTGCGAACTGGTTTTAAGCTGGGATACCAGGATGCGAACTGTGTGTGAAGTGATTACCATCTATCAGGGTAGGCTGCGAAATATTTGATGATAAGTTAGGATGCGAACTGTTCATAAGGATTTAGGCTGCGAACTGTTCATACATACCAGGGTAAACTACCATGATCATAATCAACCATTATATATCAGGTTATGATGCGAACTATAAGATAAGGAGTATTCAAAGATGTGAAAATGTAATTTGTTTATGTATGCACAACAAAACTAAAAATTACAACAGACATATGTATTTACAAGCAACAGATGTATTTACAAGCAATACATGAATCAGCCATATGTGATGGTGTCTATGTCATTTAAAAAGTAATAGAACATTTCTGCTCTGAAGGCAGTCACCATATCTGCATCGTATTTTTTCTGGACTGATCCATGCTCAATAATATCCCTTGCATATTTGCAGACGAAGACACCACAGTCCACGCTGCCTCGCTTTTGTTGTGGGAAGCCTCTTTCCACTTTCACCTTCCACCCTGTAGTATATTTGGGTAGGAATCCTCTATCCAACAAATATTTGATCTGTGTATAATAATTAGTGTTAGGAATATGCACAAAAACAAAAACAGTTGGTGACATACAATTCGCATCCTCAGGCTGCGAATTATATGACAATAAATCATACACAATTCGCATCTTAGGTTGCGAATTGTGTGACAGGCTGCGAATTGTATCCAACATGGATAGGCTGCGAATTGAGTTATGGATAGGCTGCGAAAAAACATCTTGTTTACTCACAATTCGCAGCATACCAGATCTCATTTCGCAGCATGCATACTTAAAATGTGTTCAGATTTAAGTGTATAGTTTGGAATATTTAACAGTAGTGCAGGTGTTCTTGTGGTGGTGTCTATGGCATGAAGCTTAGGCAGAAGCGAATTGTAGTTTGAAATTCTTCTTCCGTCAACGTCGATGACGAGCAACGTCCAGTGGTTTGCATTGTCCTTCGACTCGGTGCACACTGGAACCATGATGATGTTGGCATTTTTGCGCCCCTTCCTAAAAGCCATGTCCACCAGATTTTCCACTTGCCACCCTGCTTTCATTTGATGCTGCATCCAAGCAAGAGTATATTAAAGTGATAACATTTCTGAGGAGTTTATTCAATTTACGTGAGCTAAACTTACCGCAGTCATGCCCGAAATCAGTATGGCGTCGTGATGCTCTCCTTTAGCTTTAGTGCATGGAACTTTGTAGTCTGCATCTTCAAGCATCTTTCGAATCCAAGCATCGATAAGCTAACAAAGGAGTTGTAGATTTATGTTAAATATAGAATACATATTTGAAACATTGAAAATAAAGTTGGTTGACAATTGGATACCTTTACGTCCAGCTCCAGTTCTAAAGGTAGTGCCATGAGATCACTCGCTTGCACCCTGATTCCGTACGTAAACTTGGACTCCGGTAACTGCCATACCACTGGATCAGGGGTGTCGCTCTCATAGGCTTTAACCAACTGTATTTTGTGGTATTGTGCCAGATCGATACGCTCAGTTACTTTGGTTTTATTTGGCCAGTCGTTGTATTCTACTACTGGCGGTTCCCGCATTGTAATTACGAACTCTTCTTCTTCCTCTGCCACTTGAGGCTGCGTTTGTGTCAGTAGCGCAAAACTTGGCTGCTCTATCTCTTTACAGGGCTCGAGCTTAGTAAATAACAAAAATCAAGAGTAGAAGGGCGTCAGTGGTTTATAAGTGCAACGAGTCCAAACAGTTCGCAGCTTAGGCTACGAAATGTAAGGTTCCAGTTAAATAGATTTATTATTATCTATCAGGGTAGGGTGCGAACTGTTCGAGGTTCCACTGAACAGGACGCATCCTACCCTGATATTCGTTTGTAATAACCCAATCAGCATTAGACACAAATCTTATGTTATGATGCGAAATCATTATAAGTAGGTCTTACCGCACGGTCAGCGACAACCACTGTCGTTGACTTGTTCGGCATAGGATCTGGATCGTGTCGGCAGAAATCATTAAAGTCATCCTCCGACATGTTCTCCAGAGACCGTTGTATTATAGAATCGTAATATACATTATCAATTTCATTTAAAAATGTCTGTGAAACTTGAGTGTAAATACCATCAACAAAAGCATTCGGTAAACCTACTGTGTTATCGTGGGACTCTGGAGCTGGCAGTTGATTTGTTACCGGGCCTACAGTTTGATGTTGGCTTAGCAATTCTGACTTTGCTGACAGCACCATTGGTCTTTGAGGTTCCACCGAAGAAGTGGTTTTGTCTTCTAAGAATGGTCCTTCCTGGCTGAGTAGTTCTGTCTTCTCACCGGGATGGGCAGGTTCTGACTCTTGAGGTGCTACCTCTTGAGTTAGCCTTTCTCTCTTCGCCAAGGTTATCGGTTGCTGCTGTTGTTGTTCTTTTTGTCCTTGTTGCTCTTGTTGTTGTTGTTCTTGTTGTCGGTCTTCGTGTTAACCTGTGGCTGTTGGGGTTGTTGCTGGTGGTGTTCTTCGTGTTGTTGTTGCTGTGGGTGTTCTTCTTGTTGTTGCTGTTCGTGTTGTTGTTGTTGTTGCTGTTGTTGCTGTTGTTGTTGTTGTTGCTGCTGCTGGGGGTGTTGTTGTTGTTCTTCTTCTTGTTGTTGTTGCTGGGGGTGTTCTTCTTCTCGTTGCTGCTGTTGTTGTTCTTGTTGTTGTTGTTGTTGTTGCTGCTGCTGGTCTTGCTGTTTCTGCTGGTGTTGTTGTTGGCTTTCGGTCTCCTATTTCATAAAAAAAACAAAAAAAAACAAAAGGGTGGAAGGGGTAAGCACATTTCGCATCCTGACCTGATATCTATGTTATACATTCCTAACAATTCGCAGCTCAGCATGCGAATTGTGTAATAACCAACCCACCAGTTTATTACATAGTTCGCAGCTCAAGCTGCGAAACGTTTGGACAGGACTACACAAGAGTCCTGATATTTGTTTGATAACATCATATCATCTACTTACATTATCTACCTCCTCTGTATGTGTCTCCATGATGGGTGAATTGTGGGCATCATCATCCCTTTCTTCCGGCAGTACTCCATCAGCATGGTGCTGATCAGTATTAGACACGGATGCTTGCTGATCAGTGGATTTTTGTCCCTCTGGAAGTGCTGCTGGTACCTGCTTTATTGGGCTTTCAGTACGGCAGATTGGCAGAGAGATAGCATTGTGGAGTTGTTGTGCTTCAAGTTTTGCTATCTTGCGTTTCAATTCTTTCAGCTGCAAAAATGATAGGAAACATTTTATAAACATAGTAAGTGCTGATTGTAGTGATTATTTAAGGTTCAAGTCATACTTACTTCTCTGACCTGTTTGTCTATTTTTCGCTCGTACTTGTTCTTGTCGGCGTATGTCTTCAAACGCTTTGATTGAGCAGCAATATCGGGATTAGGTTCTCTGCGTTTGAATAAATAATCACCGATTTTTTCACTCATACTGGTTGTGTTGGTGTCGGAGGGCTCTTGCCTGGATTTTCCTTTCGGTTGTGGTGGAATCATTTTCTTGGGAAGTCTTGGTGGTGGAATCGATTGCTCGGGTGGTGTTGGATGTTCGAGTGTGGGAGACATCACCTTATTCATTACATTCTGTGGTGCTCGTCTCCTTTGTTTTGGTTTTGATGCTGTGCTTTTCGTCCTCTTCCTAGGTCTTTCTTCCGGTGAAGTAGGTTCTGTTACTTCTGCATCTTCGCCATCTTCTCTTTCTCCGAAAGCTTCAATTTCATCCTCGGTAAGATGTAATGGACCTTCTAAAACCTACCAACAGATGCACATGTAAGTAAATTAATTGTTTCGAAAGTATGAGGGTGTAGAGAAACAAATTGTTTTTTATAAACAGTTCGCATCATATAATGCGAAATGTGTGATTTTAAATCACATTTCGCATTCTGAGCTGCGAAATGTGTATGGGACAATATGCTGTGAACTATGTGTACCATATGCTGCAAACTAAGTGTAAACCACATGTTGCGAACTAAGTATTTATGATGCGAACTGATTTATACCTGGTCATTATCCAGCAAGGGTGTTCGAAGAAGATATGTCATGGTTGATGCTTGGCACTCTAATCCCAACCATTTGAAAAACCTTGGTATCAATGTTGGCTTTGATATCTCATGGCCGATTGTTGTGTGCTTCATGATGAAGGGCTGCATGGGGACAAGTTTTATCAACAAGATGCTCTGTACAAAACTAATTTTTATATTGAATAGATGATTCTTACAACTACAAGGGCGACGCAGCCGACGACTTTATCAGCTCTTTCTACTGCTAAGCAACTCCTGATAGACTGTCGAAGCTTGTACAGTATTGATCCAGCCCAGTCATAATTGTTTATTCTGTTGGGGTCTTCAACGTGATAAACCGTGCTCCAGCCTAGGATATCTCCAGATACGGAGTAGAATAGTGTGGAGCACAAAAACAGTATCAACAGCCTCGCAACATCTTCCAAACCCTCCTGTAAAACCAACCACAACATGCTATGTTAGAAATGTACAGAATCTTGCTTTATAAAGATGAAGTCCATTTTAGACATACGTTTATAATGGCATTTGTTATTGTTTTGGTATTACTAGCTACTACTTTCCTGTCAGTTTTACCCATGAAGTATTTCTTCATCATCCTTGATTCGTCCTCCTCGCCGGGTGCATACTTGTTGTGAAAAGCTCCGGTTTTTGTTAATTGGATTTTCTCGGTGCCATGCCTCAAGCCGAATATGATCTTGACATCGTTCTCAGTTAGCTTTACATACTTGTTGCCAATCCTAAAGGCGTCTCTATCCACGGAGAATTTCTCGATGATATACTGAATGATTGAGTAGAATTTCTTCTTTGGCAGCTCTGCCTCATTACGGATTTGGAAAGCCGTTTTCAGCAGTGTGTAGAAGAGGGTGTTTCTTGCAGCTTCAATGTGCGCCCTTGTAATACGCATGTCTTTGAGTAGCTTCTGAAGGCTCACCAACCCTGATCTGTAGTAGCTAGGTTTTGTTGTCATACTTTCTGCACAAACACAAATCAGTTGGAGTGTCACAAATAATTCGCATCACAAGCTGCTAAATGCATACATATAAATACTGGCTTAACAGACAAGCTGCGAAATGAGATCTGGTATGATGCGAATTAGGTAGCTCAAGCTGCGAATTGTTTGTAAATAAGTACAAACATACAATCGAGCTGCGAATTGCTTGCATTGTGGGTGATCAGGGTGCGAACTGTTACACTTTTTACATGCATGTTGCAGGGATCTGGGAATTATGCAACAAACACCAAAATCAACAATGAACTACCTAATGCAGATCTAACATACATAATATTTCTCAGGAGAGTATCAATATTACATGCAACTAAAATTCTACCCTGGCTTCGACTATAAACCCATAAACGGAGCAACTATCGTCAGTAGATACTTCATTCAAGTATAAAAGGCAACGCCTATCGTGAATTAAGAGAAGAAAGTGGTTCAAAATCGTCAAAAATGCAAAAAAAAAGTACACTTTCCACGATAATGCATACCTGTTAAAATTCACCGGTCGGAGAACGAGATTGAAGCTTTCAGAGACGACTTCACGGCAACTTTGTCGAACGGTGTGTAGTCTGACTGAGTAAAAGAGGCTGACCGGTGCGATAGTGTCGAAGGTGCGAACGGTGAGAAGCTGTAGGGTTTCTGGGTTTGAGAGAGAGAGTATCACGAAGTCGAACGGTTTGTTTTCTGGTGGTTTCTAAAATTAGAATTTTGCGTTTGTTTAGGGTGATAGGAAGGTCGAAAAAGTGGGTTGGAATTGAAAAATGGGTATATATAGTGGAAGGGTATTTTTGTCCAATTTATTAGTCTGTGTATTAAGTAACACTATGTTAAAAGCGGGTACCGCCGGGTAATAAGATATTTGAGTGGGTATTTTCAGGTACTTTTCTCTTATAAATATTTCAACTTAAAATTTGATTTAAAAACCGCTATTATCTAATATTTTAATTTAAAACTTTCTTTAAAAATAATAATTATCCAAGATTTTAATTTAGAATTTTCCTTAAAATTAGCTATTATTTCATATTTTTAAATTAAAATTTTTATTAAAATATTTATTATTTTAAAATTTTAAATTAAAAATTTACTTAAACATACTTATTATCCCTAAATAAAATATATAAATTAATCTTTGTGGTAAACGGGGTCAGCGCCCTACTGCCCTATGTTCGTTCACCACTATATCGATATATGATAAACCTTGAAACTTGATAACCAACAAAATGTAAATTGCATAATAAAATTTGTTTTACTTTTTATTTTTGATAGTATAGTTTTCAATCACAACTACTTAAATAAATCACTTTTTCTACTTTAAAATTATATGACAAACATCTTTAATATTTATTATACTTCAGAAGAAAAAAAAATTAAAAAGAAAAAAGCTCCTAAGGCTTGGCTCAAGTTCCAATAAAAAATGTTTCAGAGGTCATGTTTGAAATATATACCTTATATTATTTTAATTTTTCTGGAATCCCCTTGCGAGCCAGCATTTTGAGCTATACTATCAAAATAAAAATATTGAAGAGCTCAATGTTGTTTCTGTGTTGTCTTGATCAAGCTATACCTGTAGCTTTAGGTGGCATGCAATAGAACCATATCGAACCTTATAACGTATGGCCATAATTAAATAATCTAAACCTGTTTGCACACTGCTCTAAGCATATTTCAAATCTCTTAGAGAAGTACAAAAACATGAAAGAAAAAAACAAGGCCAATTACTAATCAACAATAGAGAAGGATGGGCCTTTATTGCAATAAGTTTCTGAGTCTACCAAACCAGCAAGAAACTATAACTCAAAGCTAGAGTCAAGTCCTGGGTATACTCGCTCACTCATGTTTATAAAGGGAGAGATCGAAATGGAGTTATGAGTTTGGTTTAAAAACCAAATGTCAGAATTTTATAGCAGTTTTCCCTATAGCTCTTAGCCCTGACCTATGACTAAACTGAAATGGTGGTACACAGATGAAAGGCTTCTTTTGATATCACCGCCAGCATTCTATACTAATAAAGAAACTCAGAGATGAGTTATAGTCTCATTATGCCGCCTTTATATTAAACCTTCCTCCCGCTTGCAACCCCACAGACCGGGATGTCTCAATATTATGACAAAGCATCTGCAAACACCTTAATGTTGATTCATCTCCCTGCAACCAATTTAGCAAACCGCATTACATATAATAAATAAATATACATGAGTGTGTTTTTGTTACTTATATATAAATCTAATTTTGCCATCACCATGTTCCATACCATTGATTTAAAACAAAAGCAATGCCAATAAAATAGATCATATGTTCCAGAAGAGCATACTACTTACATGGAGGGAGTCCAAGAAGTTACGGGATTGAAAAGTTTCTGGGAAATGATTTGCTAATGTTCTACACACCCTGGAAAATGAAAGTTCTGATCATCAACATAAAATTTTAAAACATGAAACACCATGTAAACTAATAAAACCATAACTCGTGTATCATTATAACCTTGGTTCATTAGAAAATCGAAAATAGCATCGAAGAATATGTTTCATCAGCCGCGACGATGGTTTATCAGCAAATTGCCGCACTGTATCTCCCAAGACCTTACACACCACTAAAAAACGATCAGCTGACAAGCACATATACTCGAAGCCATCATCATCGTGCAGCACCTTTTGAAGTATAAATGCTGCAACCTGACATAAAATAAAAGTAAAAAACGGCTTGGCGCTAAAAAGGTTTTTGCCGAGTACATAAATGATATAAATGACTTATGTTATATAAACTTCATCCCCATCACTAAATCGTGTTTTAATCTAGACGAAAACTTCGGAATACACTTAGAAAATTCTATTATTCAACATGGAAAAAAAGGGTATTTATTAGCTAAACTAATTCTTGAAATAGGAACAAACTTCATAGCTATAGAACCGGTTCACTTAAGGTTCAAGAGCCTACAATTGGAGCCACACAAAGATATAAAACCATATGAGATGAGAATATATAATGATTATACTTGAGGAAGAAAAAATAGAAGTTGTGATTGTGAAAAAGGCATGAGCTTACTGTTTTTGATAACTCGCTGCCCATCTCCAAGGCACGGAGGCACAATGGAACTATTTCTGTTTGAAGAAGGAAGGTCATCACTTCAGGTTCCTGATCAAACTGACAAACAAGTAGACAGTATTCATTAAGAGTGTCAAATAAAAATTTAAAAAACTTTTACTACAATTCTTTTTGTTGTCTCGCTCGTTTTCAGATATATATATATATTCAGATATGTTAGTGAAAACATCCATAAACCAAAACCAGCTTCAAGAGGTGAAATTATTTTCTGTCAAGATTACAAAAGTGATGATCAAAAGCATCATGTTCTTTTACTATATTTCTGAAACAACATGTAAAACAAAGCCTCATGTTCTATACAAGCTGCAGTCACAGTAGCTAGTAGAGCAAATAATATTGTAGAATTAACAAAAAAAAAATATTCATGATTTGGTTATAGAATGCTAAAATGAATGAGTTACCTTCACTAGAGCACCAAGGACTCCCAAACTGGTAAGGCGCAAATACTCCAAGGCCCTCGAGTTTCCCGTTGTATTCACCAACGGGTACAGATATATTGGGAACTGGGCTGTCATCAAACAAAAAATCCATTAGATACTCAAGCATTTTCTAGATACATACATCTTCAAACATTCAAAAATACAAATTCTTTAATGGTTAAGAAAAAAAGAAAGGATCTTACCGTTCAAGAACTCTTTTCTTGTCTCTGGATGGCAAGCTATACTCTGGAAATCAAAGATAAATACTTCAACATTGACGAAAAAGATATAACAATAAATTCTACATAACATTAGTAGTCCAGATATTTAAAAGAATAATTAAGTCTTTGTTTTGAAAGTGGACAAATATTAGTATAATCTTGAAACATAAAGAATATTGACCTGAAGAAGAGCGAGAGCATTGCAGACACGGGTCGATTGCGCAATTGTTAGTTCTGGTGATGGGAGGAGAGGGTAAACTCGAATGATTTCCTGCAGTGAGGGGAAATGAATAACATTTTGCCGAAACTCTTTGAGCTTCCAAAGCAAGGATGCATATAAAGCACTGAATTCCGAATGTTATCTTAAAATCTTAAAATGAGCGCCTACCTGTAAGAGCATGGCCCCAACACCAAAAGAATTCCAAACAAATGGAGCCATTTCTTGAGTTACATCTTTGCACTGAAAAGAGACAGAACCTAGTTTACGATATGTTGGGAAGAGTCTTTAAACAAAAAAAGACACGACCAAAATTAATATCGAAATATCTTCAATGCAATCCAGTCATTTCACAAGCAAAGTCTTAGTAGGACCAATTTGGTCTTTTACATTTCATACTTTGAAATGAACAGCCATACTAAAAAATAACTGAAATCGCTGTCAATAAGTTTTGGCTTGTATAGACCTGCAGGACATGAGGCATCTAGCACACCATTTAGGAGTACTTCTTCAGTAAAGCAAGCAAATAAACAAGCAATAGACATCGCCTCACAGTGGTTAAGAAACAAGAATCGATTCGGCCTGTCGCAACAGGTTTTATAGTAATTCTAGACATTAATCCGTTGATATATTAATGTCTTAATCTACATTATAAGTGTGTAAGCTACAAAAATAAAGCACAAATACAACTGCTTAAGACAATGTTAGGTTTAGACATATCAGGCAGCTAATCCACAACAGAACCTATATTCAATTACATAACACAAAACTGATTCCAATGGGATAATCTCCAAAACAATCCATCTAAGACAGGTACAGTAATAACATAAAATCATATAAGTTTGATGTTTGGATCAACATTTGACCTAATGGAAATTGATAAAACCCTAAAGAAATCACAACTCTTAACAATTGAGGCGAAAAGAAGTAACTAATAAAAATAATTCAGTAGAGGAATCGGTATGTGTACGTACATCAGCTAACTCTTTAAGAGCAGTTCCTCTTTCGTCCGGATTCAACATTGAAAGCAGTAAGGCCTTGACCTTCTCATATTTTTGTTCTTTGGTTGCGGGAGAAGCAGCAGCTGCGCCGGCGATCGGTGTAGCAGTACTGAATTCCATGAACGAGACGAGGAAGTTAGAGAGTGAAAGTTGAAAGTGAGAGAAGTTCGGTGCAGTTGTATGAGATTCAAGAGTTGTGTTGCAGAGGAATCTCCTCTGACTTTAATGTCTTCTGGTTTCTTCTTTGTAGAGAGAGAAACAGAATTTGGTTTTGGCGCAGAAATGGAAAATTTTGTTTTTGTATTAAATTTTTGATCTTCTTCTTGCCAGTTGGCCTTCATGCGTTTCTACTATCGGATCAAAACGCGGGTCAAAAAGGTAAATTGATTTCAACATATTTTTTACTTTTATTAGAGAAAATAACGTTACAAACCCTTCAAATGTATACTAGTTTGAATTTTGTGTTACTTTATTATTAAATAAATTTTTATTTTTATATTTGTTTTTCACAAATGGCCTTTCCTTCCAAACTCTGGTCCCTTTTATACACACTATTTATATATGAGTTATACTAAGTGGTGCCATAGCCGGTGGTTTATTTATTTTATTCCCAAACTTTTTAC
Organism: Limnanthes douglasii subsp. nivea; assembly: GCA_036936605.1. Lineage (NCBI taxonomy): Eukaryota > Viridiplantae > Streptophyta > Magnoliopsida > Brassicales > Limnanthaceae > Limnanthes > Limnanthes douglasii. The sequence continues at coordinate 156,246,642 of JAUPFV010000002.1, forward strand.
AATCAATCATATATATATTTTAAACATAAAATTCTTTTAATTTTAATTTTTTATAACGAATGTTCCTAAACATCCAATAGCAAAAAGTCATCCTCGTTGAAATCAAATTTACGCATGGCACTGAAACATTTATTGGCGACTGGAAGATAATTTTACGTGCATTTACTTTTAAATTGTTCAAATTCCAAAACAAAATTGTGATACGATAAATGTTAGAACTTTAAAAATCTTATAATAGTTGATGTAATTTTTTTTTAAATTGTATTTGGGACTTATATTTCAAGAATTGAAAATACACGCTTTTATATAGTTTAGAGATCATTAATACAAAATCTCCAACTTTAGAGAAACCAACCCTAATAACCTCTTTCTCTTCGATCCAACTTCCCTCTTCGCTCTTTCAAGTTCTACCAGATCAAACCCACCAAACCTAGAGAATCCAGACCATAACTTTTTCATCATTTTCAAAAAGAATCTTAAAAATTTCAACCTGATGAACTCAAAATAGAAAGGAAGGATAGAAACCTAGTCGAGAAGCACTTATGAGCAAGTTCATAAATATAAATAGTCAAAATTACAAATTCCTAAACACACTCGATTATTGAAAGATTTCTCAAATAGAGAAATTGGTTATAGCTATATTAAATTATCAATTTGTTCATTACAAAACTATATTATTTTATTTTATAATTGTTTCACAAAAATTGTTTAAAAAAATTCACCATTTAAACAATGTAATTTTAGGTTTGGTTCTTTAGAATTAATCAGGTTTTAGTTTTTTAAATATAAAAAATTTGATTTCTATATAGTTTAAATAATTTGCTTGATGTTTTGTTAATAGTATAATACAATGTTGATGTTTATGTACGGTTTCGCTGATTTTGTTGTTGAATTTAGAATAGAATTGAGAGAGTTAGGATATGGTTGTCGATCTATTGTTGTATATGATTTTTTGTACAGTCGAACGAATGTGTAAATATTCGTTGCTTGACCTTAACGATTCTCGTTTAGGTAGTGCCTACTTACCTAGCAAACCTGGTAACAAAATTTGTTAGGTCTTAGCAAATATAGTGACGAAAATTAGCTAGATCTTAACACACATGGTGATGAAAATTGTTAAGTCTTAGCAAATTTGGTGAATAAAATTTCTAGGTCTTAGAAAATACTTGATATAATTTCGTTAAGATCTAGCAAATACTTACAATAAAAAATATAAATCATTGGAAAACTATAACCGATGAACACAGGGTCACCAACTCACAATTGAGAAAAAAATGAAAAAGGGTCAAATATAGAACGATAAATGTGGAAACCATACATGAATCTTGTCCACATCTTCGTTAGCACGAGCAAATACGAAGCATTTCATCGTAGTGTCCCGAGAAAATAATACATTTAGTTGTTTGAACCCATGTGGTGCAAAGATACGACAAAAAATATGAATACTAAAAGATTGAAGAGCATAAATATTGATTATCAGAACACATATGCAAGAATGACTCGAACTAAGTCATTGCCCTAATTTATTTGTTTATTTACAAAGATTTCATTCATTTTGTAGAATATCAATATTCGGTATTGATCTTCTTAAGTTAAAAATATGGAACACAATTTAAATTGAACCAAAAAAATGACTAATTTGCTTGTAGACAAAGAAATGTAAGAAAAATCATTAGAAAATTAAAATTGGTTTACCATTCAATAACTCTTTTTATGCTTAAAATTGTTCATTACTAAGACATTAAAAATTCAAAATATTGACACTAATAAATAAAAGGAATAAAAAATAGATACATAGACAAAAAGAATGGTTTAATTGCAAAACATTGTTTCTTAAAATAAAAACTTATCATCAACTTTTAGGTGTACTTCATTTTTTTATTGTATAACTTCTAAGTATTTATCTTGTGAATTTTTCGTCAAAATGATGGACCTGCACACTCTTGAACACCAATTATATATACATTATCATATATAATTTACAATGAGATATTTTTGCAGTGTTCTAAATTAGAGAGTTCATATTTCTATAATGCTCTAAGTATTCGAGATTTATAATGATAGTTCTATTTTTTTACCCGAATGGTTTAAGTGTAGATAGTTAGAGGTGTTTAGGGATATATTTGCGTTTTGTGTTTTTACAAAACAAATAACTAAAAAAGTGAGAGATCCAACAAAATAGTACCAAAATATAACATAAACCCAAAAAATAACTTGTTTTGTAATATATTTATTTAAATATTTATAGTAATTTTGAACCTTTAGGTATACACTACCATCCCCCTCTATGTGTGTCCACTTTAATTTATACCATACTCCATGATGTTTGGTTCCTACTATAATCTTCATACAACTTTTTTTGGCATAATATCCATCCTCCGGGATATGAACGTCATATGTATGAACAATGCATTTTTTTTTAATTTAGTGCTTTATTTACAAGAAAAAGAAATATGCTACTTATCTTGAAATTCGATTTATTATATTTATTTTATTTAAATGATATTATGTTATATAATTCTTTACATAATAATGTATAAAATATATTTATTTTATTTATTTTAAAAAATAAAATATTTTTTTGAAGTTCTCCTTTTGAATAGCTAAAGTATATCAAAATTAACAACTCGAAAAAAAGACAAATTAAAATATATTTTTTATAAAAGTAATTTAAAAAAAGAAGAAAAATATATTTATGGATCAGTTAATAAATTAATTTTATTTAAATCAAAGTAGGTTTTTATAATTAAATAATAAGAATAATATCATATAAAAACACAAATTATATAATAAATACTATATGTTATATTTGTTTTATTCTTTGTCTTGTGATCATGGGTAACTTGTCAACCCGCGATAAGCTTATTAGTTGAGGATTGAATTCTCCTCTAATCTGTGTGTTGTGTATTTCTCGTGATGAATCTATCAACTATATCTTTTATGAGTGTGTTTACACACATATCTGGACTGCTACCAACACTAAGTTCGAATTCATTATTAACAACATGGATTGAACTGGTTAATGGTGATTTTGAATTGGGCTCCCTCTAGCTACCACTATATTTAGTGCGGTCATTTATCATGCTTGGCAGAAGAGAAACTTGAGAATATTTGGCTTTTTTCTCGTCCTTACTTTAACGGTGTTGCACTATATTCATTTTGACATTCGGTTTAGATTCTTTTGAATCCAATGTAGTTTGGCTGATGTAATCATGTATAATGTTATTCACTTTCTTTTGTTGGTTGCAGGTGCTCCCCTCCCCCTCCTCCTTGTTGGTGGTTATTATAGTTGACTCATTGTGTATGTTCACTTGGAGCTTATATTTTTTGCTCTCTTCCCGCCTTCATTTTTCCGGTTTCATAAATTTCTCCTCATTCATTTGTGGAAGCTGATGTTGCCGTAAAGACTGGAGTTTAAGGCTAACAACATACAACATTATGCATTTTTCTGGTTTTGTCTACAAGCCTCTAAGCTGTCGTCGATATTCTTACGCTTGGCGACATCATTAATGTTCTTTGACCTAGCTCTTTGTGGGTAAATTAGTATTTTATGTATCATGGTCCAAGTTATTTGGGTTAAGTGGTAATTTTCGTATTGTTATTTTACGCTAAATATCATTTATCTGGGATATGTCTTGTTTATATGTATGAACCATACTTTTATCTAAGTTAATATTTTATTAAAAAAATCAATTAATTTCACAATATATAAAACCATTTTAAAAAAATTCGTTTGTTGTAGTTTTATATATAGATTTTTTAGACGAGTCCATATTTTTTTCTTATGTTTTTGTTTAAAATATTTTAAAGACGAAACCTTATATTGTTTGATTTGAGAAATTTGGTTTTGAACCAAAAAGTAAAACAAAGAACATTAAAGAGTTTCATTATTTATTTTTTCAAGATGAAGTTTATATTTTGGAATAATGAATAAAAATATTAATGTTATTCAATACGTTTTTAGTTAACGTCTAATAGACTATTCAAATATAATTAATTATTTGAATTCATGGTGCACATAAACTTAAGGCTATAAACATGTTATCAATTTCGTGTTCCGGATCGGTTTCGTATCGCATCATTTTTGATTTGGTGAACAAACTATCGATATGAATCCGACTTGAACCCAAAAACTCAGTATTTTGTTAAATTCAAATTCGAGAGATTACAAACACGAGAAAAATGAACTCGACCAATTTGAACCAAAGATATGGCTAAACTGAAAAACTTAATTACTAGTTAGGTTTGAAACTTGTTTAAACACGGAAACTAGTTAAATATAAAAATATGAAACACTCACTAGACCCGATAAATCTTCAAGTTTTTAAGTATTTCGTGCTTTTTTGTGTTAGTTTCGGGTTTTATAAGTTGACACAAACACAACTGATTTATTTTCATGTCGTGTTTTGTCGATCACAAATCTTATCGGGTCATAAATATCTTGACCCTAACTTTATTTTTTTTGCATCGAGTTTGTGTCATATTTTTGGGTTGTGTTAAATATTGGTAATCATACACAAAACAACAACTTTATTACTTTTATTATCAAACTAACTAATCAATTTAGGATTTTAAAAAATCTTACCATCTTTTATTTGGATCATTAATCTCTCATTTGGATCATCTTTTGTACTAAAGTGGTCTATCCACTAAAAGTCGTTAATATATATAGACAAGTAATAATTTATAAAAATTATCACATAGGTTGCATTTAACAAATGAAGAAAATGGTTGTGTTGTTTATCTAAAAGCGTTAGAGTTCTCACTAATCATAATGCTAACTATAATATAAATAAGATTATACTTTTCACGACATGCAACCTTGAAATTACATGACCTAATAATCGTAACATGTCAAAACGTAACTAATTGTATTTATCTTAATTGAGATCATTGTATTGAATTGTAGAAAAATATCTATTAATAAATTTTTTAAGTTGAAAAACCATGACTTTGAGTCGATAATAAAATTTTCAAACTCTTCCATATCAATTATTCTAGGAATATATTTATTAAAATCATTATCTTAACATCTATTTAGTGTTTTAAACTAGCTTTTCGTTTTGTAAAAACCTTATACAAAGTATTATCTTCTACTTTAGTACATATTGTCATTTAAGAACATACATTTTAAATTTAACGGTTTCTCTATTAGTGAAGTATCTAAGGATACATAAGTATTTATTATATTTGAACTATTTTTGTCATGTACAATTTTGTCTCTCGATTAAACCATTAATAAAGGTCGATTAGCCATGGTATATTAATGTACGATATCACACTCATCTAGATAAAGAGTAAATATAACATAAAGTTGTTCAACATATCTATCATACCTACCATAATACTCACCAACATGGTCGGATCCGATGATTTTATTTATTTTATTAAATTGTAAGTTAATCAGACCTTAAAAGATTTAAACCTTTCAATGACTTCAAATTTCTCACTAAGTAACAAAAGAGACATGTATCTTAATAACTTCTTTATGAACAAGATAAAGTATTTTTAGATATTCTGATATGCTTACGGAAATTAACCGCACAAGTTTATATGAATCAGTTCTAATACATTTTCGCACGATATACATTATACATATGACACGTGTCTTAAAATCATAGTGATGAATGACCTAAAAGACCTTCAGCACAAACTTGTCAATTGTTCAATATAAAGATAACTATGTAGACATTTTTACCAAATATATGATAAATTTCAAAATTTTATTTAGGTATATATATTCTTATTCATATATCTTCGTTGTAATTGACAGTGTTATTTAAATTATAAAAATTATTAGAATGCATTCTAATATGCATGAGCCAACACATAGATTTTTTTTAAAAAAAAAATAAAAAATGTCAAATAACAAAAATAATAAATTTATTCTAAAGTAAGGTATATAAAATAAAACATATGTGCTAGTTAAATATAATATAAAACTACAAATTTCTTTAACTAGGCATGGATTTCCCTTTGTTGTATAAATATATTTACCATCATTGAATTTTTGAATTTGGATTATATCTTGCAAAGATATACAAACCTGAGTGAATGTATGCGTATCAATCCACCAAGTATTTATAGAATATGCAGATAAATTATACTTTGAACAAACCATGGATGTGAGCTTACCATATTTTTTCATTTAAACATTATATTTCTCTTATTTTTTTCTTAAAATGCTTAATACTCTTATAATAATAATAAACTCCATATTTAGAGTTCTTATTTGCCTTCTTAAAGTCGAAACCCTTAAGTTTAAACCTAAAATATGTTACCTTCTTAAGGTCATAACTCTTAAAATTAAACCTGAAATATGTTATGCAACATAACTCAAACCCTTCTTGTGATTGTTTATATTATCATGACCAAAATTACATATTTTCTTCCTTAAGTCATTAGCTTTGTTTATCCCCATTATGTATAAGATTTGAAATAAGCTCATTCATACTACTGATTTTGTTTTATAGTCACACGTGGTCTTAGCTACACTAAAACGAGAACATTGGGACATAAAAAACTCACACAACTCTAAAACCCATTCTTACTAAGCTCTTTAAGTCAAAACCTAACTCAAAGTTTAAAAAACAAACCAATATTTTTTTATATTTCATTCCAAAAACCAATTATGAAAGAAATAAACAAAGAAACAACGTATATCTATACTACAACTCCCGTAAAAATATCATTGGAAACAATCGTGGAAAATGTATAATTACTTTCATATATAGTTTTTATCAAAAAGTTTTAGATTTGTAAATTTAAATAATTAAGGAAGAAGATGATCGTCATCTCTATCGCATTACAAAACATGTTATAAACGTGTTGTGAAACTTAGTGTTATTACGTTGCATAATGTATAATGTTAGGTTTCACATGAGATTTCTTAGGTGTATTTTGTATATATATTGTATAGTATGGCTGTGGAACTGGTACCAAAACGGTTATAAAACCTATTTTGTTAGGATTGCTTACTTATTAATTAGTCATATTTTTTAAGTAAATGAGTTTGCAATATATTTATCAAACGTTCTGCACATGTCTTGGAAATAACAAGAACATATAAAAATAATAATATTATTGCGCTATTATATTGGCAAATAACCTAATAAATTTGTCCGTGCAATGGAAAATTCTACAAAATGTGCAATCCGTTTGGTGCATAATATTATATTTATATTTTCATGCGGGCAAATATAGATATTACTTTGTATAGACGCTGAATAAAAATAACTACGACGGTAATGTCATGTTGAATTCCTTTAGGTCATTCAAACCACAGATCTATTAGTTTTTTTAGACCCATATGTTGTTGTAGCAAGATCTACATGAAAATATAGATTTTAGATGCATACTTGTCATTTTCCATCATAGTTCATGAATATAAAAATCTAAGTTGCTGCTCGTCAACACAAATGTAGTATACATGCAAAGCCTATATAATTATATGTGATATGTATATATGTATGGTGTGAAACATAAAAGGCATCATATATGTGAAACCTTTCTTCCTTATTTCGCGTATGTGATAAGTAAAGCTAACAATGTTATCAATGTAATGGTGAATTATTTTAGGTTATTCCAACCACAAGATCTATTTGTTTTGTTACGACTTTTTTTTTTGTATTATAGTAATTTTTTATGTAAAATATTAAATTTAGGTTATTGTATATATCATTTCCCATCGTAGACAAGGAATACAAAAATCAATGATAATGCTTGCGAAATATAATAAATTTTACTTACAAAATGTGGTGCAAGTTATATGGGAAACTTGTAATATGAATGATGCAAAACAAATTGAATGATATATATGAAACATACCTACCTTATTTTGTTACATCGTTAATGAATAAAACTAACTACGCCGCTAGTGTAATGACGAACTAATTTAGACCATCTGAACCATCGATTTGTTGGTTTTTTTGGGCTCATATGTTGTATTGGTTCATAGGTAGCAGGATTTACGTGTAATATTGAATTTAGTTGTTTGTTCTTATTGTTTCTCTCATATACCATAAATAAATAAAAAATATATACTATTTTTTTTGCGAAGTATAATATAGTATACGTACAAAACCATATATAAATTATATGTGAAACATATAGTAGGTATGATGTGAAAGAGAAAAGACATCATATATGTGAAACCTTCCTTACTTATTTTGCAATATATATGTCGAATAGAGCTAACAAAGTTGCCAATGTAATGACTAATTGTTTTAAGTCCTTCTAACGAGGGATCTATTGATTTTTTATAACTAATTTATTGTTTTTGTGTTATAAATATAATAATTTTTACATGCATAATATGGTACAACTTATAGGGGAAACTTGTAGGATGAATGATGCAAAACAAAGGGAATGGTATATGTGTCACAAAGGGAAACTTCTATAATTCAATACTTTGAGCTAGGAGGATTTTTTCCTAGCTAGGCTAGTCCCAATGCATGGTTTACTCATGTGTCACAATGTTTTACTCTGTGCATTGCATTCTCCATCATAATAGGCCAATAGTAACCTTGTGGTAAAATAATCTTTACATGGCTTAAAACTACAACACGCACTCCTTCTCTATCATAAAGCGCTTCTACTTTTAATAATTTAGTAAGGTCTTGTATGTAGAGTTTATATGATACCTATATGATTTTGGTTGATTTAATTTGATTTTTCTTGCTTCAACATTGTTTTTAAAAATAATTCTTCGGGGAGGTATTTGATAATTTGTGTTTACCAATCTTCTCCTTCTACTACTTGCTCCCTTTCAATTTGTATAACTCCCGAAGTTGAGACTATGGATAAAACGTTGTTTTGGATGGTGATGGAAGTTTTGTGTTCGAAAATCACTTCTGATGTTGATGTCATACATATCGATGACGCTGAGGCCCTAATGAATGCATTCTCTGCTCTTGGGAATATTTCAAAGGTATTTGCAATGAATAAGGCATCCTAACACCACAACCTTTTTTTTAATACTGAAAGATAGTGTTATTTTACCTTCGGTTTGACTAAGTGCATGTTGAAAAACCGAGTAGGAATATGTAACAAGCCATACTCTCATGGCTCTGCAAACTTTAGCTACTTGAAGACCCACAATAATAGCTTCATAATGTACCTCGTTATTAGAAGCTGGGAAATAAAGTTTGATGGATTATGTCAAGATATATCTTGTGGGGGTAATTAGTTAGACTCATGCCCCCGAACCTCGGTTATTGGTCATAATATTTTAAGCATAAGTAATCATGACATAAATCCTACGACTTGGAATACATGAATATAACAAGTAATAAACATGTTGGTTGAAAATTTCAGGTTTCAAAGAAATTATGATAGGCAAAGTGGTTTTTATTTATTTAGACGGCTATTTATGTACCTGAATAAAGCCTTCCTGCGCCACAAGGATTGTAAAGAGTATACCACCGGACAATACACAAATTTAAAAATTGTATAGTTTTTGCATAGTCATTATATAGATTCACTCTAAGTAAAATTTCAAATGTTCAATATTCTAAGGGTGCCGAAGTGGTTGCCCGTCGCGATCTTCCAATCGATAATTTCATAGCTTTACCATCTCAATTACCAGATAATGTCATTGCTACTTCGGCCCCAAATTTCTGAGTCTTTTGTATTTGTTGTATAAGAACACCTTTCTAAGGACCTTATCTCCCACTTTAAATTCCCTTCATCGAATTTGAAAGCATATCCACTGCGCATTAATGTTTGAAGTGAAGGGATCTCAAGTATGATTGTACCATTTTTTATTTGATTAAATTGATTTTGGTCCTTCTACCTTCATAGTTTCTTTCTTCGGGATAATTTGCAACCCTAAAAGATGGGAGTATGGTTTCAGCAGAGATAACTGCGTTCATTCCATAAACTAGGTCAAATGGTAACTCTTGGGTTGAGGTTTCAAGCCGTCGTTCGGTAAGCCCATAATACATTTTGAAGATAATTAGGACATTTCCCAGCAGCCCCTCCAAATAGTTTTGCAAATTGTCAAGTATAGTTCTATTCGATACGTCTACATGAAAATTATTTTGAGAGCGGAATGGCGCCAAAAATCACTGGTGGGTTTCCTTAGAAGAGAAAAATATCTTTATATCTTTGTTGTCAAATTGGGGACCGTCATCCATAGTGGTTGTCCTTGGCATTCTGAACAGACATAAAATATTAGACACAATGAGTTTTACGACATCGTTGGCTTAGTTCGAGATAGTAGTTCGACTTCCAAACACTTTAAAAAGTAATCAACCGCAAAGGTCCAAATAAGTCTATCCCTCATTGATCAGATGGTAATGTTTCGAAAATAGATTTTTAAAGGGAACTGCTAGTATATGTATAGCATTGGAGAATTGATGACAACTATCATATCTCCAGACTAATTCTTTAGCATTAGCCATAATAGTAGGCCAATAAACTGAATAAATAAAACTTCTCTCATAAAAATTTTAAAACTACAGTGAGTTGAAACTTCCTCGTCATACAGTCTGTACTATACATATGCGATTCATCTTCGAAGACCGCATAACCATGAGCTTGAAAACTTAACTTCTTAGCAAGTATCTTATCGACCGATAGAATATTCTTAGCTAGAAACTATAAAGATCATATCTCCAATCCTTACCGATAATCATCGAGATTTGTAGTGCCTCGTATGTATTTTAAACTCTTTGTAGAACCCGATGTTATTGAACCCATTGTTATCGAAGGAATTTCTTGTTTAACAATCCACGGGTACCCCTCAGAATAAGCTATAACGCCCAGAAAGTTGTAAACTAAATTTTTGGTCCAATGAACATGCTCATACGGAATGCTCTCGAAGAAATTGGCCAATTCTTTCAATACATTTAGATATTTTACCGGTCTTTCCACACTTTGGATTTCCCTGATGCATGGTTGATCAAGATTTAAGAATCCTTTATCAAGCAAACCTTTTTAACACCATAAATTTGCGCAAGTTTTAACCCTACCAAGGAAACCTCATATTCTGCTGAGTTATTAGATGTTTGGAAACCGAAGCATATCGCTTAGTACATTGCTTCCCCAGTCGGAGCTATAAGCTGAAACCCTGGTCCACACCCTAAAATACTTGAACCCCTATCAGTTCGGATGACCCACTAATCTCTACTTGTTCCCAATTTTATTCCGGATCGGGTCGTTTTGAATAAAACTGTACAAGAAATTCTGCCAAAGCTTGAGCTTTAATCGTTGTTCGAGGCTCAAAATCGATGCCATAATCTCCCAATTCTACTGACCACTTGGTCATCCACCTAGAAACATCATACCTCTAAAGAATGTTTTTCAATGGAAAAGAAGTACAGACCATATTTGAGTGTGTTTGGAAATATGGTCTCATTTTTCGAACTGCTACAACCAAAGCCAATGCTAGCTTTTCTAACTTAAAGTATCTTTTTTCGTAATCTAACAAGCTTTTTCTCACATAGTACCCCGAGCGAGGATAATTTCATATTATTTGACTAAAACCACACTCATTGCATAATCTAACACCATGATATAGATAAACAACTTTTCTCCCTCACTTGGTTTAGTTAGAATTTATGGAGAGGAAAGATGTGCTTTTATTTTTACGAAGAATTTCACACATTCTGATGTCTAGCTGAAACAATTTGCTTTTCTTACAACTTGGAAGAATAGAGCACGTTTGTCCGACGACCTTGAAATAAATCTTTTAAAAATGGATAATTTTCTAGTCAAGATCTTTACCTCTTTAATGGACCTTGTTGGGGCCATAGTTGTTAATGTTTTTAACTGTGATGAGTCTGCTTCAGTCGTTTTCTCGCTTACTATATAACCAAAGAATTTTACAGAGTTTACCCTCAAGGTGCATTTTTCTAGATTAAGTTTCATATTTATGGCTTTCAGTTGATCTTCATCATTAGCGCTCTTTACTAACATATCTTCAATGTAAACTTTGACGTTTCTTCCAATTTTACTGGCAAAAGTCATTTCACTAATTGTTGATCAGTCGCCCCAGTATTTTTTAACACGAATGGTATCACTTTGTAACAATGTAATCCTCTGCCAATTATAAATGTTGTAATATCCAGATCATTCAGATATATTTGTATCCGAGTATACCCGCCATACGCGCTCATATAAGAAAAAGGTTTTGTTGTCGAAGTCAAATCTATTAACTGATCAATTCTTGGGACTGGAAAAGGATCCTTCGGACAAACCCTATTTAAATACATGAAATCAACACACATATTTCATTTCATATTCTTATTTCTTACAAGGACCAAAAAATTTATCCATAAAGGGTAATCGTATTCTTGGAGGTGGCCTACTTTTGTTTATCGAACCACTTCCGTCATATTCTGCACAAATGTTTTAACCAAAAATAATATTATTTTCAAAATTACCAGGCACATGTTTTATCAAACTGCTAGTTAATGACTGATAATGACCGCAGACACGCCCGTCACGTCCTCAAAATACCATGCGAAAATATGCATGTTTATGGTAAAAAAAAGTTATCAATTCTTCTCTTACTAGTGTAGATAATAAAATGTCAAACTTTAAAATCTTGCCATCAATGAACTAGGGGTCTCTATCGGGCTGTCTACAACTTCTAACTCCGAAGAGGACCCTCTAACACTATTCTGATTTTGCTCCAACACTCTTGACTTGTTTCAGCCCTAATGTATTCTTGTCGCACTCTCGCGTATTTTTCTAACTACTCTAAATCACCCCTATGATTTCCAGTCACATATCTCAAAACTGATAGAGTATAGAAGCAACTGTATGCATTTACGATAGCCATGATCTTTTCTAGAACTAACATTATATGAATTCAGATCATCTACCACTACAAACAATACTTTGAATATATTTTTAATGATTCCCTAACAACATGTTGCCTTCAAACTCTCCAATAACATCAATAATTTCTCCAGTAAATCCACTATCGTCTTATCTGATAAGAGAATAACATGAAGGTCTTCCATTTTTTTATAAGTTGACATGAATAAAATATTGTTTGAACTACTTGTATCGACTAGAACCCTCTGAATCTTAGTGTCCTTAATCTCTGCTCCAATTACTAGCACATATTTGTGAGGCTCAACTACCTCCCTCAAATCATTATCTTCAAACATTATGAAAGGTATCAGGCTTCTGTATAAATGGATTGACATTCTTCCAAATAAATGAGTTGTTAAACTTATTATGTGTTATTTTCGAGATCAATTTATGGTTCTTGGAATAATGTCCCGTGCAAAGATAGTTAACGATTTAGAGTAATCACATAGACTTTTTACTCTTCCCGTTCTCTAGGTTCGTCAATCATCATAACAATTCTTTTGTCGGGATTCCGAGCCAGATATTTTGCTCATACATCTAACTCATTATCGATAACTTCATCAACCAAAATTTTAGGGATAAATCCTTTCCTGAAAGCGACGATTGCAACCTGCTTGGAACAATCATCCGAGTACATTTTTGTGTGTCCGAAACACTTGGTAGAATATTTTAAACTCTTCCAAACCAGCTCTCTGCACTAGATGATAGTCTTTTCATTTACTATAATTTCTTTACTCTCTATAAAAAATCTTAAGAAAGCATGCCAGAACGTATTAAATCTTTTAATGGAACCCTACATAAGTCGGTTCTACCATTTCAACGCCATGCCTTTAAAGTTCATCATAAAACACTTGAATTGTTTAATAAGGTCATCCAGACCCGGTTCCTATCGAACCTTTTGAGTTTTAAATAGTGGTGGGCCCAAAGGTCATATGGTTGGTTCATTGTTTATTATTCCACCCCATTATTTGACTAATCTTAAGTACATTTACTCCTTATTGCATGCCATACCCTCAATATTATACATTTGTTTGTCGTGTTTTATAATACATGTATTGGACCAAATTAGCCCAATATTATACCGTTTCAACCCGCGGTTCTGATAAATATGGCCATTATCAGTTATGAATGGGTTTTAGGATGTTTAAAACTTATTATGAAATAGAACTGTTCTGTGTTACATTGTGTTATACTAACCAATGCTAAAATTTCTTTGATAAATTGTCTTGATGTATTTTCCTCGATCATGATACACATGTTATACGAACGACATATCAAGAAGAAAATACTCACTAACACAAACAAATTGTTCAAATATAGTAAAGAGCGTAAAACGTTTATGGACGTTTGGAATTTGGCGGTTTGGTGTATAAACATTTTCAAACTAAACGATAACTTAATGAATATGTGGGTATCTTTAAGAGAATCGAGCAAATGGTTGACTACATGATAGAATTTTGATATCACATTAATTGTGAAACATACATATTCATGACTTGCAAAAATTACGATGACTCACAATGGAGGACTTGCACACTAGCATGAATATATTCATTTGGTCAAACTTGTTGAATTTTAAACTCTTTTGGGAATAAATCGATGAGTTGCTTATGATGAAACATTCATCTATAAAATGATTATTGGAAATAAGAAAATATTATGTCGTGTATGATTATCAAATTTGTAGTCTGTCGGCTTCTAGACAGAAAGAATTAAATTTATAAAACGGACCCAAATCCAAATACGGACACATCGATGAACAACCAATAAAAAGGGTTCCCTCTTTATGTTGGAACATATCCACTGCAGCATTTGAACAAAGTTTCAGCATGCCAATAAGTGCGATCTCATATTGGTCTTCATCCCTAAACACCTTTTATGAATTTTCTCCAAACGCATGCTCAACCCTAATACCGCCCCCGAGAAATCTCATTAAATACTACATCGTTATTCATAGTATAAAAAGCGTACCTTGTAAACTAGCAAACTCTCCGACGATAATAGATGATGAGTTTTCACAAACTACAACATAAAGGGAAGTTTTTCTCTCATTTACACTTACTAAGAATATTACAAATAAATTTTGGATTCAGTTTGTGATGAATTTACAATTTGAAGTGTATTTACCCCATGTGTGATAGGACTACACTAATCATTATTTGATTAATTAATGCTAACACCCTTTACAAGAATCTAAGAGGCACGATCTCTTCGATATCCTTATATCAGAATCGCCAGAATACACGGGACACATGTCATAACTGATAAGGTCAGATTTATTTGACACTACCCTTTACATATAACCGAAGGGAGTTCAGATATATCCAGATAAATCCACAACTGCCCCATGTCTGATGAGTCCAGATAAATCCACCACTGCCTACTGAGATTTCTGGACAAGGGCAATTCGGACATAATCTGCCCACTGAAATATCCGGACAGGACAAAAGTATAAAATAACTAAACACATTTTGACTAAGCTATGTGCTAATCAACTTATTAAGTAAATGGGTCCTTAAACTTGACTCGGTTCCATAATTTGACCCGAAAGGCCATGGGTCCATAATTAAGGGTATAAATACCCCAACTACTTTTATTAATGATCATTTAATACAACCAGGCGGCTCAAATCTCTTACTACTAAACACCCAAACATTTAATACTCTCAAAACGTTTCAAAACACTTGACAAAATTACCCTCAACTTAAAATAAACCTCACCAAATTGGCGACCATAGTGGGAGAAGAAGGTGCCTGAATCGAGCATTCAAAACCGGTAAAGAAAATCGGTTTGGATGAATCCGAACGAGCAAGAAATTCCACCACCTTTGGTGGAGGTGGTGGGGGAAAACAATGAGTATACTACCGCAAGGCGAGATAAGTTGAAAGCTGAAATAGAAGCGTTGAGGGCCACTAGAAAGGAAGAGATGAGTTTAAAGGAAAAGTCAAAGGCGTCACCCATTCACCATACTAACAACCCAAGGGAGAACGACCCATCAACAAAGACTCATTTGAGGACGAAAAAGACCCATATCAGTTCCAAGAAGTCTCACAGGTCCAAGCCGGTGGAGAGCTCAGAATCCGAGTCCTCTAGTAGCTCTTCGAACGAGGATGAGCTTGAGGAGTCCTTGTCATCAAGCAGCAAGGAGGGGAGATCCAGGAAGAAACAAAAGCTAATTAAAAAATATTCAAGAAAGAGAGATAGTCGTGGGAGACTAAAGAGGCATCTGGGAAAAGAGTCGTCTCACAGCCACAATCATAGTCACAGGCATGTGGACCAGCTGCTGATTGATCACTTTGCTTTCCATGATGAGCCAGGTATTTTTGCAGCACCTAATGAAGACACAATTTTTAGTCGTAGTCGGAATCGGAGGTAATCACCATTGTCTGCCAAGATATTGTCTGGAAACCTTCCTAAGAGGTTTGACATTACTAAAATGGAGAAATATGATGGGAGCAAAGATGCGGACAACCATCTAAAACATTTTAAATATTTTATGATGAATTTTGATGACGATGACAAACTTCTATATAGAGCCTTCTCCCAATCCTTTACGTGAAGTGCTTTGAAATGGTACAACAGCTTGCCACAGGGTTGTATCAGAAACTTTGATACGTTTTGGTTTGCCTTCCGAAGGCAGTTTGTGGGGAGTAAAGAGGTGAAGGGCAATGGAAATACTATTATCCATTGTACCCAAGAGCCAAATGAGTCACTGAAAGACTATATAAGCTGGTTCGTAAATACCAAGAATATGTTAGCTGATTGATTTGAGTAGGTAGCAATAGCTTCTTTGAGAGAATGGTTAAACCCTGTGAATCTAGTTGATTCAGTAACAAGGAAAAAGGCCATGACTTGGGGCGGTTTGCTAAATTAAGTGGGAAAAAAATCCAACGTGGATGAAACAAAGAAGACTAGGGTACACAGACAAGTGAGGTCTTCCTTAGTTGCTCCAAACCATAACTAGTCCGGATACAAGGCCAAAGAAACCGGACAGGGGTCCAACAGGGCCAAACAGACTCAATCCCACCCAAATCCAGCTCAAAGCCAGCAGTCCAGAAAAAAACGAGGACCTTGGGTCCAACCGGAGCGATTTTCCGAGTTAAAGGAGAATATGGTAATCATTTATGACAAAACTAAAGATGAGGTGCATTTCAGGTTGCTAGCAACGCTTCAATCTCCCAGGGAAAGTCGTAATACTTGTTTTTGCCAGTATCATCATGATATTGGCCACAACACCGAAGACTGCATCGCTTTGAAACAAGAGATACATAATCTTATTGAAAAGGACAAGCTGGGATCTTATGTCAATAGAAGGAGTGGAAACAGGCCTGGCAATGCTCCCCGAACTGGCCCAACGAACAATGCGGGGACATCTGCTCCAGAATGGGCTATGGTGATCCTTGAAAGATTTGATGTTGATTTAGAGTATTTGGATCCTGATCCAACCTGGAATAAAGTGGGGGTCATAATAGAATGAACTAAGACAGTGTCCGGACTCATAAGATTTTTTGAGTGACTTACTATATTCGGGGGGGACACTATGACTGCGCCGACTCCTTCTTCAAGGAAAAGGCATGTTCACACTCTAGTTACTCAGTTAGAGAGAGGTATGTCTTTTTATCAGTCTCAAATTCTTTTTCCTTTCATTTTTTTATGAGGATGATTTAAGAAATATAGATTGGCCTCATGAGGATGCTGTAGCAATAGGAGCTTCAACTGGGGGCAATGACATCAGGCGAATTCTGATTGACACTGGAAGCTCAGCCAATATTCTCTTTTTAAGCTCTTATAAGCAGATGAAGAATCCGGCAGTGATTCAATGTTCGAACAAATCAATTATGGGCTCGACACGGAGCTCTGCGGATGTAATCAGAGAATTTGAGGAGGAGGTATTGTTGGGCAAAGGCCCTTTCAAGAAGATGGTCAGGGTACCATTCGTTGTGGTAGATTGCACCACATTTTATAATGCGATCTTTGGAAGGTCCTGGCTCTCTAGGATGCATGTTGTGGCTTCAATAGTCCATCAATGTTTAAAGTATGCAGTTCAAGGACAAGTGAGAGTTGTCCGGAGTAGCCAAAAGATAACAAGAGAATGTTATGCAACTCCACTTGCTCCTAAAACTTTGGGGGCAGTCCGGATTAATGAAGATTAGCAGTTGTTGGGGCCCTCTGGGGGTGAGGGTGAAATTGATGACCCCAGAGAGACCTCTAGTGTTTTGATACCAATTGAAGAAGTTGAAACCCACTCTCTGACTGAAGGAAGGAGTATTAAAGTTGGCTCTAAGATTACACCAAAATTGAAGAAAAAGTTGTTGTCATTTTTGGCAGGTCACCAACATGTTTTTGCTTGGTGCAATACTGATGTAACTGGAGTACCAGCAAGTGTTATATCACACAAGCTGTCTATCCGGAGAGATTTTGCACCTGTTGTGCAAAAAAAAGAGCTTTTTCTAAGGAGAAAGCTGATGTAATAGTCCAAGAAGTTGACCGGCTTACCAGGATGGGGCACATAAAGGAGTCTCGGTATCCTTTATGGACAACCAACCCAGTGTTAGTTAAGAAATATAATGGGAAATGGCGTATGTGTATCG
This sequence comes from Limnanthes douglasii subsp. nivea, assembly GCA_036936605.1. Lineage (NCBI taxonomy): Eukaryota > Viridiplantae > Streptophyta > Magnoliopsida > Brassicales > Limnanthaceae > Limnanthes > Limnanthes douglasii. The sequence continues at coordinate 156,265,058 of JAUPFV010000002.1, forward strand.
ACTTTACTGACCTCGACAGAGTTTGGCCAAAAGATCTATATCCAGTCCCTAGGATAGATCAGTTGGTGGACTCCACATCTGGAAACAAGCTATTATCGTTCATGGATGCTTTCTCTGGCTATAACTAGATAAATGTGGATCCGAAGGACCAGAAACACCCTACCTTTGTTACAGATAGGGGTCTCCATTGTTACAAGGTGATGCCTTTTGGGTTGAAAAATGCTGGGGCTACTTATCAGAGATTGGTGAACAAAGCATTTGCTGATCAGATTGGAAGAAACATGGAAGTATATATCGATGACATGATAGTTAAGAGTTTAGAAGAAGAGTTTCACTTAATTGATCTTCAAGAAACTTTTGCCAACTTGAAAAAGGTTAATTTAAAATTGAATCCAGAAAAATATTCATATGGGGTGCAGTCCGGAAATGTTTTGGGTTATGTGATAAGTGAAAAAGGGATACAGCTTGATCCGGACCAGCTCGATGCCCTATTAAAAATAGACCCTCCTCGAAATATTAAAGAAGTACAAAGGTTGAGAGGAAGATTGGCTGCTTTAAATCGTTTTATTTCAAGGTCTTCAGACAAATGTGCCCCGTTTTTTCAGACCTTGAAAGGTGCTAAAGACTTCAACTGGTCTCCACAGTGAGGCCAAGCTTTTGATGAAATAAAAAAGCATTTATCTTCTCTCAAAACCCTATTTAAGCCTGTTGACGGAGAAACACTTTACGTATACTTGGCTGTGTTAGAATGTGCTATAAGTGCAGTACTAGTTGATGAGTCCGAATTCTCCGTGCTCCCCGGACAAGGACAGATCGGTCCATGGCCTCCAGACCGGACAGGTCACACGAACCGAACAGGTCACTTCGAACACTCTGACCATAGGACTGTTCGAACTATGACAAAAGTACTAAAAAACCTAAACACTTCTTGACTAAGCTACTTGCTCTCCTACTTAGAGCTCATGGATCTTTGAACATGACCCGGGTCCATTAAACATGACCCGAAATCCCATAAGGGCCCAAACATCAGGGTATAAATACCCAACCACCTGCATTAAGTGTGGGTAATGAGAATTAACTGCTACTAGCCAGCTTAATTATCTCTCTACTCTCTACACTAAATACACAACACCCACATACTACTGTTAAACACCAACCAAATTACAAGCCTACCCTCAGGCGGTAAGTATCCTCACCACTAGTAAGAGAGGTGGACAATTATCCTTGTCCGGTGTACTACATCAGCAAGAGTCTGATGGATGCTGAAAAGAGGTACCTAAAACTTGAAAAGCTGGCACTAGCCTTAGTGATTGCTGCCAGAAAAATGAGGCAATATTTTCAATCTCATTCCATTATCGTCCGAATATTTTTCTTTTGAAGAATGTTCTTCAGAAAGCAGACATATCAAGCAGGATGACCAAATGGTCAGTGGAATTGGGTGATTATGACATTGATTTTGCCCCACAAACTGCAATTAAAGCTCAATCTGTTGTTGATTTCTTGGTAGAGTTTCATTCGTAAAGAAGTAGTAAACAAGCTTTAGAAGAAAAAACTAAAAAAGAGTGGGTTGTCCAGACAGATGGTGAATCAAGCACAATGGGTTTTGGGGCTGAAATTTGTTAAACCTCTCCATAAGATGATAAATTATACCATGCTATATGCTTTGCTTTCAGAGCTTCTAATAATAAGTCTGAATATGAAGCAACTATAGCTGGTCTAAAGTTAGCTTTTCTGTGTGGGGCTAAAAGAGTTAGATTAATGAGTGATTCCCAGCTTCTTATTCACCATGCTCAAGGTCAATCCAAATCCAAGAAGGAGAAGTTGATCAAATACTTATTCATTCTTAAAGAAGTAGCAACCAACTTCAAAAATGTTTATTATAAGCATATTCCTAGATCGGAAAACACGGTGGCAGACTCCTTAGCAACCATAGCATACTTTGAGTCCTACCCATGGATTCATGTACAAGAATGCCCATTCATACAATCAAATTAGAGCAAGGAAGAGGAGGAGAGCTTGAGTGTACAAGTGGTTCAATCTAAAGATTGGAACTTTCCCCTTCTTCAATACATCTCTGATGGAATTTTGCCTCCGGAGACGGCTATGGCAAGGAAAATGAAACACAAGGCTCGTGGTTTCTTGATCATAAGAGAGGTTCTTTATAAAAAGTCGTTCCGCAGACCACTCCTTCGTTGTTTGGGGGCTGAAGAGTCCCAATTTTGTTTATCCGAACTACATGATGGAGAAGGATCAGCACACTGTGGCTATAGAGCTCTAACCCGGAGGGTTTTGTTGGCCGGATACTATTGGCCATCCATAATGGCAGATGCTAAGGAATTGGTGAAAAAATATGACCCATGACAAAGATATGGTAACAAAATTCATATCTCAGTAGTTTCCATGGAGTCAATTTCTGAGCCAGTGCCGTTTGCTCGTTGGGGACTGGATTTAGTTGGGCCTCTACCAATCGCGTCCGGAGGGTGCATGACTATTATTGTAGCCATTTATTATTTCTCAAAGTGGATAGAAGCAGCCCCCTGGCATGAACTATTTCAAAAACTGTTATAAAATGTATCTTGTTTAACATTTGTTGCAGATTTAGGGTTCCACAAAAGATAACCACAGATAACGGGCCACAATTCCATAACAAGGATATGGAGAGTTTCTGTGCCTCTAGGGGCATTCAGCATTGCTTCTTTTCTCCTTTCCACCCACAAGAAAATAGCCAAGTTGAAGTGGCAAACGGGACTATTCTGTCCGGTTTAAAACAGAATTTAGAAAGGGATGCAAGGAAGTGGCCAAGCTATTTATAAGAAGTATTGTGGGCATACCAGACTACTCATAGAGCTGCTACTCAAGAGTATCCTTTTGCCTTGGTATATAGGATGGATGCAATTACTCCTATAGAAGAAACCCTACCATCATACAAAGTCCACAACTATTCCGAACAAGCCAATGAATTGGCAATTAAAATTCAGTTTGATTTAATAGAAGAAAGAAGAGTTAAGGCTTGATGAGAAGCATATTTGCTTCCAAGATCAAGAGAAGGGATTTTCAATCAGGAGATAAAGTATTAAGAAAGGTTATCTTGCATACTAAGGAAAAGCAGTTCGGCAAACTGGCTCCGAACTGGGAAGGCCCTTATGAGGTCTTTGAAAAGCTTAAGTCTGGGACATATAGGCTTCAAGACAAAGATGGAAGCGTTTTGAAGCACCCATGGAATATTGAAGACCTCAGGTTATATCTAGAATAAAACTTGTGTAAATATTTACTTGTTTAAACTCAATGTAAATATTAGGGGGCATACGTTTTCCTACCCTGGTGGCGCGGGGAGGTTTTAATGAGGTGTCTGGTTTTTTCAATAAAATATGATGCCTTCTTACAATATTTGGTGTGGTTTGATTACAATTCTTTTCAAGTATTCAATTTAATGCTAAGGATCTTTGATAGATCAGATTAATCTGGTTGAATGATGACCATTAAACACATGTCATCGGAGATATTAAACACTCTCACTTTAAATATTTTTGAAGTAAAGAAGGGCTCTTTAAACATTAGCCATTAAAAATGAAAATAAGTATGGAATAAAACAAGATTGGATAGATAAGCATGTCCGAATATGAACCGGATAACGTTACTAAAATAAAAAAATGCCTTGGTCATCCAAGGACTTTAAGTGTTGTGAAAGACTTAACCGTACCTAGTCCGGATACAATTACAAAAATACCTTGGCAATCCAAGCTTAGTAGTTCGCAAGATTAAGAAAGCACAAAAAATAGTTAAAAACCTCAGGGCTTATTCCCTTCGGATGTTCCTGCTTCACCTCTTTTTTTACGGCCTTTGAGTTCAGCGCTTGAACTCTCCCCGGTTCCTTCTTCTTCATCGGTGGTAGAATCGATTCCACTAGAGTAGTTCTTGTTATCACCATCTGCCATGGTATGGAATGGGATGTCTTCATACTCCACATACTGCCATTGGGGACCAAACGTCCTCTTCAGAAACGTTTCATGGAAGAGCAGTACCATATTAGACTTCGCTTCAGCATACCTTGTTTCCAAGGAGTCTATCACCTCGTTGGTGTATTTATCAATACTGGCCTGAATTTTCTGTTCCTGCTCTTTCTCCAAGTTTATTTTCTCCTTGTTTGCCTTAAACACAGCCTCTTCAAGGGAAGTCTTTTCACCGGACAAGGTCTGGATGGCATCATCTTTCGTCTTCAGATCTTCCTTTAAGGTTGAGAGATCTTTCTCCAGACCAGAGCGCTTTGCTTGGAGCTCAGTATTAGCATTCTTCGAAGTGGTCAGCTTAGTCGACAGATCTTCCTTATCCTTCTTCAACACTTCAAGTTCTTTTCTCAACTCTTCTATACTTTGATTGGCATTGAGGAGGTTGGTTGATAGAGACTCCCTGTCTGTATTAAGGGTTCGGATAATGGTGGAATGATTTTTCACCTGCCTCTCCATATCAAGCACATGTTCGATATGACCTAGAAGAGAATGGGCCACCGTATCTTAGTCCTCGGAAATAGAAAAAGACTTACCATTGTAGGTCACCATGTTGGAAGAGCCTGAAGAACGGAACAGACCAGCAAAGTCATCTTTCTATGAGTCGGTGAAGTAAAGACCGATGTCCTAAAGGGCTCTGATGTCAAGCCCTTCTCTGGTGCCCTCTCCCAGTTGCAAGTCTGTTGGAATTTTCTCTGCCAAAGTAGGGTCAGCAGGAGCTGGTGGAGGAGGAAGCTCCGAAGGGCGAAGAGTTATTTCTCCCCCTAAGGTGACCTTCTTCTTCTTGGCAGCCCTTTCATCGCTACTGGCTCCCCGTTTTTTGTCCTTCTTCAGAGGCCTTGCTGGATTTGGTTTTTCTCGTGCCTCCTTGATAGTTTCATCTTCAACCATTTTGAGTAAGGAGGCATCAATCCCTCATTGGTTCTCCAGACCGGTCTCTTCTGCAGCAACCCAAACTGCCTCAGTTGCAGCCTTCTTTTTCTTTCCCTTCATCTTGCTAGGAGCCTTGGCTCTAGAGGGTAAGGCCAGTTTACCATATTTTTCCTCTGTTCATTTGAGGATGACAGTTGGGGGAGAGAGTGTGGTCAATTCTTCCCATGTGAGATCTCTCTGGCCTGTGGTATTCCACATATGAGATCTCACCAAATTTCCAGAAGTGAAGCAGTTGTGGAAAGCATTCCCCCAACGTTCTGCGGCCTATGCATTCAACTTGGCACATATAGTATACCCCTTCTCTAGATATCTGGTATACTCCTTCGCTAATACTGCAAAGGAAGTAATGAATGATTCAGAAGTGGAATATTTGTAAAGTGAAAAGGAGAAAATGAAAAACAAAATTGAAGAACTTACTTGTACTCTTCCACCTACTAGTATGCATGCTAGGGTTAGTCTTGGCTTTGATCTTTTTCGCATTCTCCTATTACCCACTGATGAATAAGAACTAAGCTCTCCAATTCTTCTCCGACTCCAACAAATCATCTACCACTTTGAAATTGTTTCCCATGTTGTGGTGATAGAATGGGATGTGATGATTCTTACACATGCTTGCCACAATGGAAAATTGCTCCATAGGGAGAGGGATTCCGGACAGCCTTGATGCCATTATGCAGGCAAGGAGGGAGTACAAAGCATTTGGACTTAATTGGCTTGGGCAAAGCTTAATCAGGTGGAAGTACCTGACGATCTCTGGGTCTAAGGGGAATCTGAGCCCCCAGTTGAACAGCTCAGTGTAGATGACCACTTCATTAAGTTTGCAGTCCATTGGAGTCTCCGGAGTGATAGGAATCCTCACTTTTAACGACTCTAGGATTCCACTTTTTCTGGATCCGGTCCAGCTCGACAGTCTGAGTATAAACATAGTTTATGTTCTGCATGGCCAACAAATACTTCACATTGACTTTCTGAAAGCAAGGTCCTACCTTGCCCTCCAAGCACTCCATGAGATCCGGATGAGCCACTCCAACCTTCACTTTTCCTTTCCATTTCCTATCAGAGGCAGCATCCTCAGTTTGCCCTGAGGCTTCAGTTTCGAAAGGGGCCTCTTCGATACTATCTTCCATCACTTCTTCCATCACTATGGAAAGTTTATCAGTTTTCATGGATGGAAGGGTGTCAACTTCTGGCTCTACGGTCTATCCGGATGATTGAGCACCAGTTTTTTCCAGAGGCCTAGAGTTCGGTTGGGGCTCAGTTTCGGAGGACTTCGCTTGAGAATATACTTTGGATGCCTCCAATCCGGAGGGCTTATCTCGTGGGGCTCTTATAGATATCTCTGATCCGGAGGGTATATATTTGGATATTGATTTAGAGGCCTCCAGTTTCGAGGGTTATCCAGTTTTAGGGCGCTTAGGCCTTCACCAAACGAGTTATCCGGCGTGGGTTGGATTTTTCTGGAGGGTTTTCTAACGCTCGATACTTCCTTTTCTAGGATAGTAGAAGGTTGGGACTCCTAAACAGAGGAGCCTGATGGGATTGTTGAAAGATTTGGTTTGAACAGCCGTTTGGGTTTTGGATTTTTGGTAGAAGATGATCCTTGATCAGCTTCTTGGGATGGTTTATCAGACTTGTCGCCTGGGGAGATCGGGAGATCAGCAGCGATACGTCTCTCTCGTTCAACTTTACTTGCTTTCTCTAATTCGGACAGATTCAACCAGCCGCCTTTTGCAAGAGCGTTTCTAGTCGTGAACATAAAACTAACTAAGAACAATTTTGAAAGAAATGATGAAAAGCTCTGTAAAAGATTTGTTGAGTGATGAAGATAATGAAACGGTGAAAAAATGGTTTTTATATTAGTAGAAAAAGGTAACTGATACCTAGTAGAAGACGAAGAGATTCGTGTAATGATTGAAGATGGCGCTGACGTGGGAAAACTTAAATGCATAGGTTACTTTTTAGGTTTAGTAGGAGCGCTGATCTAGGTAAAAAACGGCTGGTAGGTCAAATCAGATTGCGACACGTGTCCCACGATCTAAAGAAAAACTCTTAGAATTCTGGGAAGAAGTCAGTCCGGACAAACCTCAAACCAGATACACAAGTGGGCCGGAAAATATTGTTACTGAGTAAGTGAATTTTTTAGTCGTGCCAAAGATTTTTGACAAAGCCTAAAAAAGGGGCTACTGATGAGTCCGGATAAATCCACCACTGCCTACTGAGATTTCCGGAGAAGGGCAATTCGGACATAAACTGCCCACTGAACTATCCGGACAGGAGAAAAATACAAAATAACTAAACACCTTTTGACTAAGCTATGTGCTAATGAGCTTATTAAGTAAATGGGTCCTTAAACTTGACCAAGTTCCATAATTTGACCCGAAAGCCCATGGGTCCATAATTAAGGGTATAAATACCCCAACTACTTTCATTAATGAGGGTAATGAACATTTAATACAACCATGCAGCTTAAATCTCTCACTACTAAACACCCAAACATTTAATACTCTCAAAACTTTCCAAAACACTTGACAAAATTACCCTCAACTTAAAATAAACCTCACCAATGTCTAATTTCGAACATAATAAATTAGTGAAACGTGGCTCAGTTAGTTGTTGGTCATTTGATCTCTTGGGCTAATGGGTTCATAATCTTAACTCAAGCCCACAATCCGACCCGAAAGGCCCATGGGTCATTAATTAAGTATAAATACCCCAACTATTTTCATCAATGAGGCTAATCATAATTTACTGCTAACACACACCTTAATTATCTCCTTACATCTTACCTTAAACATTAAATTCCCAAAACACTTTACAAAATTACCCTCGATCAGAAATAACCCACACCAATAACCGCCACCATTACGTCATGATTTTCCCTGACACGTCATCACACCCGAACCGCACACTTCACTTCTATTCGCCAATGTCAGCTATTCCATTAAGTACCTTTCTCAAAATTACTCAATTGACTAGGGGGAGCCCTGATTAGGTTGTTACTATCGACATTAAGTTCATTGGAAAAAATACAAGTAAAAATAGCATCTAACAACAGAAGGATAAGGTCAAACGGAGGGACATCAACTTCATAATAAGATAACATGCATATTATCCAGCAAGATCATTACCCACGACCAGACCAAGGCCTACATAAGAGACAATAAGGCCATCTTACAACAAGTAATCGAACAAAAGTAAAATGGAACGACCAATGTAATCTGATCGAGGCTCTTACTAGCGATAAAGAAACTGGGTAAAAGATAAAGCTTAACACAAACTTGATCAAGATATAACCGAACAGAGGTAAAACCGAGCATAACCGAAAAGGAAATCGAGCAAGAGCGGTCACTAAACGTGAACGCAATTAGGAGTTTATTGAACACGGATAATATCGAACAAAGGTTGTCTAAGACCGATGTATGACAACAAAACCGGTAAAACTCGATTATCAAGGTAAACGGCTAAAGAGGAGATCATAAAGAAATCCATACTTGTTTAAGGGGTGGTTGACCGGTTGACTCACGTAATGCACTAGAATAGTTGCCACAATTTTAGGATCATTATCATAAGTACAAATTCACGATCAAAAACCGTAAAATCATATAGTTAATAATATATTGAAACCGATAAGATTTACATTATGTACAATAAGACTTATTACTGCATTGACATCATTATTTTTTAAATTTCCTTTTAACAATGGTTACATTCTCAAACGAGAGGAATCACCTCTGAAGGACTGCTCAAGGTCACCGTGGCAACTACTACAGGTTAGGTTAAACGCATCCGAAATAACATGTGATAGGTCACATCTTATAACATAAGTACATGTTTGGTAACAGATCACGTGCTTGTTTTATGACTAATTATTAAACGGGTCGTCAACGGGAATCATCATTTATTAAGATCATTTACCGGACCTGATTGGATATGAATATGGGTCTTTTATGGCCAATTCCTCATTGCTCACCAAATGTTTCCGAAAATACTTTGCGGAAGTGAGAATCCATAAGTTACGTTGAGGCAGATCTTAAAAGGCTTGAATTAATTGAAGTGTATTTGACTTAATTTGTAGAAGCATATCGTTCTTACTTATTCTTTCATGAATAAGATATGCATGTCATGCGTTATAACAAACTTTCGAGTCTCTTTTGTTTTTACTATTTGTTACATATAATAGAATTTAGAGGAGAGATCGAACGATATTTGTATTAGTGAATTCTAATTGAAATACATTCTCATTGTGAATCAGTGTATTTATACACTACAATGTAACAACTTTATTCAAGAATATTCTTTAATTTGTTATAACAAACTCACGTGTTTGGCTATAGGAATATGGCTCACTAACGGATTTAGTTGTTTGGCTATAGAACTAGGTGTAGACTTATAAGGCTTTGGCCTTTAGGTAGAGTCCAGTACTTCATTAGCCCAACACACAAGTCTTTAAACTGAAACACACTTAGTCATGTCGTTTAGAGATAACTCTAAGTGAGGAGCTCAAGAGGGTGTCTTGTCGACCTGCTCCTCACTTTCCAAACTACTGTCTTCAATGGCATCCTCTCTCACCCTAGATATCTTGACATCCTCCCTCAGATGCATCGGCGAGTCCAATAGCCCAAGTTTGTCGTGAAGGTAGAGAAATCGAGTTGAAGACAAAGCTTTGGTGAGAGAATCAACAATCTGATCGTGAGATGGAACATAGTGGATCTGCACTAAACCGTCGAGAACTTGATCACGAATAAAGTGGATATCAAGTTCTATGTGCTTTGTGCGAGCGTGAAACACCGGATTTGACGTTAAGGAGCTGGCCCCAGGTTGTCGCACCACATGACAAACGGTGGTATGAAAGGGATATGCAATTCAGTGAGTAACGATCGAATCCAAATTAACTCAAAAGACAAGTTATCAAGAGCTCTATACTCGGATTCAGTAGAAGACCGGGGCACCAAATTCTGCTTCTTGGACGACCATGAAATTAGGGTTTCATCAAGAAAAACATAGTAGGCACCAATGCTTCGACAATCATCAGGGGAGGAGGCCCAATCTGCATCTGAAAAGCCGTGAAGTTGAAGACGGTAACAGGGTTTGATATGCAATCCAAGCCATCGAGAACCAGATAAGTATCTCACCACTCTTTTAAGACATTTCCAGTGTTCAATTGTAGGATTTTGCTGAAATTAACTGAGTTCATTTACAACATATGCAATATCGGGTCTTGTATGGGTTAGATATTGCAGAGTACCTTATAAACTGCAATACTGTGTAGGTGAAGAAAGTGAAGTACCATCCTAGACAGAGAGATGCATACCAACAACAATCGGAGTAGAAACCGCAAGACCCTGACAAACAAGTAAGTTATTAATTTACTTCTATTGTGTGAGATACATACCAATGGGGTCACGATGAACCTCTATTCCTAGGAATAGATGGAGTGGCCCCATATCCTTAAGAGAAAAAGTTGCATTAAGGTTGTAAATGAACTATATGAGGCAAATGTCATTGTTCCCTGTCACGAAAATATCATCAACGCAGATTAATATCAGTAGAATAGTAGTTTGAGAAACCAAATAGAACAAAGAACAGTCTGCTTTAGAGTTCTGAGAACCCCAACTGATAAAAGTGTCTCTCAGCTTAGACTACCAGGCTCAAGGAGACTGTTTGAGGCCATAAAGAGCTTTATGCAATTGAAGGACATGATCAGGATTGTTAGCATCCTCAAAACCCTGAGGCTGTTTCATGTAAACAGTCTCTTGTAAGACTTCATTAAGAAATGCATTGTTGATATCAAGTTGCCTCACAGACCAATTCTTAGAGACAACAATAGTTAGAACGAGTCTAACTGTGGAAGCCTTGACCACGTGACTAAATGTCTCATAGAAATCAACGCAGGAGTCTGATGAAAGCCTTTAGCCACCAGACTTGCCTTATAACACTAAATAGACCCATCAACAGCATACTTGACTTTATAGACCCACTTGTAGCCTATTACTGTAGAATAAGAAGGCAGAGGAACCAGAAACCAGGTTTTGTTTGCCATTAGAGCTCTATACTCAGTAACCATGGCTTCCTCCCATTTAGGATTCCCAATAGCCTTAGAAAACAAAGTAGGTTCACATACATTATTAGTAGTAGCAGTAAGAAAACCAACATAGGGGAGCTTAGGCTTCCATATACCACTTTTGTGTCTAGTTTGCATGCTATGTGTGTTAAGATTTTGTTTGGGGGTAGGTGAATGATCTGGGCTAGAAAAGGGTAAGTGGATTGCCAATGTGGGAGTTTGTAAGTGAGTGTCAGGTGTGGTACTAACCTATTGATTGAGCTGATTGGTTGTGTTTATGTGATCTCAGATTTTAGCTGTATGGTGAGGAAGATTTAGTTGAGTAGTAGGAAACATAGGGCTAGTAGCAAGAGTGTGAGAGCTAGTCTTAGAGCTCTGTTGTTGCAAGGGAACAGGACACTGAAGAGTGTGATGTTCAACTGGAGCACCAGAGATAGATTCTATAGTACTTGCCCTTTCATTAGCCTCAACACTAGTAGGAGGACTAGGTAACAGCAATCTGACAGACTGAGAAAAAGGTTGTTCCTGCTGAGAAGGCTTAATAAAACCTGATAGAAAAGAAAACTCATTCTCATTGAAGACAACATTACGAGAGATTTAGACTATGCGAGTAAGAGTAAGGCACTTATAGCCCTTATGATTTGAACTATAACCCAGAAAAAACACACTTTAGGAAGTGGAACTGAAACTTATGAGATTGATAGGGCCTAAGGCGGGGAAAACAAGAACAACCAAAGGTCTTGAGGACTAGGCTGTTAGGTATTTTGTGAAAAAGAATTTCAAAATGGGATTTGTTCTGTAAAATAGAGGTAGGGAGTCTGTTTATAAGATAAACATTGGTTTTAAAAACATCAACCCAAAATTTATAAGGCATATGAGCATGAGCTATAAGAGTAAGCCCAATCTCCACTAGATGTCTGTGTTTTCTCTCAACCTTACCATTCTGGGCTGAGGTATAAGGGCAAGACATTATTAACAAAAACCAATAGTCTTTAGTTAGGGAAGCTAATGGCCTGGTCTCCCCTCCCCCCCCCCCCAATTACTTTGAACAACTTTAATTTTCCTCTCAAATTGTGTTTCAACATGAGTTTTAAAAGTTTTAAATGTCTCAAGTACTTGACCTTTATCCTTGATGGGATAGATCCAAGTGTACCTAGAGAAGTCATTAAGAAACATAACATAATACCTAAAACCCTCAGTGGACTGAATAGGTGCAGGACCCCAAACATCTGTATGAATAAGGTCAAGGACATTATTTGCATGAGAATCAGAAGTAGAGTAAGCAAGACTGTGAGATTTTCCTAATTGGCAAGCCTCACAGAAATTGATATCATTTCTTAAAACAGACTGTGAGTTTCATAGAGAATTTTCACAGGATTTAAGAATTGTAGCTACAACAGTTTGAGATGGATGGCCAAGCTTCTTATGCCATCCATCTTTAAGAGACACAGACAAACTGCTAGACAGAACATTAGGAGAGCTTGAAACAACAGTAGACAAATACACTTGTGGATTTTGAGTAGTTGAATTGATTGGTTGAGACTTAGAAAGAGCATCCATCTTGTAGAGACCATCTTCATCTCTCCCTTTGAGTAGTATACTCCCTGTTACTTTGTCCTTCACAAAACAAAATTCTCTATGAAACTCAACAAAAACATCATTATAGTTTGTAAGCTGAAAAATAGAAAGCAAATTCTTGTTGATTCTTGGCACATGTAGTATAGGTTTAAGAAGGATAGGTTGTTTAGCTAAGAATTTCAGTGTTGTCTGACCAATGTGAGAGATTTGGAAGTCTCTCATCACTACCAACTAAAATATGTGTGTTACCTAAATACTCAGTTTTCTGAGTCATTTGGTTAGTGTTGCCTGTAATGTGATGACTGGCACCAATATCTTGCATACCATATTCCCTCTCCTGAATTATATTGAGCAACAAGAAGAGAATTATGATCACCCTCGGATCTAGGTTGTTCTGAGGAAGTGGATCCCATCACTAATGGATCATCCCTATAGTAACAAACTATAGCAGAGTGACCATACCTGCTGCAGATCTGGCAGGTTGGTTTATTCTGAGAATACCTTCCTCCTTTACCTCTGTAGAAGTTACCCATGTCTCTACAATTATAGTTGAAGTTAGACCTTCCTTTATAGTTTCTATTGAAACCTCTGTTTTGACCAGACTGCCCCCTCTGGTTTGATTGTTGAACTATTTTTTAGATTCATTCTTGTGTGTAAAGTTAACACTTGACATATTAATATTAGAGAATGAATTTTGAAGGCATGTAAGTTGTTGAAGCCTACTTTCACATGTGAGAAGACTGGTCTGCAAATCAATCCAAGTCAGTCTTTCTTTGTCAGTAAGGCTCACTACAATAGGAGTATATTCAGCATCAAGTCCTGTAAGAACTTGTGTAATCAAGTCATCAATAGAGGTAAGGCATCATGCAAGAATAAGATTGTCAAAAATGATTTTCATTCTATTTAGATACTCTGTCATAGCAGTAGACCCTTTGCGAGTTCTCTGGAACTCTGTCTTATAATATGTGATTCTGGTTTTAGTTTGTGAGCCAGATAATCTCCTAGCTGCTTCCCACGGACTTTCAGAAGTCTCTTCCTCCATCAATTGAGCTGCTATATCAGGGCTCATGGTGGAGTACAACTAGCCAAGCAGTAGCTGGTATTTGGCTACCCACTCTTTATACTCTGAATTATCAAAGATATTTCCTTCACTGTCAGTAGTAAACTTAGGAGGATAAGCTTTCTCTCCTGAGATAAATCCTCCTAGTTTGTTACCCTTAATCATTGGTAACACTACCGTTTTCCATAGTAAATAATTGTTTCTGTCAAGCCTAATGCTGTTGACGTTGTTGATTGAGTGCAGCTGCAGGTTCTTTGGAGTTGTTGAGGAGTTATTTCGGAAGATAGATCCTATTGAATCTGACGAGAAGGAAGGAGATTCACTGGAGTTCGCCATTGACGGCTCAGAATACTCTAATACCAAGTAGAATTTAGAGAGGAGAAAGAGAATGATATTTGTATTACTGAATTCTAATTGAATTACATTCTCATTGTGAATCAATTTATTTATACACTACAATGTAACAACTTTATTCAAGAACCTTCTGTAATTTGTTATAACAAACTGAGGTGTTTGGCTATAGGAATATGGCTTACTAACAGATTTAGTTGTTTGGTTATAGAATTAGGTGTAGATTTATAAGGCATTGGCCTTTAGTTAGAGTCAAGTGCTTCATTAGCCCAGCACACAAGTTTTTAACCCGAAATACACCTAGTCATGTCGTTTAGAGATAACTCTAAGTGAAGAGCTCAAGAGAGTGTCTTGTCAACCTGCTCTTCACTTTCCAAACTGCTGTCTTCAGTGGCAGCCTCTCTCACCCTAGATATCTTGACGGATATTGTGCTCATCTTTTATTTGTTATCTTGTGAACAATTGTTTTTTTATGAAGCCAGCAACGGGATCAACACACATCCCTTCATTTTTACACACTTCCCCATGTTGTTTATTGATCAATTGTAATATTTTTCTAAAGTACCTTACTCGTTCTATTGCTTATTGTTTGAAAACAAGGGTTTTTGTTTGAGACCATTATCGAAGTCAGCATGCACCTATTCGAATTAGTAATTGTTGTTCTTTTTTCCAACATAGCGTGTTGGATTTATATAGATAAACGATTTATTATCATTTATTATATACGTTTTACTGCTAGTTATTGTTCGCTAATTTAACAAAGATATTTTTTGTTCGTTAATGGTAGGAATACTTTTAGTTCAAACTTTCTTTTATAGGTTTGGGCTAGATTTTTTAACCGGCTATTATACATATATAGAAAAATATGGTAATTTATTAAGGAGGGTAATAATTTTTTTGCTTTGATTGTTTTGAAAAATATTTCACATAACGATAATTAACATCAAATTTTTATTAGGATGGTCAGACTCGAATGTAAAACCGGTGTTTGGTTCGGAAACTGGTATGCACACAGTAATATAAAAAAAATTTGAGTTCAGACTCATTTACGTCACATGAGTGATCTCAGATTCGGAGGTCGTACAATACATTTTGATGTTCAAACTTGAAAGTTTGAAGTTGATACTCAAACACGGAAGTCATACAACACACTAGGTGCTTTTGCACATGAGTCACAATTTAAAATTGATTCTTGGACATGAGAATTGTATGTCATGTTGGTTGCTCGGACATGGGAGTTGCACACCATGTTGGGTGTTCGGACACGAGCGTTTCTATATATGATGGAGGTGCATGCACTTTAGTTACACATCATATTTGGTGGTGAGGTGTGTTAGTCGTATGGAATAATTGATGCTCATGCATTTTAATCGTGTGGTCTTTTGATCGTGTGGCCTTGTTGGTATTATAACTTGAAGGTCAATTACAACGTTGGGATGTTTGGGTCAACTAATACAATTTGATATTATGGTTCCGAGGTTGTTGTCCAATCAACATTCTAAAATAGATGTATTTATGAGCAAATATAATAATATTTCATAAAATTTATTAATGATAGAGTTTCTCATTGGAAACTAGTCGCCCTATCGAAATAGCGATTAGTGTTATAACAATACATAAGATTTAATGATTTAGTAAAAAACTTATACTTTTTAAAAATACAAAATACGTACTGATAAATAGCGTTGAGAATATTATATAATAAATCATATAGCCTTAGAGATTGAATTTCAAATGTTTCACATTTCAAGGGTGAGGAAGAAGATGTCCATCGACCAACTTATAAGTACTAGGTTTTACCTGATCTGTCATAGTGTAAGGTCTTTTCCGGTTTATGCCCAGCTGGCCAAAGTTTTTATCTATATTATGAGAGAAGACCCTTCTTAGTTTTTGACTCCATGTTTTAAATTCATATAAGTGTATTTCAGAGTCGTACATGTTGTTTGTAAAGTTTGGTACTGGTCCGTTTAGAGGTGTGTTTTGATTTTCTTTTCCTCGACAAGGTCTAACTCAATGTTTTAATTGTCCCTATTTGGTTTTTGATCGTAATTAGTTATACAGCGAAATGGTATAATTATTTTTGGTAGTACAATGGCCTTTATCTCAATAGATTAGAACGAATGGAGTTTTCCTCGCTATGTTTCTCAGGGTTGTGCGCTATGATCATATTATTTTTCAGAGGAATTTGGTCCAATTACTTTAAAATAAAACTTAAGGTTATGGCATATACAGGTTAGAAACATTCGATTGGTTACCTCGACATGTAAATTTGTTTGAGGATGAAAGTAAGTTGATAAATTTGTTTGGAATTCCTAAGGTTCTATAAAAGTTGATAAGTTCCTCATTCTTGAGTTGTGCTCTTTTTATCATATATTAGGGTCATGGGAATTTTGTACCTGTAAAAAATGTTAGTTTTGATGAAGGTATAACTTATTGAGCTTGAATTCTTACCAGATGCTCGGTCTTCACCCATTTGAAAACAATTTACTACGATTATGAGGAATTGTCACCGCATATGCTTTCGACATAAGCCCCACTATGCTTAACTTATACTTGTCGAATTTAATGGCCTGGATATCCATTTCATTATAAAAATGAGATAGAAAGTGAGTCCTCAAATTGTTTATATTAATCACAACATTACACGAGTGCCTTAACATCCTCGTGGATCGTAGGCAAGTGTTAACCTGATAGTAAGGTTTTCTCGTGGAATGCTTTACTCCCAATGGTAATCTATTTCTCCTTCAATAATTTTTTCGAGTACAAATGTAGATTCATCCAAACCCAAACATCAAAGTAGAGATTATAGAAGACCTCGGTGATACAAAATAGTTTTTAAGTAGAGTGTAATGGTTTGATCACATTTTCACACTTCTAGCCACGTGTTTGTTAGCCAAAAGAATATTTTGCATGAGGTAAGCTCAGATTAGAGTTCACCAATCAAGTGGCTTGTTAATAATTATAGAATCGTAGTACGTTTTAGAGGGCTCATCCAGTTCTGTTAGTAGATAAAATATGTTTCATAGATGATGACCTAAAGTTTGGATACAATGATTCTTAAATAAGCGAGTGCATTGACATTTTCATTTTCACCATGAAGTACTCGTTTGTACGATACTCGTTTAAATTTTAAGGCCTCAACTATTAGCTTCTCTATATAGAGGATGATAGTATCATTTTTGGCTTAGGCTTGTCCCAAAGCATGATTGACTAAAAGTTGAGAGTTAGTGAAAATTCTTACGTGTTGTGCTCTATAGATTTGGGAAAGCTGGATCTCTGCTATGGCTACTCATATTTAGCCTCATTGTTTGAGGTGAGGAATTTAAATATGATTTATTGATGTAGAACATCTCCCATAAGATAAATGATATGAATATCAGTACGGAAACATTGATTATTTGAGCCCTAGTCTATACGGGCTATCCACAGTGGTTCAGGACTAGTGTTCGATGGGTTAGCTATTTGACTTCAAATTTGGTGAGGAAATATTATATATCATAGTTTTGTTAGTGGTTCATGGTTTGAACTTGATATTAAAATCTCTCAGTTCTATATATTACGTGCTAGAATGCACGACGTGTCAAGATTTTGGAGGAAGTTCCGCATCAAAAATATATTAGGACCATAATTGTATGGCCTTGAAAGTATGCCCTTATTTTTCTGGTGGTCACCACTAGAGCTAGTGCTAGATTCTTCCGTTGCAGATATCGAATTTTTAAGCAACGAGAAATAATTTGCTAACGTATTAGATAGTTTGACAAGTTGTTCATTCTTTGACCCAAGTTGCACTTACAACATAATGAGAAACTAGCACGTACAAGCAAAAAATGAAACATATGTATATATATTCGCATAAGAAATATGGGGGAAGTCATATGTTTTTTCCATTTTATGAATACCTCATTTCATTTACACATCTAGTTGAACTAAAGAATGCCCTTGACTAATTTGAAGAAGTGAGCGCAGTTGTAAGAGGATCGGGAGATGGACCGACTGAGTGGTGACAATTTTTACCTCTTTGATAAATTATGATGGTGTCATGGTTCGTAGATCTACTAGCTAAATTGTATATGCATAGATCATTCTTTTATTAACCGAGTACCCGAAGGATTTCTCAGAGTATACTCTGAATATATATTTCTCTAAATTGAGTTTGAGGTTGAATATTCAAGGGTTTTTTATAGTATCTTCGAGGTTTCGAGGTGATTTTGTTCTTCTCGATTAATGACTAACATGTCATTGATATATACCTAAATATCTCATCCTATTTGTATGGTGAATGCCTTGTTTACCAGTTGTTTGTAAATTGCAGCTGCATTCTTTAGATCGAAGGACATTAACTTATAGTAGTGAAGACTCCACTTGGTCACGAAGGTCGTATAATTATCCTTATTAAGATGCATGCCAATTTGGTTGTAGCCTGAATATGTATCCATGAAAGACAATATCTTGTTTCAAAAAGTGGCGTCCATAAGTTGGTTAATGATCGGGAATCAATTCTTTGGGCATGCTTGGTTGAGGTTGACGAAGTCCATGCATATCCTACATTAGAAATTTTTTTACGAGTACATATTTGAGGTTCATGCATGGTATAATGCCTCTCTTATATGGCCAATATGGCTTATTCGTTTGACTTTGATGATGTTTGACTCGACTTTCTCATAAGAGAATCATCTACGCCTTTGTTTGAGTGGTCGATTTTTTTTTAGATTGACAGCTTGTGACAGACTATCAAAACGGAGACTCATGTGATGCCCTACACACACTAAGCAAAAATATCAAAATTATTGGATAAAAATGTTAGTATTTGAGATTGCTACAGTTCGTGCTTCTGAGGGCGGGTGTAATTTCTTCTAGTACTTTCTCAAGCTCGATTCTTTCGGAGATGTAGGGGGGACGGGGTTCTCCCTTAAATTTTCTAGATCATCTAGGATGATGATCATCCTTATTATTTTTTATTAACACGAATCAAGAAAAATGTCGTAACATTCTCTAATGATACGTTATATGATGACGATATAATAGATGAACTATGTATAATTCATGATTGGTCGAGGAAAATATTTTAGAATGATGGACCCTCTACTATCACGACCTTTGAATTTTTTTTTCTTATAGACCTTCTTCCAAAGGTAACATCGAGTCGTAGTTTGCTGAGAACTATAGTATCGGTTCTATTGAAGCCCATAAGGACCCTTTGAGAGCTTATGAAAGATATTATGCCTATGATTGATCATAGATTTTATTATGAATGATATTCATATAAATGTATGTATCAAGACTGATTCGTCTGACTTCGGTTTTGCGTGATTTTAACAGTGATGAATACAATGTGTTTGTGTGGACATGCTACCCCTCTCAAGTCATCATCTTCAAATGTAATTAGAGGGAGATGAGGCATGCATAGGTGGACCGAATATTATTTAGTATGTAAAATATCAAGCTCACCGTTGTAATGCTTTCAGGTAGTTTTGGTGATTTATTTGAGGGTGTATCCTCTAGCACTCGTTCCTAAATTTTTATGCTCAAATTAGGATGCGATAATTTATGGTAAATTTTGTATAAAGCCATGGTATGGCCTATCGTGGGAGTTTTAGCTTCGGCTCTAGTTTGTGGGGCTCGGGTATCTGATTATTTATAAAGGAACCGAGGACTCAAACCTTGATAAATTCCTAGATCTTCTCCTCATTGATATGGTTTTTAATTTTGTATTTTAGAGCCCTTGAATCTCGGTATGATGGTCAATATCGTTATGATACTTTAAAAAATTATTTAGATTTTTAGAATCATTATAGGGTCTACATATTATATGGTTTCCGGAACCAGATTGAGTGTGTAGATTGGTGAAAGATCGTGTCTATATCTTCGGTGAGCTTGGTGTATTAAGTATTCAAAACTTATTATTTCAAAACTCCCAAACTCTTGAAATTAGACTAGGTGATATGAAAGATAGGAATTTTGTCTTCTCTATATCCATACTCGCATTATCTTTTCTAGTTTATTTGTTAGTCTACCTGGACTATGAGTTACTCGAAGATGAGAGCCATATATTTCATGATATCTTCAGTCAAGAGGTAGGGTGAGATTCATTAGTGTAATACAATATAGACCACTGAGTATTGGTATTTTACAAGGTTGTTATTAACAGGGACAAACCTCTTAGTGTAATCATGCATAATTTCGTTAGGTTCCGTGTTGCAATGGATGTTACAGTCTCCTTTTCCGTGGATTTTTTTTTTGCTTTTATTAAATTGATCTCAAAATATGGGCTACATAAACTCAAATTTGTGAATCGTGCCTGGAGGTAATGAATTGAACCATATCATAACGTTACCTCAGAATGTCATAGAGAAATCTTGACATAGGATCATATCGTCTTATCATCTCGTTTTCGAATTGTTCGATATGGTGCTCGAGGTTGCCCATTACATTATAGTTTTCCATTTTATATTGATCTACGATTCTAGTTAGATTTCCTACCAATATCTATGGTGGCACGAGAGATGTTATCAGATTGGTTGGTAGAGTTTAATTCACTTTGGCTAAGAAATTCGTTGACCTACTTAGCCGATGTCTGGTTCGTGGAGATGATTTGTTATTGATTAGAATCAAGTCAATGTTGAGTGATATGAGGTGCTTCATGATGGGAAGGGGAATTCAACAAAATTATTGTAATACCCGATATTTATGTTCTCACTTTGATATCAGGCTCCATCTTGGTGAGTTAATATATAGATTCACTAAATAAGATTGAAAGAGATAAATAATGTAGATGGAAAAGTAGATTTTAGAGAGAGAAAGTCAAGTAACAAGAATGATTTATCTCAAAATTTAGAGAGATTTATTAGATCAGCATTGACTTTTATATATAGGCGCAAAGACTTAATTTTAACTCAAACATTTATTAAAAATGGTTTAATTGCACATTAGTCCCTTATTAAATCATAGAACTCTAATTCTCTTATCTAATTATATAATCTGTAATAACAGGTTTTGTTCCTTTATATTTTAGTCCTCAAAGTTTTATTTTCTTATCAGTAGTCCCCTTAATTCTTATGAGAGTAAATGAATAAGAACTAAATAGCTTCAAAACTCTTTGGAGGTGAAGAAAATCCATTTTCCATAATTCAAATTGCTTCGAACTTACTGTTTTCATATTTCAAATACAGTGCCTCGAATTATTTAATACGAAACCATTTCTTTTTTCTAGTTTTCATAATTCGAAGCTGATACTGAATAGAGGATGACACTCTAGATGCCATGTTTACCTCTAGGCAAATGATGATGCCCTAGGCCCTAGGTCTGCCACTAGACCTATAGTATTACAGATGATACTTCTCAATACTTCTTTTCTCTTCCTATAAATACTTATGGGAACAATTGTTTGATTCACAAACATAATTTCTTGAGAGAGATATTGCATAAATTAAAAAATCTTTGGCTACCTTCAACTGCTTCTTCAATCTATTGGATACCCTCACCAGAAAACTCAAATTTTTGTTCATTCTTCAACTGATTTATGAGAAAACATCCAAAAAAAGAAGATCCAAAGCTAGAATTCCCAAAAAACCTAGCTCTCCAAAATCACACAACAAAATATTCGTATCATACGACTACTTCTGTATAAGCAAAAGAGCATATGTATACAGGTAAGCTGGACTAATAAGCAAAGCTCCTCGTGGTTTGTCTACATAGACAATATATTACGGTAACTTCGATCCTAACAAAACTCATGCTTTTCACCTTCTCCTCTTCCAGAAGAAAGTTAATCATGGAGAACTCGAACACGAAAAACACCTCAAATCTCACCTTCTCTGACTGGATCTTCACCTCGAATCAATCGTGAGGTAACCAAATCTTCCTTAAAAAATCCGAAGAGACTCATTCTTCAATCAATCTTGAGCCCCCATGTCTATTGCGCAGGGAAAAAAACTCAACCTCATCAAACTCCAAAGAGTAAAACTTTCATAGTCATGGATGACCATGCCGATGTCACTTCGAATGCTGATGTTGCTTCGAGTGCATCAATTACTTCTCCTCCTCTAAGGGATATTTTTAAGACAACAACAACGTCTCAAAAAAATCCCTCAACTAACCAACCTCAACTGGTGGACGAGGCATCCGAGAATGAAGTAGACTCTGAAGTCACCCATTCAAATAACAAAGGAGAAATAGAAGAAAAATCTTCGAAAGAATCAGAGAGTGAAGTAATGAAAAATGTTTCAAAATTAAAAACTCATAAAACAAGAAGGAAGAAATATTATGTGACGATATCCGACGATCTTCTTGCATCAGTTGGTGAAAACTTAAAACCTCTCAAAACACATTATATCTTGGCTTTAAAAAATGTTTCTTATACATATTACCAAGAGATCCAAGAATTTGATCTTAAAAGGCAATGAGGAATGGGTGACGACATTATACTTCGTCTACCCAAAGAAGGGGAATCGTAAGTCCTTTTATTATATTACATTGAATTATACCTCCAACTGATTTTCTCCTTAGTTCTTATCAAATTTTGTGTTTCATGCAAAAAATTTGAGGCGTTACAAGCTTCGTCGAATAGATGTCAATGAGACTTTCATCAAACTTGCAGCCTAGGCTAAAAAATAATATAGCAATGAATTTCACACAACCTTCCAACCTATCAATTTTCTCAACAACAATCTGTTGAGAATCAACTTGGGATATCCTTTCCTTGAAAATTTAATGGAGCTACCCAACCCCTTGTATGTTGTTAAAAGGTTAGTGAACCCTGATTGTAAAGTATTTTTGCATGTTCGAAACAGATGGGATAGCCACCTTCCCTAGAAGAAGAAGAAGAAGGCCAAAAAGAATAGAAAGGCAGCTAGCACATTTGGTGCTAGCCCTTCAGAAGATTTGATGCCAAAGACTTTGAAGAGAAAAACAATAGAAAGTAACCTCCCACCATCAAAGAAGGAGTAGAAAGCGAGCCTTCTTTAAAAAGGAAGAAAACATCCGCTCTGTCAAAAAAAAGGGCACAGCTAAAACGAATCCTCAAAAGAAAGAAAAAAATAAAACTGTGCAACCCGTCAAGAAGTACTATCCGATGGTGACGAAATTGTGGTCGTAGAAGATCAACAAGATCAACAAAAAGAAAATAAAATAGGTGTTGAAGACGGTGGCACTCAACAAGGGGAAACTGTTTCAGATAATGATCGAGGTGATGACCACGTTGATCCTGACAGTTTCATCAACTTTGATCAATCTCAAGAGCTTGCTGGAGATGAAGATCTAATCATTTAAGAACTTCAAGACCAATTGCATAACCTCGGTAAAAGACCTGCTCGTGATGTTTTCAAGGCAGTATCACCTGAAATCTATTTTCCTCCAAACTCCCTTGCTCTTATACCTCGTCTTAGCCCAATGGTTATCCCTCTTAATGAACCATCCAAAGAAGTTGCAGGTTCTCTTCAACCTTTTTCCAATCTTGGTACTGCAGCACAAAAATTAACCCAAGAAATTAAATCCTCTCGAAGTCAATTAGAACATATGGAAAATAGATGGTTCACTATTAGAAAATTGTTGCTCCTGAAAATAGCATGAGAAACATCTTTGGTGGCCTTGTGAAAAAATAGTTTCATGGATTTCAACTGGCCATACCTAAATTTCTCAAATGGCTCATCTATCTCAAGAAGCATCTCAGAGATGTGCATCAAAAAAAAAGGAAAAGCTCACCATTTCTCACGAGAAGGAGATAAACCAACTAAAATGCAAGCATTCTGAAGAATTAGCTACAGAGAAGCGAAAATTTGATAATCTTCAAGTATCACTTAACAAAAATGAAACAAAGAATAAAAAATTAACAAATGATATGATTGCTCTCAAAGCTCAATTTGATGAAGAAAAGAAGCTTGTTGTTGATGAGTTAATATTTTGTTTTAGTAAATTATTAAGAGATCAGTCTAGAGAGAGAAATCTAGAGAGAGAAAGAGTTAGAGAGTTTTTAGAGAGAGAAAGTTCAAGTACAAATGAGTTTCAAAGAAAAAGTGTTCAACCCCTTTATTAGAGTAGCCTCGCCCTTTATATAAAGGAGCCCAAACTTAGTCTCTACTTGAAATCTGTTACAAAAGAGGACTTATTGCTATTTAGTCTTTAACAATTATGCATAGTTACAAATACTCTCTAAAACTTACATCAGTTACAATTTAAGGACAAAACTTACATTACTTATAATTAAATCCTTAAATTTATATTATTTACAATTTAGTCCTCAAAATCCTATTTCCATATCAGAAGTCCCCCTTAGTTCTCATGTCAATAAATGAATGAGAACTAAAATATCTTCTGATCCAAATGTCTTCGAATCCTAATATCTTCGAATACTTCTATATGTGTATGTAACCTGTTATAAACTCAAAGCAATCATTCGAAGCAACCATTTTAAACAAATATTTGAAGCGCACATGAAGAACCATCATTCGAAGCGTACTTAAAACGAATACCAATTAGCAATGATGCTAAAATTTGATAACATAGCAATCATTCGAAGCGTACTTAAAACAAATACCAATTACAATGATGCTAAAATCTGATAACCATTCAAAAACAAAAAAAATCTTCGAAACACTGGAATAGAAAATCGTCTCGAAATATTGTGTAAACAAACTATCATCGAACACTTTCAAAAATACTCTTCGACTTTTATCCATACTACATACGAAAGTAACCGTTGCATATAGTCGTTCAATCTATCATAACCCCATAGTTTTTAGATCCATAGCTAGAGGTCTAGCATGACAGATGTCGAGCATCTGATCAACCTACCGATTTTTATTCCAACCTATCATCATAAGATCTTTCAAACTTCACACGTCTTCACTTCTTTTGTATAAATTTAACCTGCCTTTCAACTTTTCATTCTCATCACACAAACCATTTTAGAGAGAAGTCAAAGCTTTTGGTTACCCTCACCGTGTTCTTCCTTTTCTCAGTATTCTCATTAGAAAAAACCCAACTTTCTGACCAATCTTCATCTTCTCCGATCAACCTTCATTTGGTTTATGAGAAAGAAACCAAAAACCAAACAATCGAAGGCCATCCTACCCAAAACACCATAAACTTCAGATTCTGACATCAATTTAGTCTTTTGATCATACGACTACTTCTGTATTACGCAAAAAGCTGAAGAATATAGGAAAGCAGGATTGATCAATAACCTTCCAGTTGGAACAACCACTAAAACAATCTATTACGGTAATTTTGATCCGAAGAGTGTTCTTCATCTAAAATCTTAGGCCCTAAAACACTTCGAGCCTCATCATCTCAAAGTAAAATTTCTCCTTTGATTAGTGAAAATTCCCTTTTAAAACAAAGCCAATAACCAGAAAAAGAAGAACTTTCATTGCCATGGGAGATGAATCAGAAATTATCCGAGGTCATTCCCCGTCAAATCCAAAAGCTGAAAATCCTCCTCAAAGAGAAGTACTTGAGGAAACTCCTCGAACATGTAGCCCTTTACCCGAGGCTGTTAATCCAACATCTCAAAATCCTCGAGAAGAAACATTGAAAGCCAACAAAACATATTCAGAAGCTACTAAAACCGATCCCGAGGCCGAATCTGATGATGGGAACTCTGCAAATACCCATAAACCTCAAGAAGAAACAGACGCTTGCTTCGTTTCCGAAGAAGAAAGAGCAAAAAATAGAAGAAACCTGAGGAATCTTGAAGGCAAATACATCATTGCACTGAAAAAGGTTCGCTACATATATTTCAAAGATAGCCAAGCTTCGGCTCTAGAAAAGCAATAGGGAATGGGAGATAACACAACGCTTCGACTATTTAAAGAAGGAGAAACTCCTTTGGACTGCAAAGATGACGAGCTAATAGTCTACCCTGAGATCATTAATTGGGGTCTTCGGTTTCTACTAGATCCTATGATCGTGGAATACTTCGAGCTGGTCAGCTTATGTCCTACTCAGGTGACATCGAATCAGTGGTTCACCCTTATGTCAGTGCTTATGGCA
Organism: Limnanthes douglasii subsp. nivea; assembly: GCA_036936605.1. Classification (NCBI taxonomy): domain Eukaryota; kingdom Viridiplantae; phylum Streptophyta; class Magnoliopsida; order Brassicales; family Limnanthaceae; genus Limnanthes; species Limnanthes douglasii. The sequence goes on from JAUPFV010000002.1 coordinate 156,291,033, forward strand.
TCTCGATTGTCTCAGATTCCCATTGGCATTAAATACTGAATCTCCTTGACTCAATTGTCAAAAGGTCTGAAGCTTCCCTTTTATTACCTCACCCTGATGGATGACCACAAGATCATCGACGACCTCTTAGAGACTGAGAAATTCTGGAAACAGAAATTCATCTTTATATCAGGAGCATGGGAAAATGGCAAAGCAATTTCCGAGACCAATCCTTCAAAATTTAATCTCGTCTTGAGAATCAATCGTAAGCTCTTCGAAATTTTTACATTTGAAATAAAATTTACGCTTTCCTTTCTTTTTTCTTAATTTTCTGTTTTTCTAATTATTTCAGAAATTTCGAAGCGTTACTCATCACGTCGACCAGCTGCCAACATTATTTTCCAAAATCTTACTGTTTGGGCTGAGAAGGAATGGTACAACGTCTTTCATACTTCCTTTCAGTCCATCAATTTCTTCAACTGCCACATGTTCCCAATCTCAGAAGGTGCCTTGTCACTTCGAAATTTGATGTCAGAGCCTGATCCAAAGATAGTCTGGAAACGAATAGCTCAACCCGATTACAAAGTCTTCCTTCCCATTCGCAACATATTAGATCGTCATTTGACAAACAAGAAGAAAGAAAAAAATATTAAAGAAAAGAAAGGTAAAAAGGAAGCTAACACATATGGTGCTAGCCCTTCAACTCCATCGAAGCCAAACCCTAAAAAATAAAATATGTAGAACAAACTCTCTCACCCATTGAAGAGGGAAAAGATCAAGAACCATCTTAAAAAAATAAAGCTTCTTCTGGTTCTCATGGAAAGAAAAAGAAACAAATGAGAATCACTTCATATACATTGGTTGACGAAGATGAAAACACTGCTGCTGGAAACCAACAAAACCCACAAAACCCCTCGATTGAAGAAAAGCCAATCAAATACAACCCCGTGATTATCATCGAAGACAGTACTTGCAACGAAAATCAAGTTGTTGCAAACTTCGATCCTGATATGTTTATTAATTTTGAGAACACTGAAGCGCTTACTGGTGAAGAGGATCATGTTCTTCAATTCATCCAAAATCACATGCTTAACTTTGGGAGACCAACACCAGCTGAAGCGTCTCTAGAAATTACCTGTTCTCACGATCCTATCACTTCTCTAGATATGATTTAACGTGCTAGCACATCGGAATTTTGTCTTCGTCCTCCTAATCCTGCAATCGCTGTCGCGCTTCAACCATTCACTGATCTTGACACTGAAGCAAATGAACTTGCTTCCCAAGTCGAAGCTTCTCAGAATCATTTAAGGAAATTGGCCAAAGATATGGTTTAGTATAAAGAAGCTTACGAGGCTGAGAAAAACTTTAGAGAAGATTTGCACGACAAGGTAGTTGATCAATTTCATATGTACGAAGTAGCAAGATCCTAACTCATAAAAGGTGCTCTCTGCATGAAGAATCATCTTTGAATCACACACATAGTTGATACAGAATTGCTGACGAACTCTCATGAGACATAGATAAATAAACTCAAAGCTGATCATGCTACTGAACTGGCCACTGAAAAATCCAACTTCACTGCGCTACGAAATTCTTTTACTCTTTGTGAGACAAAAAGTAAAGAGCTCGTCGATGAGATAGCTAAACTGAAGAAAGATTTCGAAGTGGAAAAATCTGCTGATGTAGCTGCTGCCGAGGCTGAGCTTTGAAAAGACACGCAGACTTCTCTTAACGTCGGAAAAGAAGATGCAGCCATTTTCCTTCTTCGAGAACTTCACGCTACTTACCCAAAAATCGACCTCACAAGTTTTTGGAATGACATTCCTGAAGAGAAATGCCCAAGTGAAGCTTCCGATCCTATTCCTAATTCATCATCCTCAGAAGATGAATCGTCCGAGGAGGAAGAGTCCTCTGATTAGCTTTCACTTTTTTTTGTCTTTCTCAGATTAAGAATTTTTTTTTGTGTACCTCAACGAATTAATCTAAATGACAAATGGTTTTTGTATTTTATCATTCTCTTTGCATATTATTTGATAGTAAATTTTAAAAACAAAATAATTACAAAATGTAAACTTACCACCTCAAATGCCTTAACGAAATTGATAAATATGGTAGCTCTTCGAAATAAAAATGTAACGTTAAGCTTTGGTATCTCTTCGAAAAATTCTCAGTGTGCTGTTAAGCTTCCACTTCAAAAAAACAAATGTAATATGATTATTAAACATGGTTGTTTCTTCGAAAAGTGTTATAAACACTTCGGAACATTCTACTCTTAACAATCTCAAAGATGACCATTCTTTGATGATTTGTTATGATAGTATTCAAACATATGTAAACAACCATTGGCCAAAAAACAAAATTTATTGATAATATTGAATATGTACATGGCGCCTCGTTAAAACCTTCATGGGCCAACAGGATAGGAAAGAGTGCGCCATTCAAAAACAAAATTTCTAAAGTACAAAAACATATCTACTCCCAATAAAGCTTTAAGGGTTGGATATTCCACGGATGTTGAAGCATCCTCCCTTCAAAATCAAAAAGACGATAGGACCCTGAATTAATCCTTTCCACAATCATATAAGGCCCTTCCTAGTTCAGTGCCATTTTTATGAGGTTCTTCTCCTTTGTGTGCAAGAAAACTTTTCCCAACACCTTATCTCCTTCTTTAAATTCTCTTCTTTTCACCTTCGAATCATATATGTTTCTCATAAGAGTTCGAAAGTGCATTACATTCAGATGAGCTCGAAATATTTTTTCACCAATCAGATGCAAATTCTCCCTTCGAACTTCATCATTAGACCTTTCAGAATATTGAGATATTCTAAAAGATGACATCGTAGATTCTATGGGGCTAACTGCATCCATTCCATATGCCAAAGCAAAATGAGTCTCCTTTGTAGCATCTGTAGGAGTTGTTCGATAAGCCCAAAGTACCTCTTGCAAATAGTTTGGCCATTTTCCTACTGCTCCCGTCAAATTCTTCTTCAAACCATCTAAAATTGTTCTGTTTATCACTTTCACTTGCCCATTGGCTTGAGGATGAAAAGGCGTCGAAAAACATTGCTGAATTCCTTTAAAAGTACAAAATGAAGCCATCTCTCTGTTATTAAACTGAGGGCCATTATCTGTTGTAATCGTCCTAGAAATTCCAAAACGACAACAAATATTGTTCACAATAAATTTGATGACATCATTTGCCTTTGTTCCTGATAGGGGTTCTGCCTCTGCTCATTTTATAAAATAATAAACCGCTACAATTATCATCTGTCTTCCTCTAAAATACATCGGCAAAGATCCCACCAGATCAATTCCCCATCTATTAAATGGTATTGCCTCAGATATAGACATAAGCGGTACTGCTGGTCTGTGAATATCATTGGCAAATCTCTGACAAGTATCACAACTTCGAACTAAATTCTTAGCATCATTTGCTAAAGAATCAGCCACCATGTTACTTCCTCGCCCAATATATTCCACAACAACGTTGTCAAACAGAAGCATTAAATTCCAAAGTTCCCAGATATATAAAATCAAACGATCATTTCTTGCTTCAGAATATCCAGATACCTGATTTGTTAATAATTGAGAGTCCGTTTCCAAGCGCACTGAAGTTGCCCCACAAATATTTGCCAATCTCAAACCTGCCAAAGCAGCTTCGTACCCAGATTCATTGTTCGAAGCATGAAAACCAAATTTAATAGATTGAATCATTGTATCTCCCATTGGAGCTATTAACTGAACCCCAACACTGCACCCTGAAACACTAGAGCCTTCATCTGTTAGAACAACCCACCTCGAATCAACAGGTATGACTTCTTTACTTTCTTCCTCATCTGATCGGCTTGAGTGGAATTTAACAAAAAAAAATTTGTCAATGCTTGTGCCTTTATTGCTGTTCAAGGTGTAAAAAAAAATCATAGGCCCCCAACTCCACTGACCATTTGGTCATCCTCCCCGAAATATCAGGTCGTTGTAAAACATTTTTCAAGGGGAATGAAGTTCGTTTTTCAATAGTATGAGCTTGAAAATATGGACGCATCTTCCTAACAGCAATCACCAACGCCAATGCCAATTTTTCTAATTTCATATATATTTATTCTGCTGCCACCAAGCTTTTACTAATGTAATACACGGGCTTCGGAATTCCTAAATCCTCACTTAGTAACACTGCACTTAGTGCAAAATCCGATACCGCGATGTACAAAAAGAATTTCTCCCCATTTCGAGGCTTTGACAAAAATTCTAGTGATGACAACAAATTTTTAATATTTGTGAAAGTTGTTTCACATTCTGATGTCCATTCAAACCTTTTTGGTCCTCATAACACTTGAAAGAAAGGAAATCATTTGTCAGAAAATCTAGAAATAAATCGATTAAGTACTACTAACCTTCTTGTCAGAATTTGCACTTCTTTGATAGGCCGAAGAGAATTCATTATTATCAAAGCTTTCAATTGTTTCAGGTCAGCTTCTATTCCTTTTTCAGTGATGATAAAACCCAAAAAAAAATCCTGGATCGAACTCCGAAGGTTCATTTCTCAGGATTTAATTTCAACCTGATTGCCCTTAAGTTCAAAAAGAGCTTCCTCTAAATCATCAAGATGCACTTCATCCTTTGAGATTTTTACTACCATGTCATCTATATATACCTACATGTTCGTTCCGATATGTGTACCAAAAGATTTATTCATCAATCTCTTATAAGTGGCTCCAGCATTTTTCAATCCGAATGGCATCACCCTATAACAATACAAGCCCATATTAGTTATAAAAGTTGTGCATTCTTGATATTTTGGATCCATTTGGATTTGATTATATCCTGCAAAAGCATCAATAAAAGTTAAAATTTTGTTTCCTGAAGTAGAGTCAATCAACTGATCTATTCGAGGCAGAGGAAACAGATCTTTGGGACAAGCTCTATTCAAATCTGTAAAGTCTACACACATTCACCATTTCCCATTCTTCTTTTTTACTACCACCGGATCTGCCGTCCACAAAGGATACTGTGACTCCCTTATGTGTCCGGCCTTACATAACCGATCCACTTTAGCAACAATTGCTTCTGCTTTTTCGAGGAAAACGCTCTTCTTTTCTGAATAACTGGCTTAACCTTCAGATCGACGTCCAAATTACCACAATGGGCACTCCCGTTACATCTTCTGTCCTCCCAGCAAAGACGTCCAAATTTTGAGATAAAAAATCCAACAATTATTGACGTAAAAAATGGGTCAATAAAGTTCCAATTCGAAGTACCTTCTCTTCCGAAAAAGTAAACTCCTTTATCTCTTCGCTCACCATTAAAGACCATGGGGTTTCCCTCGGATCGTCAACTCTTTCTTCCAAATCCGAGAGCACCCCTTCTAATTGTTATTCACGCATTTAATCTCCACTAATGGACCTGCAGATCCGAAGTGCAGTGGCACAACATTCCCTTACAACCTTCTGATCGCCTCGAACGACCCCAACTCTATCTCCAACCACATATTTAAAACACTGATGAACTGTAGACACAACCCATACATTTTTGAAAGTCATGATCTTCCAAAAATGGAATTATAAGTTGTGGGACAGTCCACCACCATAAAAAGTACCTGGACCTTTTCTTAAATGGTCATTTTCCCAAGCTCACCTGACCTTCAAACTCACCAACAACACGAGTTGTTATGCCTGTGAATCAAATAATCGTTCGATCCGACTGAGAAATCCGAGGTGGATTTTTCATTCTATCATAGGTGGATTTAAAAAGGACATTAGCAGAACTGCCAATGTCAATCAGCACACGTTGAATTTTGACGCCAGCCACCTCAGCTCCAATCACCACAGCATTTTCATGTGGTCCTGCAGTTCCTCGGAGATCATCTTCATCAAACAAAATGAAAGGAATATATTTCTATCCATACAAGTGCGTAGATATTTTCCAGTCAAGTTGAGTTGACAACATGCCTCTTCCTCGAAGTATCCGAGTTTCCAGTCATTGAATCGCCTCCGAAAATAGCCAATGATTCAAAAAACTTGCACAGCTCCCGTACACGTCCCTTTTCAATAGGCTCTTCGACCATCATCAGAAGCAATCTGTTTGGATCTTTTTCCACGTACTCAGAAAAAGCATCAAAAGGCTCAGCCTGTGAGTCCAAAATCATCAAATTTTCAGCTGGTGTAGCTTTCGAAGTTGATGCGACATTATTTTTCGATGCGCTCCCTTACGACTGCACATAAGTGAGGAGCTTTCCATTTTCAGTCAAATACTGAATCTCTTTCTTCAGAGCAATGCAGTTATTTGTATCATGCCCAATATCATCATGATATATGCAAAACATGTTATTCCTCTCCTCCCTTGGCCTACTAATTCGGGTTGGCTTCCTAAAATTTACGAAGCTCTTCATTTTATCCCATATTACAGAAACATTCTCTGTCAGATCAGCATAGTATTCTTGTTTGACCCACGTATTTGGTCTAGGCCTGTTGTAAGTATTAGATGGAGCATGATTTGAATAACCACCACTCCGAGGAGGTAAATTATTGTTCTTTTTCCTCAACTGTTGATTGTCATTTCTATTACCATTCGAAGTTTGCCCCTGATTATTGGCTTCATGTTCCGAATTTTTTGGAGTGCTGACTGGTCCGCCTCGGACTCTAGTCGACCCCTCAACTTTGATTTGATCCTCAACTTGAGCCATCAAAGCTCCAAAAGTTAAGGCTCTTCTTCTCCTCATCTTATTAGCCAGATCCCTTGGCAATAACCCTTGGCGAAAAGCTGTCATCGCCATATTTTCCTCACAGTTGCCCAAACTAGCCTTGGTCAACACAAACTGCCTTCGAAATTTGAAATGCAGTATACTGAATAGTGGTATCACCATTTGCTCTCATCTCTTTGCTTTCCACAAACTTCCTTCGAAATGCAGTATAAAAATCTTTGAAATTTGAAATGGACCCCCTCGGAATCCGATTATACCACTTAATCACTGTTCTTTTAAAATTCTGGGAAAATACACGACACACCAGTCGGTCGTCATCTTCGAAGTTCATCATATAATTCTTGAATTGTTCGATGTGATCATCGGGATCCTGCATCTAATCGAACTTCTCAAACTTTGAAATATCAAAACGCTTCGGAAGCGTCATAGAACGAATTTCATTCGTCAATGGAGAATTTCTTTAGTCAACTCTTTGAACGAACTGATCATTTGTTTCCATCTTAACATACAGATTCTGATAGGTTTCAGTATACTGATTCGAGGGATTTCCCTTGTACCAAGTAGAACGAGGAGCATTATCCTTCTTAGATTTACTCTTCTTTTTGTGTTTCCTCGATTGATCTCTATCTGATTCCTCTTTCGAAGAACCTCTGTATCGCTTAAAGCCTGAAGCTGAACTTTCTACCTCATCGTCACTATAGCTCACATATTTCTGCTTATCTTTTTTCTCTTTACAAGACGAATATCGCTCTTTAGGAGACACAAAACATGCTTTGTGTGCTCAGATCTAGCCCGTCGATCATCAAAAGATCGATCTAACTGAGCTCCTATCTCAGTCTTCTCTGTTTCTTGTCTAACCTCGGATCTAACCTTAGATGAGAGAATCTCTTGTTCCCTTCGTTCATACTTTTCATTCAATGCATTAATCTTTTCCAAAAGATGGTTCATTCGAACCTCAACATCCAAATGAGTTTGGATCGGAGATTATCGATCAGGTCTACCTCCCTGTATATCATATTTGGAGTTTCCATCGATGATCGAAGAGTAGGATTGTTCTCAGAATTCATCGTACTAATTTTGAACAGAAAATACAACAAGATTGTATTAATTTCGAGCAGAATAAGTCATTGATTTCTTTTGTTCAAGTCCCCAGTGGAGTCGCCAATCTGATGAGTTAATATTTTTCCTTAGTAAATTGTTAAGAGATAAATCTAGAGAGAGAAAGAGTTAGAGAGTTTTTAGAGAGAGAAAGTTCAAGTACAAATGAGTTTCAAAGAAAAAGTGTTCAACCCCTTTATTAGAGTAGTCTTGCCCATTATATAGAGGAGCCAAGACTTAGTCTCAAACTGAAATATGTTACAAAAGAGGACGAATTGCTATTTAGTCCTTAACAATTATAAATACTTACAAATACTCTCTAAAACTTACAATAGTTACAATTTAAGGACAAAAATTACATTATTTATAGTTAAATCCTTAAATTTACATTATTTACAATTTAATCCTCAAAATCCTATTTCGATATCAGTTGTTACCGCTGCTGAGAATGAATGTGCAAAAGACATGCTAGCAGCTATTGCAAATGCCAAAGAGCAAAAATTCATCAACCTTCTTCGCGAGATTCATGCTACATTTCCTAAAGTTAACCTCTCCAGCTTTTGGGAGCAAATTCCCATCGAAAGTCGTCCTAAAGAGGCTTTTGATCTTGTTCCGGGCTCTTCATCCGAAGAGGAAGAATTAAAGGAAAGTGCTTCTGATCAAAGTGAAACTTCTGAAAAAAGCTTTGCAGACGAGTAACTTTACTATCTCTATTTTGTGCCTATCACTCAATCATTGTAATATTTTGTTTTTAATATATTTCTTTTTACTTGGCATTTAAGAAATTATTTTGTTCTTATCGAATTGAATTGAATATAGAAAGGCTTTGTTTATCTTTAATTTTCATAAGTCGCGTTTGCCTCGAAATATTAATTATATTACTTATTTGAAGTGGAAATACAATGTGACATTTTGAATAATATTGTGCATATCACCTTAAATATTATAGTATGTTTGGAGAACTTAATACTTCGAATATAATAGTGCGTTTAGAGAACGTAGCACTTCGAATGTTATAGTGCGTTTAGAGAACGTAACACTTCAGATATTATAGTGCGTTTAGAGAACGTAACACTTCAGATATTATAGTGCGTTTAGAGAACGTATCACTTCAGATATAGATGTTTCTTGAAAAAGTGTACTCAACACTTCAGAATATTCAACTCTTGGTCAACCTCAAAGATAATCAGTCATTGACTAGTTACCAAAATAGTTATTTGTAAACAACCATTGGCCAAAAAATGCATTTTTATTGATAGCTTCGAATATTTACATATCACCTCATTGAAACCTCCATGGGCCAATATAGGAAAGAGTGTGATAATTAATAAAAAAATAATTTCAAAATACAACACAGGTACTCGCAATACAATTTTCGATGTTGTATATTCCAAAGATGTTGAAGCATCCTCCCCTGATTATCGCAAAGGTGGTAAGAACCTGGCTTTATATTTTCAACAACCATATACGGACCTTCCCAATTTGGGGTCATCTTACCGAGGCAGTTTTCTTTAGTATGGAGGAATTAGGGCTGTCAATGGTTCTCTGGAACTGAGAACCGAACCGGAACCGAACCGATAAGAACCGGACCGAGAACCAGACCGAACTTTAACGGTCTGGTTCGCGGTTCCATTTTCAAAACCGAAACCGATAAGGAACCGAAACAGAAAAACCGGTAAGGAACCGAACCGACAAAACCGATAAACCGGTAGAACCGATTAAGAACCGAACCGATAAAACCGGTAGACCGACAGAACCGATATGGAACCGAACCGATAAGATCGGTAAACCGATAGAATCGTTTCGGAAGCGGACCAATAAAACCGTTAAAACCGACTATTTTAGTATTATTTTTTATTTTTTATACATTATATCACCAAAATTAGTAGTTAATTACCATTTTGTAATAAAAATCAAACATTAACTTCTTCGTTTTAATTTTTATCTTATTTATTTAAATTAAAAAATTAAAACTTAAATTATAATTTAATTAATTTGTTTATAAACGGACCAAACCGGACTAAAACCGAACCAATAACGGACCGAACCGAAGGGGACCGAGACAGGACTGAACCGAACTCGGACCAAACCGAATTCGGACCGAACCGGAACCAGAACCGAACCGAATCGGACCGAATCGAAAACTTAGCGGTCCGGTCTGGTTCCAAAAACTAGAACTGAAAGCTTAGCGGTCTAGTCCGGTCCGAACCGATAAGCTTAGCGGTCCGGTCCGGTTCCGCCAAAACCCGGACCGAACCGGACCGATAACACCTCTAGGAGGAATACCTTCCTTAGAAATTTATCACCCACCTTGAAATTCCTCATTTTAACCCTCGAATTATATCTACTCCTCATAAAAGTTTGATACTGAATCATATTCAGGTGAGCTTGAAATCTTTGTTCTTCAATCAAATCTGAAGTTGCTTTTTTTGCATCGTCATTCGGGTCTTCGGAGTATTGAGCTACTCTAAAAGAAGGGAATGTGGATTCTGCAGGACTAACAACATCCATCCCATATGTCAAGGCAAACAGAGTTTCTTTAGTAACTTCCCTATGGGTTGTTTGATAAGCCCATAGCACCTCCTGCAAATAATTAGGCTATTTTCCAACAGCCCCTATCAAATTATTTTTCAAACCTTCTAAAATGGATCCGTTTGTCACATCTACTTGACCATTTTCTTGGGTATAAAAGGGTGTGGAAAAACATTGTTTTATGCCATTCGAAGCACCAGAAAGAAGCCATTTCTTTGTTATTAAATTGAGGACCGTTGTTTATGGTAATTTTTCAAGGTACTCCAAAATGATAATAAATACTGTTTACAATGAACTTAATCACATCCTTGGCTTTTGTTCCAGACAATGGTTCAACTTCTGCCCACTTCGTAAAATAATCCACTGCCAAAATAATCATTTTTCGTCCTCCAGTAGCCATCGATAAAGGTCCCACCAACTCCATTCCACATCAATCAAATGGATAATGGACATGAGTGGAACTGTTGGTTTATGGATCAAGTTTGCAAACCATTGACAAGTATCACAGCTTCGAACTAGATTTTTTGCATCGTTCATAATCGTAGGCCAATAATATACCCTCCCAGCAAAACTCGACGAGTCAATGCCTTGAACCCGCAATGTGTTGAACCCACTCCATCATATAATTATGATAAAACTTCTTGTGATTCTGTCTTGCTCAAGCATCGCAATAATGGCCTACTAAATGTCTTTTTATACAAAATCCCATCTAACACTATATAGCCAAATTCTTTACCGTGCAACTTCTTAGCCAATTATCTTCACGAAGCGCTCCTTTAATCAAGAAATCCAAAATGTTACTTCTCAAGTCTCCTCGGATTGTATCTTGAGTGACGAATATCTCCTCAATGTGCTCACATTGTTCTAAATGGGTTAGAATCGATGGGCAGTCATATAATAAAATCGAAGGATATTCTTCTTTGTATGTAACGATTGCCAAAGAATCAACAACTGTATTATTTTCTCGGCTTATATGCTCTACAATAACGTGATCAAACAGAAGATTAGATTTCAAAGCTCTCGAAGATACATAATCAAATGGTTCTTTTTAACTTCAAAAACACCAGCCACTTGATTTGCTACTAGTTGAGAATATGTTTAGAATCGCACTGAAATAGCGCCAAATATTTTTGCAAGCCTCAAACCAGCCAATACAGCTTTGTATTCAGCTTCATTATTTGACGTGTGAAAGCAAAATTTAATAGACTGAAGCATCATTTCTCCAGATGGAGCAATCAGTTGTACCTCAGTGTTGCATCCTAAAATGATAGAACCCCCATCAGTTCGAACTATCCACATCGAACTGGTTGGTAAAACATCCTTATTAACCTCGTCATCTGATCTGCTTGAATGGAATTCAACAAGAAAATATTCCAAAGCTTGGGTCTTGATTGTCGTTCGAGGTGAAAAGGTGATGTCAAAATAACTAAATTCAACTGACCACTTAGTCATCCTCCCAGAAATATCTGGGCGTTGTAAAACATTTTTGAGTGGAAATGAAGTTCAAACCTCAATGGTGTGAGCTTGAAAGTAAGGGCGCGTTTTTCTCACAGCCACTACTAATGTCAATGCCATTTTTTGAGCTTTAAGTACCTCTTTTTTGCTGCTAGCAAACTCTTGCTGACATAGTACATTTGCTTCGAAATTCCTGAATATTCACTTAGTAATATTGCACTTACCGCAAAATAAGATACCGCAATATACAAAAAGAGTTGTACTCCAGTTCGAGCTTTGGACAATGTTTCTGGTGATGACAACACATCTTGGATACTTGAAAGCGATGCTTTACACTTCGTACTCCATCAAACTCTTTTGTTCTTCGTACCACTTGAAAGAAAATAAAATATTTATAAGATAATCTAGAAATGAATCTGTTAAGTGCAGCTTACCTTCTTGTCAAGATTTGCACTTCTTTAATAGTTAGAGGAGATTTCATTGATATCGCAACTTTTAATTGTTTTGGGTCAGCTTTTATTCCTTTTTCACTAATAACATAACCCAAAAACTTTCATGATCGAACTCTAAAGGTACACTTTTATGGATTAAGCTTTAGCCTTATTTCTCTTAAATTCAAAAACGTCTCCTCTAAATGTTCCAAGTGTGCATCATCTATTAAGATTTTAACGACCATGTCATCGATATACAGCTCCATGTCTCTTCCAATCTGAGAGGCAAATGCTTTATTCATTAATCTCTGATATGTAGCTCCAACATTTTTTAATCCAAATGGCATAACCTTGTAACAATGCAAGCCTCGGTCCGTGATGAATGTAGTACTCTTTTGATCCTTTGGATCCATTTAAATTTGATTATACCCTGCAAAAGCATCCATATAGGTCAATATTTTATTTCCCAAAGTGGAATCAATCATCTGGTCTATTCGAGGAACGGGGAATGGGTCTTTAGGACAAACTCGATTCAAATATGTGAAATCGACGCACATTCTCCACTTACCATTCTTCTTCTTGACCACTACTGGGTTTGTCGTCCATAAAGGATACTGTGAATTCCTTATATGTCAGCCCTTCGATAAACAATCCACTTCAAAAACAATTGCTTCTGCTTTCTCAAAAGAAAATGCCCGCCTTTTTTGTATAACAGGTTTCACCTTCGGATTAATTGATATGCTATAGAAAATCACTTCAATTGGAACTCGTATTACATCTTCTGTTTTCAAGCGAAAACTTCCAAATTGTGAGATAAAAATTGTAATAGTTTTTGACGTAAAATTAAGATCACTAAGGCTCCTATTCAAAGTACTCTTCCATCAGGAAAAGCATATTCATTTATTTCTTCACTTACTGCCAATGAACTTGGGGTTTCCCTCGGATCGTCAACCCCCTCCTCGAGGTCCAAGGTCAACCCCCTTGGTTGTTGTTCATCCATTTTATCACCACTTCTAGATCCCCGGATCCGAAGAACAGTGGCATAACCCTCCCTAGTAACCTTTTGATCACTTCAGACGATCTCCACTCAATCTCTAAGAACATACTTAAAGTATTGGTGGACTGTTAACACAACTCTATACATCCTCGATAGCTAAGATCTTCCAAAAATAGAATATTAGCTTGTTGGGCAGTCCACCACCATAAAAAGACACCTGAACCTTCTTTTGGAAAGGTCCTTTTCCCAGACTCACCTCTCCCTCGAATTCCTCAATTACTTGCGCAGTCACTCAAGTAAAACCAATGATAGTACGTTATGAATGGGAAATCTGAGGAGGGTTGCGTATTATATCATAAGTTGTCTTGAAAAGAAAGTTTGCAAAGCTCCCTGTGTCTATCAGCATGCGTCAGATTTTGACGCCAACAACCTCTGCTCCAATACCTATTGCATCGTCATGTGATCCTACAGTACCTTTTAAATCATCTTCATAAAAAAGAATAAATAGAATATCTCTCTTATCATACAAATGAGAAGACATATTTCCCTTTTATCTGAGTAGCTGGACTCACTACATGTCTTTTTCTAGAACTAACAGTATTACTAGTCATAGTATCGCCCCCGAGAATTGCCAAGGACTCAAAATTCTTGCAAAGGCTTCGAACATGGCCTTACTTCACTGGTTCCTCTACTTCCATTAAAATTAATCGATCTGCATCTAAGTATTTTGATGCTACATCAAAATTATCAACCTTTGAATCCAAAATCATCAAATTTTCAGCCTGTGAATTTGGATTCGTTTTCTGTGAAGTCGATGCGATAGGGTTCTTTGATGCACTACTGTGCCCTTTCACATAGGCCAAAAATTTCCCATTTTCAATCCAAGTTTGTACTTCCTTTTTCAATGCAATACAATATGCGGTATGATGTCTGATATCGTTGTGATACTTGCAAAACCTGTTGTTTTGCTCCTCCTTTGACCTATTTATCGGGGTAGGCTTCTTGAAATTCACATACCCCTTAGTTTTTTCAAAGACTGTAGCAACACTCTCGGTAAGATCAGCATAATACTCAGGCCTTATCCATTGGTTGAGCCTCGACCTATGGAATTGGTATCCTGACGCTTGGTTTGAAAATCCTCCAGTTCGAGGAGGTAAGTTATTGTTCCTCGGACGTGCTAGTTTGGAAAAATTCAAAGATTGCCCCTGATTGTTTGGTACATGTCCAGAATTCTTTTGACCAGTACCAACCACTCCTCGACTTTGGTCGACTCTTCTACCTTGATTTGGTCTTCCACTTGAGCCATCAATGCTTCAAAAGTCAAAGCTATTCACTTTGTTATTTTGTTTACCAGATCCCCTAATAACAATCCTTGTCGAAAGGCTACCATTGCCACCAGTTCTTCACAATTATCTAAACCCACCTTGGTTAAAACAAATGCTTAGTGTAATTTTTCAATTTTTTCTCACTGCTTTCTTGCATTGAATTATAATATCTCCATTTTCTCGCATTTCATTGCTCCCCACAAATTGTCTTCAAAAATTAGTATAATATCTATAAAATTTGAAATTGACCCCCTCAGAGTTCTATTATCCCACTTCAAAGTTGTTCCCTTGAACGTTTGAGAGAAAATTCGACACACCAACCTGTCATCGTCCTTGAAATTCATCATGTAATTTTTGAATTGCTCGATGTGATTGCCAGGATTTTGTATCCCATCGAAACTTTTCAACCTTTGAAATATCAAAGCGCTTCGAAAGAGAGGTAGATCTTATCTCAGTTGTCAATAAGAGATTTATCCATTCAACACCTTGAACATATTGATTGTCATCTCAAGTTCCCATCATAGTGTACAAAGTTTGATCATCTACACCATTATATTAATTTGATGTATTTCCTTCGCACCAATTAGCTTCCCTCAAGCATCGAGGTACACTTTCCCTCCTAGCTTTGTATTCTTTTCGAGATTTTCGAGGTTGATCTTTTTCTTCTTTCGAAGATCCTTGATATCTTTTCATATCGGATCTAGAACTATTTATCTCTTCGTTACTCGATGTGACACACTTTTGTTTAGAATATTCGAACCATGTTTTTTTCTATTCACTAATAATCTGGCGAGCTGTGCAAGATCGACCAGATTGATCGTCATCGTCATTTTTATCATCCACTTGTCTTACTTCTGATTTCAACCTAGCTGACTGAATTTCCTACTGTCTCTGGTCGTATATTTCGTTCGTAGTTGTAATTTTGTCCAAAATATGATTCATTTGCACTTCTTTTTCCGACTGAATTTGTCGAATCGGAACAGATTCTTCTTGTTTATCATCAACCCCTTGTAAATCATTTTTCAATGTTTCAACAACTACTCAAACTAATTGATCGTTCTCACTTCTTGGATTCATCATCAAGTTTGAAGTTGTTTTCAAATATTCGAAAGGGAAGAAAAGATAAAATTCGAACAACTAATCTAGGAACTAATCAGTTATCAGTCCCTAGTGGAGTCGCCAATTTGGTGAGTTAATATATGGATTCACTAAGAAAGATTGAGAGAAGTAAAGAACATAGAGAATGAAGTAGATTTTAGAGAGCGAAAGTCAAGTAACGACAGTGATTTATCACAAAAGTTAGAGAGCTTTATTATAGAGGCGCAAAGACTTAGCTTTAACTGAAACGGTTAAAAAAAGGGTTTAATTTCACATCAGTCTCTTATTAAAGCGTAAAAATCTAATTCTCTCCTCTAATTATATAGTCTGTTATAACATGTTATGTTCCTTTATATTTTAGTCTACGAAGTTCTATTTCTTTATCACATCCGAACATAATCATGGTCATTTAGATGAAAATGAGGATATAGGTTCTTTAAATAAGCTCGATAGCGCATGTGATAGTGGTGTTCTTGTTTATTTATCATTATATTGGGCACGAGAGCTTATTTCTCGGAGATCATTATTTCTTAGGCGATATTATTTATGATTGAGACATGTCGATTGGTCACGATGTAAAGAGATTTCGATTATTGAATATTAACGTCTAATAAAGTTAGAAGAAGAATTATCGTCTTCCTTGGAGTTATCATTGTTTTCAAAATGATGGATTTTGGAGTGCTATATTTATCGCTTTACGGTTCTATCAATAGATATGCCATGGTGACGACCGGTTTTTTTATGGCAAAAAACTCACTCGTATAATTGTAATGCATCTTAGTGACTTGCTGCTTTATCACAATGATAAAATCTGCTATGTTGGTGGTAATATATCTTGCGCAGCATTAACACTGCATGGAGCGGAATTTGGTGTTGCGACAATGACAATATTTTGCATTACGATAGTGACAACAAGATTTTGTGTCGTGACGACATGAAGGTTTTTCCCTGCAATGACAACTAGGTTTTACATGACGATATTGGCGATACTACGAGGCTTAGAGGACTCGAGGGTTTTGATATGGACGGAAAACATGATTTTAATTTTCCAACATGGTCAGAATTTGTTTAATATATTTTGAAGAAAGTCTTTACGATATCTTTATATTCCCATATACCGCATCAATGATGTATTGTAATTTTTTCAGCCAAATGGGATCCATTTCGAACGAGGTAACTAATTTTTTAAGCTAGTACTTGTCAAGAAATAGAATGGTAAATATATAGAAGAGAAAAATAATAAGATGTTGAATGATCTGAGTGAGATCTTGAACTCATAAGTTGAAGTTCTTATTTATAGTTAGGTTACAATTGTAACATTTGCATTTATTAGATATTAAATTATCATTATGTTATATATTTACTAATATTAAAAAGAAAAACGTGTTATTTGAACATGCGCCTGAATCCCTTATAACTTAAGATTCAAAATTTGTACATATATAAATGTTTACCCAAGCCTTTTATAATGCTAAGATCCGTACAAATTTTAAGCTTCATAATAACTTGGGTTTGGAAGAAACTAGTGCAAAATAAAAAATTACTTTACCTCCAGCTTCCTTCCATACGACTAAGATTTTTAAATTACACTTGTTGCAACTCAATTATGTCAGCATCATGCTAAAGTCTCTTAGTCTCCAACAATTAGTAGTAATATCGAACAAGTTTGTATTGTGCTTCTTCTGAACTTCCAAATACACGACCAAGACATATTTTCCTTTTTCGTTGTATGACCAACCTCTAGGGGTACATACATGGGATCATAAAGGATAATTGCATTGTGTAGGGTTATCTCTAGAGGATCGGTCTCAAGTTGCAACAAAACCATGAGGCTCCTTTGTTTGCTCTGGAATTGGCTAAGTCCAACTGATTCTTCTAATTCTGGACTAATTGTTTCCTGCAAGAAGAGTCCTTCTTCATCCGTCTTCTCTATCAGAATAATATAAGCCAAGTTTTTTGCTTCATTTTCCTTTCTCTTTATCAGGTTTGTGGTGTCTTCATCTATCAATGTCTTTATTTTTTTTCTACCTCGGTAGGTTGTGGTGTCATCCTACCTCATGAAGATCTATTTATTTTCAGAGGACGTTAGGAGCATAAGCCTTACACTTCTCCTTATAGGTCTTTTTGGACTCGGGGTTGTGAGTAGCATCCTCATATGTGGAAAATTATACCGTCTCTCCACCTTTCGCAATGAGAGAATGAGCAACCGTGTCTCTCATAATATTACCTCTAGGACATTAGTCTGGGTTGATGCATCATGTGAAGTTCAGTGCCTTATATAAATATAATTGATAGGTTATTATAAATATTGTTTTTTCTCCAAATATTTTTTCGTAAACTTATCCAATTAGTGAAACTTCTTTTTTGACGCCTCTTATAATTAAGTAAAACGGTGTACATACTTTACTAAAATAAAAATACAAACCATAATTTAAGTTTCTAAGGAATGAAAAAAAAATTACTAAAATAAAAATTAGGAACATATTTGTAAAGGTTCAATACCTTGTAGTGACAGGATAGTGAAGAGATTATTTTTTCTCCAATTTTTTTCTAACGAAGACAAAATCCTTTTTCTAGTTTTTTGGTGAGTTCGGAAACTTTGTTACTACGTTTTACTGGTTCGAGAAAGAGATGTAGTAGTATGGATTTTTACTTGGAGAACTTATAACATTCATAAAAAACATTCTTGCATGCATATGGGATGGTTAGCAAAATCAGAAGCCATGATAGAACCTCAAGTCATTGTGCATAAGTTGGCTAGCACACATACCAAAAAGATTAAAAACGTCTAGCAACGAATGAGTAGGGGTATGCAAACCCATGTATCCAATAACATGTGAAAATATTATCTAATAGTTAGATCTAAATAAGCCTCCTCCAATGTGAGATTCCATATCACAACATATTCATACAACCTGTATATTATCTGCAGGGCATGAAGTAGCTCATTATCCCAGAAAACCTTCTCATTCAAAATTATATCTAGTATAAGGGAATATATATCCATATTCATCTGTTCCTGAGGCTGAACAAAGTCTTACGAGATATTTGACTCTAGTGCGCCAACCGATTATTGGACTGTAGGAATTTGAGGGTGCCTAAACACGATTGTTAGCGTTTTAAGAACTGTACCAAACAAACTAGTATTAAAACTCACAACCAATAAACAATTAAATGAGTGATTAGAGTTGGTTAATTGATTGAGATAAGATCCATATTAATCGTTGGTGAAACCTTCTGATCCACTTTTTTGTTAGAAAGATTAACAATTAGGAGCCTAAGAGAAGGCTTCCTAAATAGAGATGAGCTCTAATTGTTTACATTGTCTAAACCCTTATAATCCAAAGCAAGAACAAGTTCGCCAACTATTTTTGGAGGTTGAGCTAAGAAAAGTAAGAGGAATAAGTTTGTGAAGGGGTTTGGACATCGATGAAGTATACTTAAAATAAAAAAAGGCACAAGAGAAAACTTTACTTCAAAAGATCTCTTGGTTATTTATAGAAGAGGTAGAACTCGTCACATCCATCCAAGTAAGATCGATCCAACGATGGGCACACTTCCCAAAAGGTAAAAGAAAATACGTAAGCTTAAGAAGCGGTATCGTACGTGGGGCGTGTATCTCAACTTGTTCTTCCTAACAAATCAATAATATTTGAACCATGTCCTCTTCCTTAAGTAAATTCATTGTATGAATGATACATCTAATTCCCCAAAACCTCGTCATCTCAAAATAACAATTGAAAGTCTTTTTTAAAAAAAATCAAAACTTACAAAAGAGTTTGATGTAAAAAAAAGTTTGTTTATATGTCATTTTTAATTTATCACGAATAATATTTATTATTTGTCACTTTAAAGTACTAGGGGGACTATCCACCTTCGGTAAAAATATCAAAAGCTAAAAACATGCTAGTTATATTAGCAGCTTACTACTACCTATTATATACTTCTTCTTTTTCAGCGAAATAATTTTTTTCTGTTAAAAGAGGTTTTGACCAGTGAAGGTTTTATAAGGCAGTATTATGGGCAATATCAAACCGAAATAAAATTTGTTCGGTTAAAAATAACTAAATCTAATAAGATACCACTTAAAAACACAAACAACACAAGCGCAAATATCATAAAATTGATGATGCAAAACATATAGTTGATTTGTTTTTCAAAACAATTGCTAGATTACATGCATGTCTAAGACAATTGTTTTTTATGGAAATGTAAAGTTTTTAAATTACTTTTGAAAGACTTTATGAAGAAAATTGGAAACTAAATTGATTTTTTTTCTATCCACAAAAGGATAATCAAACTGAAATAATTAATAAAATATTATTAATTTTTCATACAAATTATCATATAAATGAACTTAAAATATGAGAAGATTGTTGGCCACGTGCTGAATTTATTTAATATACATTATGTAACCGAATATTATTCATTTAAAAAATTTATGATTTTAATCCATTATTTTTTTTGGATTTCAACCTATATATTTTTAAATAAATATGCAAAATTATGATTAAAAAAATACATTTTGTCAAATTAAATTGCTAAAATTTAACAGACCGACATTTTAACAAAATCTAATGTTTTCGTTACTTTCATCCGACCAAATAAAAAATAATCATATTATTATTATTATTATTATTATTATTATTATTATTATATATATATATATATATATATTTAAAATTCATCGGTCCTTAAACAAATAATAAAAATAATTAGTTAATGATCCATAATGGATCAAACTCAAATTAAAAAGAAAATAAAATATGTTACAACACTCAGAAAATATTAGGAGTCAAACATCGCAATATTATAATGTTCGACTCGAGATCGAATTTAAACTTTATTGGACCTATTAAAAATAGGATATTCTTAACAAAAATGTAAATAAAACTCTAACAATAGAATCTTAGCAATTCTAGTTTAAATACTCTCTCGTTCTTTTACTAACTAAATATTTAATGTTAAGATATTATTGGTGGTTCCACCTATTCCAACACAACATTTAAATATCTATACTAAAATTTATATCAATAACTTTTTGTAAATAAAAGGAAGAAGGGAAAAAAAAATTCATTTATCTAAGGCGTTACTAGAGAGAGAAACTCTCTCTGGTTCTCCATAAAATTTTCAAACTCCTTCTTCTTCAAGACTGTATTTTCTCCAATTTGGAGTTATCACCCCATCACAAGCTTTGAAGCTTGTCGATGGGGACTATTTTCCAAATCAAAGTTGCCGGTCCCCCCCTCCCCTTGGCGCCGGACTCTTTACATCGTTAATGGCTCTTGTAATCAATAGACCTCTCAGGAACTTGCATCTACACTCTCTTCTAGACAATCTGTTGTCACTCCGAATCTCCCCTCCATTAATGGCTATGCTACCGCCATTAATGAAGCTCGCCACATTTACCCTACCTCCTTCTTTAAAGCTCACACCACCCCATAAACTCTCTCTCTCTCTCTCTCTCTCTCTCTCTCTCTCTCTCTCTCTCTCTCTCTCTCTCTCTCTCTCTCTCTCTCTCTCTCCTTTCTGTCTGCTAAATCTTCCATATTAATGGCGGATCTTAATGTGCAACCCACGCCTCTGATGACTTTCTTCCTCCCCTCTGACCACTGCAAATCGAGCGACCCAGCCCCCGCTTCTATTGGTCAGGTTCAAAATTCTCTTTGCCTTCTGTTGTTCTCAAAACTGCCCAATACTCTTGCATTGGTTGTTGTGCATGCATTAATGAACCCTCTCTCCTCATTAATGCATCACCCATCCGTGCAAGAAACCCCTCGAGCTTCCCCAGAAACCCAACCCCTTGCCTCTCTTTATCCCTTAAACCTCCTCACATCGCCTTCCCTACCCTCCCTTCTCTTTATAAGAAAATACTGGTCATCGACTCTTCTGCAAACTCCCCTCCAAAACAGTCCCCTGCAACTTCCAGAAAACTCTCTCTCTCTCAACCACCCCCCATCTCTCTGGCAACCGCCAGAAACTTGCATTACCTCACACCAACCACCAAAAAATCCCCATCCCCTTCACTGTCTTTCTCATTTTCCTCTCACTGCTCTAAAATGGTCGAAACCCGCAGGAGCTCATCTGCTCGTCGAAACAACAGGAAGATAACGCCACGATTCAATGAAAAAATCATCTCATCAATCTCTGATCCGATCGTTGTCCCATCAAGCCCCATCACAACTCTCTCCCTCGAAACCAGATCATCTTCGCCTCCCTCTACCTCCCACCTAGATCATCTGGATTGACCGGGCTGCCCCTCTCAGTCCATGGTTCCACCTCCACCTCTCACTAAAAACAACCATCTCCCTCGTCGTAGCCTCTCCCTTGGCTCCCCCGGAAGCGATAGAGAAACCTCCCCCCTTTCTCTCTCCCCCCTGGCTCCAGATCCGACATGCACTCTCACTCAGAGGAGGAAGATCCATCTGAAATGGACGCCATGCCCACTCCAGCCAGCGAGAAGCAGCTTCAAGCCATCCTCGACAGAAATGAAAAACTCATCTTTGCCATGAATTCTCTGGAAGACCGGCGATCTCCTTCCTCGGGTCAAAAAACCGCCAGGCATGGATGCGACTCAGCCCATATCCCGAGTCTGAATTGGTCAGTCCTCCCCGACTCCTCATCGCCTCCTCTTGTCCTCCAGAAAACCAAGCCTCATCAACTCTTCACAATATCTCTTTCCCCACCTCCGACGTTTCGACTACTTGCATGCATGCAAGCCAGGTTCCCCCTCTCATGCATGATTCCCAAAACCCTAATGACATGCAAACCCTTATTGCCTATCAAACCCTTACCCCCTCCCAACCTAACCCTCTGTACACCTCATCTCCAACCGCTACCTATTTAGCAACACATTCTCCTCAAATCACCCCTCCTCCCTCCCCTCCCCAAGTATACTTTCAACGGCTGTTCTAACCATTCAACAAGCTATTGAAGCTAGTAATGCTTCTCACCCCTCCAACCACCAGCATTACTCAACAGTTATCCACTCAACTAGTCACCCCTCGGTTCAAACCCCAAAACTTAACCCCATTCCCACCGCTCGACCGTTACCGTTCCCGGAATCCTTCCCTGGTAGAAACAGCAAGGGCTATGTTTTCTCCCGACCCTCAAAAGCCCACAGGTTCCCTGGTAACCGCCCCGACCTCCTCTCACCCTCTCACCCTCCAGCCCTTTCAAAAACTCTCGACCAGCCCCAAGTACCATTCATTCCCACCTTATAGCTGAATCTGCCTCCATGATAAACCTCCCAAATCAAGGTCCCCTCCTCCCGATACCCCCCCCCCCCCCCTCATAGATCCTGGGCTCAAGTAGTCTCAAATCATGTCATGAAAGCGTCTATGAACCTGGAAAAAACCGAATCCTTAGAAATTGATAATGGAGTACTTGTATTCCGTGATGATGCCCTCACTGGAGGTGAAGAAGAATGGGCCAAATGTCTCTCAGGCTACTTCCTTTCAAAAAAAAGAGTTGTCTCTCATGTCCAAGCCCTCGACATCCAAATATGGAGTCCCTTTGGCCTCCAAGAGTGCAAGCCCACCCCCTCAGGCCATTACTTTTTCAAGTTCTCTACCGCCGACAGCGCCACGGAATTCCTAGAAAAGGCCCCCTAGTTCTTCAGTAGCCATCCTGTATTCCTCAAAAGATGGGCTCCGATGGAAACGCTTACTAAGGAAGCCTTAAATGCTATTCCTCTATGGGTAAAATTCCATGGTATGCCCCATGAACTCTGGTCGGGAAAGGGCCTGTGAATTCTCGGAAGCTATCTAGGGACCCCTTTCTATGTGGACTCTCAAACCGCCGACAGATCTCGACTCAGTTTCGCTCAAATGTGTATTATCATGCAAGCCTCCTCCCTGTTCCTGACGACCATATCCATTCTCTGCCTTGGAAAGAACCATACAATCCAGGTTAAATTCCAAGGTCTTCCTACAATCTGCAAACGCTGCATCTCTTTTGGCCACGCAGCTGCTGCTTGCCACCTTCCACCAGAACATGCTCGCCCAGCCTCGCCTGCTCACAGACCTGGCAAAGAACCTATGACAGACCTTGTACCATCCCGCACACTATCAAACTCTAGCAACAATGAATCAATGTCCCCAGATACCATGCACCGCCTCAATCAAAGCTCATGGACTCAAAGTTTTCTGAAGGATAGAAACTGCCTCGCCTCAGCCCAGATCAACCAGAATATGGGAGACCCCTCCACCTCTGAAATCAGCTCTCCAGGACCAAAAACCGCAAACCCTGCGGTTAATGTAAGTATGTATGGGGATACCTCAATGACTCTTTAGTTTTCCTATCCCTCTGCTTGTTTTAGAAATCTATGAAATTAGCAAGTTGGAATGTTAGAGGGTTGGATGACCCTATCCATCAAAAGGATGTTAAGGACTTTATTTTTTCAAATGGTATCAATGTTGTTTGCTTGCTTGAAACCAAGGTCAAAATTGATAATGTCTCGCATATTATGTATTCTATGCTTCCTTATTGGCAATGTGCTTCTAATCATTATAGTCACCCCTTTGGTAGAATATGGGTAGCTTGGAATCTAAGTGTTGTCCAAATCTCTATTAAGGATGTCACCCCCCAAACCATACATTGTGATCTCTTCTGGATTGCGAGAAACTCCTCCACGAGTCTCACCGCAATCTACGGTTTTAATGACCCCTCTGACCGTTTCCCCTTGTGGAACACCATTTGCACCTATGGCCTTTCCATCTCCTAGAATCCTTGGATTTTCATTGGAGATTTTAATGCAATTAGAAACCCCTATGAACGTACCAATTCCGACCCTCGCTGGACTAATTCAATAGATTCCTTTAATATCTGCTGCCAGAATTGCAACCTAGATAATCTCCGTCCATCTGGATTCCAATTCTCTTGGTTCAACCGCCAAGAAAACAATCCCATTTCCTCTCGTATTGATAGAGCCCTGGTCAATGCCTCTTGGGATGACAACTTCCCTAACTCTTTTGCCCACTTTGATCTCCCTGAACATCTGACCATACCCCTATCATTGTCCATCTCTCTACCCCTTTTATCCCCTCCCCCAGACCTTTTAAATTCTTCAACATGTGGAAATCCCATCCTAACTACCACCCCCTTATTTCTGATAGTTGGTCCCTTCCTTGCCCCTCCAACCCCATGCAAGCGGTAGTTATTAAATTGTCTCGCTTATCCACTGTCCTCTCCTCCTTAAACAAGACCGCTTTCAGCAACATTAGCCAACGGGTTATAGATGCTAAGTCCTCTCTCGCTGCTGCTCAAGAAAACCTCTTCTCGGACCCTTCGAACAGGACTCTTATAATCGCCGAAAAGGAGGCCTCTTCCTCTTATATCCTTTTTAGTCGTGCTGAGGAATCCTTCCTCAAGCAAAAATCAAGAGAAACCTGGCTTAAGCTTGGGGATAGGAACTCCAAATTCTTTCACAACAGCATTAGGGCCCGCAGAGCGCGAAACAAAATCCTCTCAATCTCCACCCCCGGCGGCATTTCCTCAAACCCCCTCACCATCTCGAGAACCTTCCAAAACTTTTTCATTCAGCACTTAGGCTCCTCCAACAAAGACAACTACCCCGGTCCGGATAGGATAAAAGCCTTAATCCACTCCACTATCCCCTCCCCCCCCCCCCCCCCGATCTCAGTAACGAGATGATAAAACCCATCTCCAATGCTGAAATCATGGTTGCCCTCTTTGATATTGACACCGACAAAGCTCTGGGCCCTAACGGCTTTAGCGCGAGCTTTTTCAAAACCAGCTGGCCACTTATTTGTGATGACATTTGCCTTGGAGTCAAGCACTTCTTTGACAATGGCAAAATGGACCCTGACTGGAACAAAACCCTTATTGCCCTCATCCCAAAAATTGACTCCCCCTCCCTCCCTTCTGATTTCCATCCAATAGCCTGTTGCAATGTAATTTACAAAATCATTTCCAAAATCATTGCAAATCGAATAAAGCCTCCCTCCCGGCCCTCATTGACCCCTCTCAATCCGCCTTCGTCCCAGGTCGCTCTATTGTTGACAATATTCTTCTCACCCAAAACCTTTTGTATGGCTACCATACCAACAGGAAAGGCCCTCGTTGTGCCCTCAAAATCGACCTTATGAAAGCTTTTGACAATATCAGATGGGAAGTTATTTTGGATATCCTCTTAGCAATTCGTTTCCCGTTTCCTATGATTAATTGGATCATCCAATGCATCACTTCAGTCTCCTACTCTGTTTGTATTAATGAGAAGCCGATGAGCCCTTTCCCAAGCAAAAAGGGGCTCCACCAGGGTGATCTCCTCTCCCCGTATCTTTTTGTTATTGTCATGCAGGTGCTCTCCCGAATCCTTCAAGAGAAAAGCAAAAACCCCTCATTTGGCTTTCACTCGAAGTGCCAAAAGCTCAAGATAATCAACCTCTGCTTCGCAGATGACCTGATGATCCTCTGCAAGGTTAATCTCCCGTAAATTAAGCTAATCCTAGAAGACTAACCGAATTTTCCGCAATATCAGACCTTCATCTAAATCCGGCCAAAAGCACTATATTTTTCTCGGGCACCTCTCCCACCGTAAAACTCAGCATTCTTCGTTACATCAACTTCACAGAGGGCTCCCTCCCCGTCAGATACCTAGGCGTGCCTCTCATATCTTCGCGCCTTTCATACAATGATTGCCGCCCTCGTTTCCTCAACATCACCAACCGCATCAACTCATGGACCTCTAAGCACCCCTCATATGCGGGCCGTCTTCAACTCATCAACTCAGTGCTCTTTGCAAGCCAAGTCTACTGGTCTACCATTTTCATCCTCCATGCTCGTGTCCTTAACGAATTATCCCAATTACTCCGTCGCTTCCTCTGGTCTGGACCAGAAATGAATTTCACTGGAGCTAAAATAGCGTGGAATAAACTAACCGTGTCCAAAGAAGAAGGTGGCCTTGGGATTCCAGACTTAAAAATCTGGAATCAGGCGGCCGTCCTAAAACTCCTCTGGTCCATTCTCACTCGAAGCAAAAGCTCTCTCTGGACACAATGAATCCTTTCGGAAAAAATCAAAACAAAGTGCCTCTAGTCCCTCCCCCTCCCACCCTCTGAGAGCTGGAGTTGGAAGAAAATTCTTAATCTAAGGAGCAAAGCGGCAAACCTCTACCGCGTAAAGATTGGAAATGGAGCAAACACCTCCATCTGGCATGACCCCTGGTTATTCCCTACTTCCCTTGTCAACCGATTTGGCCCTCACATCCTTGCCCTCACTCGTCTCCGTAACTTAAAGACCGTAAAAGACATTTGTTCAAATGGAATTTGGTCTTGGCCCGCCCATGCTAGAGCCCCCAACCGCCTCCTCCGAGACCATCTCCGAGAAATCACCTCAGCCCTTGAAAACCTCCCCCCCCCCTCCGCTTCTTCAGAGCCAGATACATTTATCTGGATCCCAAATAACTCCAAGCCTGAATCCACCATCAGTAGCACCTACTATGCCCTCAAGCCCCCAGCACCTAAGGTCAGATGGGCAAACCTCGTCTGGAATAAATTCTCTATCCCCAGACACTCTTTCATCACCTGGCTCGCTATCCATAACAAGCTTTCCACCCGAGACAGAATCATCTCTTGGGGCCTCGATTTCCCTGCTTCCTACATCCTGTGTAATACCGCCCCTTAAACCTTGGATCACCTCCTAATCCAGTACCCCTACTCCTCTGCCGTTTGGGAAATTTTAACCCAAAGAATCCTTCTTCCCCCTACGCCATCATCTTGGAATCAATGGTACGAGACTGCAAGCTCATGGGCCCCCTCTGATAAGAGCCGTCGTCTCCATTGGAATGCAGCTTTTTGCGCCACAGTCTACTACATCTGGAAAGAAAGGAATAACAGAATCTACAATGATAAACAATCTCGCTTCAGTAGTACTGCTCATTTAATCCTCTCCGACCTTCGCTACAGATTCAAAGGATCGAAACACCCTTTCCAAGGTTAATTCTCTCTAATGTTTTTCCCCAATGCTCTAGCTCTATTATCTTCTGTATACTTTAAAAACTTTGAAATTGTAAAAGGTATCCCACCCATGAACTTTTGTAATTTTATTTACTTCAATATTACGAGCTTTTTATAAATAAATAAAAAAAAAGAAAAGTTCCAACATATATATAATAATAACCTAATTCGAGAATAAGAAAAGTCACAAACTAGACAGAAGGAAATATCTTCAACACCGACAAAATATATGTCTCTCCGGATCTCGCACGTTATCTACAACATAAATATCTCAAAAGTAGGAAGATATGACTATCGTAAACTTTCTAGATGGTTCCATTCAACGTGTATACCGCTAAATGACCAACCACGAGCTTTTCTTAAATCCAACATGTCAATATTTGATTGGCTATTTAATAGATGAATTAAATACATTTTATTTTTATTTATTTATTTTATCCCGAGGAATAACTGGATTCGAACATGCATTAGTTCGAATCTTTTTATAAACGCATCTGAAGTAGGTTTGCTGCGTATTTTTTGAATAATATATTTTATATCAATTGAAATTTGTTTTTGTTCTTTTCGTTTTATTTATACCCGTTATTTATTTAAATCAAAACTAAATTTTATATCAAAACATGTGATTAATGTAAAAATAATAAACCAGTATATAAAACTATGAATTTGTGTTTAATAACTTTACAAAATCAAATATCAATCCTTTTTATTACTTTTTATTAGATTGTTAGTCGTTATTTTATTTGAAATTCTATTAGTTCTTGTTTCTTTATTTTTGATTTTTTTTATATTTTTTATATATTTTAATTATTTTATTTAAATAGTTTTTGTATTTTTTAATTGACCAATCTAGAGAGGTATATGCAAAATAATGTTGCAAAATAATAGCTCGGAAGCTACCTAAAAATTCGTGCCAATTTTCAAACATTTCCTCTTAGAAACTCTAGGAATCTTCATGCGGGACTACCATACTAAAGGATTCCTTAATTTCGGTCGAGACATCTTCTAACTATAATTTCTTTTTAATAGCAAAGGACAACGCATAGTACTCGTGAGCGGACTTTTGGTTTCATCTTATAAATCTTACCTTAACATTAATTATATGTGGATGAACTAGTAGACTATAGAGGCAAAAACATGTATTTTGTCGAATTTCCTATGATAATATTATATGAAGAAGAGTGGCCGCCTAACCTGAAGAATAATATATTTATACTTTTATTGAATTCTTATTTCCTAATATAAACATCGTTCTCAATATCGCACAAAATCTTGAAATCCAATCATGTGAAGCCGACTATTGTCATGTCGGACCTTCGGTAGAACAGACGATTCTTCATCTTATCATGTGTGACTTTGAATATCATGTTTACCAAACTTTTGGTATCAATCAACACTTTACTTATCTCAGCCCTGACAATATAATCAGCGGTGGGCATAATATTTTGATGCGCTTCGGCTATCTCTCAAAAATTATCATTACGAAAAATCATTAGCGAGTAAGAGGCTCGGTTTAGGTGAGCAAAGTTTTATCGTTGATACTAGTATTCAACTAGTGATTCACGATAACAACTTTTTCTCATTCAAGTAACCATCTTTTTTAGCGTCGAACCCAACTCTGGGAATATTGATAATTACTATGGTCGTACTTCCTTTGTGTATTATAGTTTTTCCATACTAAACGCGATTCACTTGTCACTGTAGAAATATGTATAGGAAGAACCTCATTGGCTAACTTGCAAAATAATATGAAATTGTGGTTCTTAGGACTTCCGCCTGAGGAAAATATCAAGAGTGTTATCATCATTGTACATATTGAAATCATACACTATATGAAATTATTTGAACAATCCATTAATATCTTTGGGAATGCTTCTTGTTGTGGTTCCATTTTGCATTTCAGTTTCCACGTGGTTATTATGTGTCCAAAATTTTCTTCTCTTCCAATACTAATAATACTACTAGCTAAATTTGAGGATGTATTACACAATTGTTAACGTATTTCTCAACATATTATTATATGTTTCATACAAATTAGTTTCAATAGCTCGATAATATTCGTTGTAATCTATTCCATTATTAGCAAGTATAATATGTTCATAAAATAGTTTAGCATTTTAAAAAAAATGCTTAAGTTTGTTAAAAGAATAAAAATGCACCCAATAGTATAAGTGTGTGGGATGTGATGAAAATAATTTATAAATTTTTCTTCCATCTCGAGAACCATTTAACAAGATACACTCATATCCCTATGTTTATCCAAATGAATATTAGAAGTAAATTGTGTAGAAAAACTATAGGTAAAATCTTTAAACGGCTCCAGGAAACGTATCCGTTCAAAACAATATTACCAATTTTAAACAGTTGAGAATGAGACTCTTTATAGTCATTTTAAATCAAATTAATCTCTATCATAAACATATAAGAACTTGTAAAAAACTAAAAGGGCCAAGTGAATGTTAGAAATAAAAAAAAAAATTGTTTAGTCCAACAATTATTTTTAGAGCAAGCAAGCCTCCATTACCCTAAATGTACGCCTGTTCGTGGCAAATGACTAGCCAAATGTAGTCGTTGTTGACAAATGGGCGTCCGTTGGACATAATGGACGCTTGTTATCTTCAACGGCTAGCCACCAACGAGTTCAACTAGCCATTAGAACAAACATATGTCCGCTATATAAAACGGACGCCCGTTCGATCTAACGTCTAGAATTGTTTTTCACACATAATACAATCCTTTAAAATTACTTTTTTTAACTAAGCACATCCTTAACTAGAACACAATTGGTTTTTAGAAACCAAGTTATACGTATTTCTAGAATAGAACATAATTATTTTTAGCAAGCAAATTACATGTAATTCGTAACTAGAGCATAATTGATATTTTAAAAATTATTTCACAACAAAATTACACGTAATTTCATAATTAAAAAAAAAATCTAACAATATATTACACAAGTCTAATTTTGTTTGTCTTAAAAAATAAAACCAATGATATTTTTTAATATTGTTTTTGAGTTATGGTTTGAAAAACTGATACTTCAAAAAACATAAAAAATAAAAGATAGAAAAATGGTTAGTAGTATATGAGACTACCAAGTGGTTCTTTGTAAATACTCATTTATCAATGAATGATTATCTGTAGTTTTTCAGATCTTAAGTGGTTATTGGTAAATAATTTTGATATTGGATTGTTATTGATATATTACCAAAAATACTAAAACAAGGGTACAAGAAAAAGTTAATTAATTACAAAACTAACCAAATAAAAAAAACACAAATATAAGATATAATAATTAAAGTGACACACTTCACGTTACATTATCATAAAAAAACCTAAAATATTGTCAACTTATAAATACATTTTAAAATAAGAATTACGCGGGGGAAACTTTGATTAAATATGGATGGCCAAAAATAAAATTATATAAATCGATATAATAAAATCAACAAGTGAGCTAGGCTGATAAAAGACTCTGCTGACGGTTTACCGCAATGAACATGTCCTGATCACGGCAAAAGTAAGACATATGGTTGTTGTCTCGCCCAGAAAGCTTATGGTCGTGACCAGTAAGAACATACATAAATATAACTAATGTAGGTGATATTTTACGATGAGCAAAACATGGTTGGTCGCTGGTAAAGCCTCTAGGAGTGAACCAATGTATTATTTGGGTGATTTGTTTTTACAAAAATGTTTGTCTTGAAAGGATGTGATATATTTATAAAATATTATAAATTTTTAGAAAAATTTCAATCATCTTTATAAATAAGTAAAATATTCAAGAACAAAAACACAACATGAATGAAAATGTTCCAAATCTCAAATACATGAAAACTCTCTCTTTGATATTTCAAACATTGTCAATTCATTAAAAAAAATCTCTTGCTTGTAGTGTAAATCCAAAGGTTTGTTATATCCCAAATGAACTATAAAACAAGATCTAAGCAATATAGAAGACCAAAATAATTCTTTTTGGAAAATGTATTGATATACGCGTCTAAGGATTCCAAAATTTTCAGTGATTTTAGTGTTAAACATATTATCATGATCAACTTACTATATGTCGTTTTCCAATCTCTATTTTCAAACAATAAAAAAATTATTATCATGGTAGCGAAAACAACTATGGCTACAATCGAAGTGATGAATCAATAACTTGTTCGTCTGGACCGTTTTGGTGGTTCAAATTTTACTCGATGGCAAGACAAAATTAAATTCTTGTTGATAACTGTTAAAGTGTATTATGTCTTGGATGTAAACTTGGAGAAAATATCTAAAGCAAGTGACTCTGACACAAGTGAACTAAAGGCTAAAAGGCACACCGAGGAATAAAAAAACTTATATGTCAGTGACATATTTTGAATGCTTTATCAGATCTTATATTTGAAATCTACACAATTTAACCTTCAAGATTAAAAATCTAGAATATTGTAGAAGAAGGTATAAAACCAAAGAAGAATGTACAAAAAAAATCTTAATTTCTCAATACTTTGATTTTAAGTTTTTAGATGGTAAAACACTTCTCGCCCAAATTCATGAATTACAAATCATGGTAAACAAACTCATGTCTGTAAAAGTGGTAATTTCAAAAACATTTTAAATATGAGCAATCATAGAAAATTTTCCTTCATGTTGGAAATATTATCGAAAGAGGATAGTTCATAAACCCGGAGAGTATAGTTCGGAAAATATCAAACATACTTAACTATTGAAGAAGAATTGCATGATAAAGATACATAAGAAGAGTCAAAGATCAAAGTTTCTAGGAGTGTAAATGCAACAAAGATGAAGTCAGAAAACATGAAATCATTTGACAATAATGACAACAATACCTACAAATGTTGAAAGGAAAATTATTTTGTGTGTGACAAACATGGATATTTTTCTTGTATATGTAACCTTAAAAGTAAGTAAGATAACATAAATTATATGGAAGAAATCATTATTTCAATATTGATGGGGTTTACGCCACTGAAGATAAAAATTTAGGATGATGGTATAATACTAGTGTATCCGTTCATGTCTCTCATGAAAAATCATTGTTAAAAACAATGGAAGTAAACAATAATACAAATGAGGTACAAATAAGAAACACAAATAAGTCTAATGTTAAGGTACATAGAAATATAGAGTTGTTCTTTACAAGCGGAAAATAATTACTCTAACTAATGTATTGTACATTCCGGAAATAAACAAAAATTTCATGTCCGAAAATCTATTATCTAAAGCCAGAATTTATTCCGTTTACAAATCTGGTAACTTTGTTTTATCCAATGGTTGAACCTTTGTTTGAAAAAAATACTCTTGTAACAACATGATTAAACTATGTACTCATGAAACTATTATTAATGAACTAATTTTTTTATTTAATTTTTTTATCGTACTATATATTTATTATGTAATAATAGACTTTCTCATATATGACATAAGATGATAAATAAAATTATGAATGGGCTTATGAAATATAATATAGGTTTGTATGAAAAATATAAATGTGCAGAATCATAGATACTTAAAAAGCCTTACAAATCTGTTTAAAGATGCACAAAATTATTAGACTTAATATACACCGACATATATAAGTTAAACATATCTTTACACGTGATGATAAGATTTACTATATAAGTTTATTAATGACCCTTTAGTATGTTAAAGATCTTTAAAACGAAAGTAGAAAATCAATTATACATTAAGATTAAAATCTTGCATAGTGATAAAGGTGAAGAATATTTCTCATGAGAATTTTCTAGTTGATGTGAAGAGAATGAAATAATTCATCACTGCTCCACACTTTTCATGCTGCAACAAAATCGATTGGCCTAGTTTTAAAATAGAACTTTGATCCAGATGATCAATTGTATGTTAGTTAGTTCAAAATTATATATTAATTGATGAAGTGAACTTGTTTCAACTGCATGAGGAAGAAAACCAAACATAGATTACTTTAAAGTATGGGAGATGTTTAGCATTTTTCAAAAATACAGAACTAAGAAGAATAAAGTTAGGTCATAAAGCTATAAGATATGTGTTTATTGGTTATGCGGCCAACAACAAAGCTTATAGGTTGTTAGATTTGGAGTCTAATGTGGTATTTTAATCAAGAGAAATTGAGTTGTTTGAATCCAAATTGTATGATAATAATAGGATGCAAAGCGTTGTAGAAAACGAGAAAAAATACTTTGAAAAAAGCACATTCGGTTAATGAGTAACCACGAGAACCTCGTAGGAGTCAAAGGAAAAAGAGATATAAAATTTATTATCCGATCAAATAGACTCTCATATGATTTTTTTTTCTATTTAGTACAAGGAAGTTGTGAAGAAATCACTCAAAAAATTCCAGTAGTGATTTCTTTAGAAGACAACCCTAATAAGGGAAGCAAAAATTGATACATAAATGAGTTAATTTGGTTTAATAAAGTATTGTGTAAGAAACCCAAAAAATATATAATATTGAGGTTGCTTTATGTATTAACTAACAATAACGATTAAGATTAATACAGTAATGGGGTGTGAAATGTCCACAAGCAATGAGTAAACATGTACATTATGAACCCACCATTTGTACTATATAAGACTACACCCTTTTTTAAGAAATGGGTAATTATTAATCAATAATTTC
The DNA here is from genome assembly GCA_036936605.1 of Limnanthes douglasii subsp. nivea. Taxonomy (NCBI): domain Eukaryota; kingdom Viridiplantae; phylum Streptophyta; class Magnoliopsida; order Brassicales; family Limnanthaceae; genus Limnanthes; species Limnanthes douglasii. The sequence continues at coordinate 156,325,245 of JAUPFV010000002.1, forward strand.
CTTGTTATTCTACATGTCACTTTATCTCTCCACTTTTCTCTTTTCTCTCTCTCGATATTGTTTTACGAACATTACTTAGACAGAATATCCCTCCAAGAATTTTTTGGAATTATCATTGGCGCCGGCTGTGCGAAAGCGATTGTTATCCTGAATCATCTTTCCAAAACCATTTTTTATTCTTAAATATATTAAGAGTGATGTATACAGAATTACTAGGAGAGCAAGGTGCTGGTACAAATAGTTATGTGATCGCAAACTCGTCTGGATGTATCCCGATTGAAGAGCAAGTTGTGAAGGAATGAATTATCAATGAATAGTATGTTGAGGAATTACTAGAAGAGTTCGTTTTATGAACTCGACAAAATAATTATCGGAAGATATCGAAATGCTGAATGAAAAAAATTAAGAAATTATGAATTCAAAGAGGCTCAGGTCGGAAGTCCGAAGCGAAAAGGTAACTGAAAAAGATGATATGGAATATGTTCATTGACTGATGATAAACATGAAAGACATTAGAGAAAGAAGACAATATGGAATATGTTCAAAGTCCGAAGAGAGCTAGGTAACTGAAAAACACGATATAGAATATGTTCATTGACTGATGATAAACTTGAAAGGCATCAGAGAAAGAATCGTTATTCCTCAAGGATAAGGATGAAATCTAAGCGTTATCATGAGTCCACTAAATCTAACAATTATTCCTTATAAGACTCAGATGAATCGTTTTCCCCAAAAAGGGATTATCAATGTGAAAAAAAATTATAAAATAAAAATCCTAGGTGGCGTAGAGATGGTCATCGAACATCTCATCGGAAGAGAAATTCGAAGAAAGAAAGGAACAATCAAGATAAACAAGGATTAAGGTCCGTGGACCAAGATAAGTGTGAGAATATTGTTAAAAAAAGAGCAAGCACCCCATGTGTAGATTCCATCTGGAAGTCATAATTTTGAGTACTGCGTAAGTAACCAGTTTACATATCCAACCGATGAAGGTTTATATACCGCAACCAATGAAGGTACCGAGGGCAGTCTGTATAAATTTGGCCATAATTGGAGGTCATCCCCTTTTTTCCAGAGATTCTTTTAGGATATCTTCCTAAATTGTTTGATATTTTAAAGCTAGAAAAGTTCGATGGAATGCAAGACCCGTATAACTATAGTGAACAATTTAAGAATTTTACGATCAACTATAACGATGATGATAAATTGTTATGTAGAGACTTCTCTTAAATATTCAAGAATGCAGCTTCGAAGTGATACAATCGCATGCCATAGGGTTTTATTAAAACATTCGACATGTTCAAGAACATCTTTCACCAACATTTCGTGGAAAGAAAAATGTTACGCGCAAATTTTGATACGATTATTTACTGCAGCCAAAATATAGGAGAGAGCCTTAAGGATTATATAAATCGTTTCATCAAGGCTAAATCTGACATGGAAAATTGTGAAGATAAAGTGGCATTAGCAGCTTTCCGAATGAGACTTCTCCCCGGAATAATGAAAGATAACTATATAGAAAGGCAAGCAATGACATTTGGGGCTTTGTTGGATCAAACAGAGAAAAAACATTTGGTGGAGGAAATGCAAGCGTAAAAAATGGACCATATGTCACAGTTTGAGCAAAATCAGTTCCATCAGAATCCAATGGTGGCACATAACAATTCACATCCAACAATTGTTGTTCGAGCTCGAGCTCCAATTCAAGAACCTCCAAAGCCAAGAGTGAATACACAATTTATGAACACACATCAACATGTCCGACCAATATCTAACAAGTGGATTCGGCCACCATATTTCGTCGAGCTGGCATAGTGTGTGGGAACAATTATTGACAGAGCACGTCCCCACATACAGTTTCATAAGTTCCTCCCAATATAGACTACGAGGGAAAACAGAAGCAACATGTACTATAAGTATTATGAGGATATTTGACATGCGCAAAAGATTGTGCGGCGTTGAAAAAAATAATTACAGGCTTTAGAAAGAAATGGGAAGCTAAAAACGTTTGTCAAGAAAACCTCTCTTATCGCTCCAAAGTATGAAATTACTCTGATGATTTCCGAACTTGTTGATGCATTTGGCATTTCTACAAAGTACTTAGATCCAAAACCAGAAATAGATAGTGTCTTTATGGTAGAGGAATTAGTTGTAAGTGGAAATATTAGTAAAAAATGTACTTTATTTGAGACACTAACAATTTATGGAGGTGATACTGTTATAGTGACATCAAATTATTCCCTGAAAATTTATATCGTGAGCTTGGCAACTCAGTTGGAAGTAGGAGCTTCACCGCATGAATTTATCTTCGATACTCTGTTTTTTGAAGATTATGACATAAGGGATGTGAGGTCCATATGAAGATGTAATGGTTATTATCACGAAAATAGATGGGGATGAAATACGTAGAATCGTGATATATATCAGAACTTCTGCCAATATAATGTTTATGGGAACTTTTAAAAAAGTAGTGAATCCTCCTACAATACTTCAATCAGATCGGACAATCATTATGTTCACTAGGGAACCACGGAAGTGGTTTAAGAGTTTGAAAGAATAGTAGAACTGGGCAGAGGGGCGTTTAAAAGAGTAGTGACAGTTTTTTTTGTGGTAGATGCGCAAACTTCTTATAATGCAATCTTTGGAAGATCTTGGTTATCAAGAATGCACGCGATGGTATTAACCATTTATCAATGCTTGAAATATGTGGTGGGGAACAATGTTGGAACAATTAGAATTAGCCAAAAAGTGGCGAGAGTGTGTTATAAGACTGCTTTGGCCCCCAAGTAAATCAAGAGGTGCGAATCGAGCAAGACATAACAGTTAGTGGGGTTTTTATTAGGGTCTGATCTCATAGTTGATCCGAGGGAGACCCCGGTTGTTTGGTCCTTGATGAAATTTTTGAAGATCAAGTTTTCTCAACTGGAAATAACTTAAAAATCGGTACAAAGATATTTCCGGAGATGAGCGACAAGTTAAGTCTATTTTTGTCAACAAAGCTGAGTATGTTTGTGTGGTGCATAGAAGATGTGATGAGGGTGCTCGTGGAAATTATTTGTCCCATACTCGCAACTCGAAGCAATGTGCGTCCTATTGTCCAAAAATGAAGGTAAGTTTCTCAAGAAAAATCTGAGTCAATCATGGCATAGGTATACCATTTATTTAAGGTTGGACACATACGAGAATCAAAATATCCTTTGTGGACTGCCGATTGAGTTATGATGAAAAATAAATATGGTAAGTGGCGAATGTGTGTGGATTTCTCTGACCTGAATAGAGCATGTCCACAAGATCATTTCCCGGTCCCTCGTATAAATGAATTATTGGACTTAACTTCAGGTAACCGGTTATTATGATTCATAGATGTGTACTTTGGGTATAATCAATTTTTAATGGATCTAAAGGACCAAGAAAGCACAACATTTATCACAGGAAAAGGCTTGCATTGCTATAATGTTATGCCATTTGGGTTGAAAAATGCTAGGGTAACTTACCAGGGCTTAGTAAATTAACCTTTTGAGGCAGAGATTAGACAAAATGTCGAGGTGTGTATTGATGATATACTAGTAAAATGCACAAGGGACGAGGACCATTTGGAAAATCTAAAAAAATGTTTGCCAACCTAACAAAAATAAATTTGAAGCCAAACAAGAGAAATACATATTTGAGGTACGGTCTGGAAAATTTCTTGGGTACATAGTTAGTGAACATGAAATAGAATTTGATCTTATACAAGTAAATTATTTGAATTTTATGGCATCACATCGAATAATAAAAAAAGTACAGATTTTTATAAGGAGATTAGAAGCATTGAATAGATTTATATCTCGGTCATCGGATAATTGTGCTCCATCTTTTCAAGTGTTGAGGCAAGTCAACTATTATAAATGGACCCAATATTGTTCCGAAGCTTTTCATCGAATTGAAGAGTATATGTATTCACCATAAATTTTAACAAAGCCTAATCCGAGGAAAAAAATATACATCTACATAGCAATGTCGGATTATGCTGTGAGTGTCGTTTTGATTCGAGAAAAAGATAAGTGCCCAACATCAGTGTATTATGTTGGTAAAAGTATTTTGGACACAAAAAAGAGATATTTGAAATTAGAAAAACTAGCCCTCGCATTGGTAATTACTACTCATAAAATGAGGCCTTATATTGAGGCTCATTCTATCTTTGTACGAACATCTTTTCCATTGAAAAATATGTTGAAATGACCTGATGTGTCTTGAAGAATGACTAAATATTCAGTTGAATTGGGAGATTTTGACATTGAAGTTGAACTTCAAACTGCAATCAAAGCGCAAGACTTAGCAGACTTTCTAGTTGAATTTCATTATGAACAATCAAATATGAAGATAGAAGAAGTACATTTTAAGACAGAATGGACAGCCCAAACAGATAGGGTTTCAAGTGCAATAAGATGTGAGGTTGGGGTACAGTTATTCTCTTCGGGTTTCAAGCATCAAACAATGAGGCTGAGTACAAAGCCGCTTTGGTAGGTTTATGACTTGCTCATATATGTGGGGTCAAAAAACTTAGGATGGTGTGTGATTCAAAATTAATGATAAATCATACATCTGGCCAATCTGAGGCTAGAAATGATCATTTAGTGGAGTATTTGAGAGCGTTAAAGGCCTTAGCATTTGTCTTTGAAAGCGTCTGGTATGAATATATTTGTAGAGAAGAAAACTATGTGGTTGATTCTCTGGAAACATCTTCATATTTTGAGGAGTATCCTTAGATAATCACACAAGATTGTCCTTCAATAATAAAATGGTTCGAGCATGTAGGAATGTAAGATGAAGCTTTTCAAATTTCTACAATTATAAAAAAGGATTGGAGGAATGAAATCAAGTAGTCTCTGGTAATTCATAGATTACCATTGATAATATAATGGTAAAGAGAATATAATTCAAGGTATATGGCTATGTGGAACTCAGACATGTTTTATACAAAATATTATTTAGAAGTCCTTTCCTTCGATACCTTGGAAAAAATGAATTACAAATGATATTATCTGAATTACATAATAGGGAAGGATCTATGCATTGTGGGTATAAAACTTTGATATGAAGAGTTCTCTTTGCAGGATATTAGTAGCCCACAATCGCTTCGGATGCTAAAGATTTGCTTAAGAGTTGTGATACCTACCATTGATTTGCTAACGCAATTCATGCACCGGGAATACCTCTTGAGTCTATATCTGAGGCATTGCCTTTTGACCGATGAGGTATTGATCTGGTTGGACCTTTACCAATGCAATATGAAGGAGGAAAGACGATAATTTCCGTGGTAGATTATTTCTCCAAGGGGGTGGAAGTTGAACCATTGCTGGAACAAAATCCAAAGAAATTATCATATTTAGTTTTTTCCAAAATATGTTATTGTTTTGGTGTTCCAATGATAATGACAATGGATAATGGGCCACCGTTCGACAATAAAGAAATGTATGCTTTTTATTCTTCTAGAAGAATATAATATTGTTTCTTGTCACCTTTCCATCCGAAAGAAAACGGCCAAGTCGAGGTTACAAATCAGACCATTTTGGATGGGCTTAAAAATAATTTAGAAGGTAAGGCTGGAAAATGGCTATATTATATACAAGAAGTCTTGTGGGCATACAAGACTACCTTGATCGACAACACAAGAATCTCCATTCGCGTTAGTATATTGGATGGATGTTGTTGTGCCATCCAAAGAGATTTTCCCTTCATATCAAATCAGTGAGTATTCTGAAAAGGCTAACGATAAGGGTAAGCATACATAGTTGGATTTAATTGAAGAAAATAGTCTATGCACTACCAAACTTTGATGAGAAGCCGGTATGCTTCCAGAGTTAGACAATGGGAGTTCAAAATATGGGATAAGGTTCTGAGGAAAGTATTTCTGCATACAAAAGAAAATAGCTTGGGAAGTTATCACCCAATTGGGATGGCCCGTACACAATGGCCGAGAAGGTGAAGCTATAAACATATCGACTTAAGGATAAAGAATGAAGAGATCTTTATCATCCATGGAATATTGGACATCTCAAATTGTATTTGGAATGAATGTAAAAGTTTTTTTTGTTTTTTTTGTAAGGATCTGTGGCATATTCTTTCCTAACCTAGTGACTCATGAAGGTTTTAACGAGGTGCACTTATAGTCGACTTATATATAATATTTCTTTGCCATTTTAAGAAAGTTTGCACAACTTTTATTTTTTGGACCGAAAGGTTGTACCAACGAATGTTGGTCAATTTTTTTATATTTTGGACCAGAAGGGTCTTCTAACGAATGTTGGTTGATAACTTTTATCTTTTGGACCATAAAGGTCTTTCAACGAATGTTGGTCTACAATTTTATCTTTTGGATCAGAAAGGTCTTCCAATGAATGTTTATCAACAATTTTTATTTCAGGACAATGAGAATATTTCCTATAAAAAAGGGGAGTATATAACCAAAGAATACTTTTATTCCTAAAGCGTTTCACAATACAAAATTCCTCAAAACATAATGGACTTAACAAAAATGTTCCCAAGGCACAATTGGTCCATAAAGGTTTACATAAAAACAATAAAACAAAAAACTAGCGAAGTACTTTTGTTTTAACCCAAAGGGGCACCTTCATCATCATTCTTTAACGAGCTGTTCGAGAAGAAGATGTTTGACTAAGATGATTCTTCATATACTAAAGAAACTCCCTCCGGACGGTGCTTTTTCTGAACACCCTCCCAAAGACTACCTAAATTCAAATAAAAAATGTTCATGGATTTCTAGCACCAAAGCACATTTGATATTAGCATCCCTCTTTTCCAAACAAGAAACACAGTTAACAGTGTACTTCTTGAGGCAATTATCCTTATGTTTCTCAAAATCGTCTCTAAGACTTTTCTTCTCATCATTATTTTTTCCAATGTCTTTGACAACCTTCTCGAAGTATCCTTTAGTTGTGCTATGAGCCTTGTGAAGAATAATAAAAAGCGTATTACGATCAGTATCTCTAGCAATGAACCGTTCTCGCTCGTCGTGAACTTGTTTTTGCTCATCTTTCAACTAAGCTTCGAATGCCTCAATCTTTGTCAAACACTCATGAATAATTTTCTTGTAATGGACAACCCTTTCCTTAAACTTCTTATCCTCGGATTATTTTTGGACAACCTCTCTTTTATACCGGTATTTTCGGTTGGCTTTTCTTTCGAGAAAGGCTGCAACATAAAGTAATTTGTTGAGTTTAATGCTAGGAAGTCATTTTCATAGACGTCAAAATATGATGATACAAGAGAACTAACTTCGACATTATCCGGAACTTCCTATTCATTTCCCTGACCCCTGTGGCTGACATTCGTCTGACTCCCTTGAGAAACAGATTCTCATATCGAAGCCTGAACAAATATGAATCTATGATGACAACTTTCCTAGGAGCAAGCATGATCATATCAGTTGTGTCATTATATTCTTCAACAATTTTCTTCTTACTTTTGTCTTTGGTCGGCCTCTTGGAGCTACCTTTCACAGTAGGATTAACTTCTCTAGTTTCAACCTCAGTGTCATGTTTGTTCTTGACTTCAGCCTTAATATTGACATCTTCTTCTTCGATCACATCTTTTTGGGGCTCCCGATGACTTGGTACCCTAGCCCTTGCAGAAAGAAATACAAGATTATCTGAGTATTCCAATCATTTAAATACACTATCTTGTGTGGGAGCTACCATCAGCTTTCTATAGATATTATCGTTATCAAATCGGCCCTCCAAAGATGGCTTCTGGCTAGATTTGATGAAGTAAAGAATTTATGGAATTCGTTGGACCAAAAGGTGTTAGCCCAAGAACTCAAATGTGCAAAGATCCGACTAGTATCTGTAATACCCTCCCTGATTGATTTGGAAATCCCCTTCATTACTATTCTCAAGAAAAATTTAGTACCTCGACTAGTCCATCTTAATGAGAGTCGATGGGCCATATTAACTGAATATTTGAACCATGTCTCCCACAATCCGTAAATAAAGAAAAATCATTGTTTCTAATTCTTGTCAGCTTCTAAGAGGCCATCAACTATCTTGAACTTCTTTCCAAAGTTTAATGAGTAGAAGGGAAAGTAAGGGTTCCTGGCAACGACGGTCACCCCGACAAATTATTCCATTGAAAAGTCAATCCTAGAGATCCAAGAATCCATGATACAATTCATCAGTATGAACCACATGTTTGGACCTGCTTGCGTTACACACAAATCTCTCAATTTGAAATAGTTCACTAGATCATGGTCCAGTAGGTATCGAAGACCCTAGTTAAGGATCTCTAAATAGACGAATAATTTATTATCATGAACTGATAAAGGATTTTCCCCCACTTATGGAAATTGAATTTGAATGAAGTCTAGAATTCCCCATCGATCTCTAAGTTTGGCCTCCTCGGACGGTTGAAAGTACGTGTATTTGATTTTGTGCAGTGCTAAAATATTCTTAGCCTTAACTCTTCGTAGGTTATTTCTTAAAATAGCCTCAATGTTAGATGGTAATTCGATGTCGTTCTTTTTCTTCCTCTTTGATTTAGCTATTTGGTAGACACGAGAATTTGTGATAGCTTCATCTTGGGAGGGGGGATAATACTTGAGTTTCTACGAAAGGACCAACTTGGGAAATTTGCGCAACAACAACTCTGATAGGTTGAACATCCACAACAATTATATTTTTCTCTTGACTTTCCTAGGGCTCATAAAAAAAATGTCCAAGAGGGGTTGACTCCCTACAGATTTTGCTTTATGAATTGTATCTTCTTCAGATGATGACCAAGAGGTTGCTGGTACAGATTTTGATGAATGCTTTCGAGGAGTGACCTCATGAGTCGTCAGATAATTACCTTGTGGGGTATTTTGAGCGGTAGGAATATTAGATGCAAGTTTAATTTTTATGTACCTTTTTGTCATCGTCTTCGAAGATTTCTTCCTCTTCGAATGGTCCTCCTTGGTTTTTTCAATCGTCTAGTGTTTGTCTTCCATTAAAATAAATGTGGGAGTGTTATTTGGTTTCTTTGAAGAGATAAGGTCACCCTTGTCAAGCATCGGACAAGGCTGACTGGCGGCCTACGTGGTAATAAGATCGGATGAAGCGTTGGTGCATGAAGTCCATGTTTCCTTAGAATGTCTTTTGATCGGGGGCCACTGACCGTAATGAAAATTTTGGAGAATTTGCAGCAGTTTGGGTTCCTCCTCTATGCAAGCAACTTTTCTCTCTTGAGCTATTTTTCTACTATTGAACCACTCCCAGATCTTATATCTCTCAAGATTATCGTAAAATTTAGGCATGAAAGATGGAAAAAAACATTTAACGAAGCAAAACTATTTCTCTTTCTAACTCTAGAAACTGTGAAAATCAATAATTTTGAAATGGCAAGTGATTTGATGTATAAGAGGAAATGTGGGCTCCAATGGTTGCGAAGCCCTAAGCAGCTGAAAGGTTTTTCATAGGTTTCAACGCTCAGGAAAGGTAAAAATTTTCTTGGAAGATCATTATTCCACCTATGATGTGAGACGCACACGTGTTGAGAAGTGTAAGGATTTTCTAACACACCTCTTTGTTTATAAGTCATTTTGGAAGGCATGCACGTTTATGTTAGGGAATAATTGACATATGGATCAGAAAAGTTGCAAGTGTTATTAGTAAAAAAATTATTTTGACACATGAAGTTATCATTGCCATTAGTGAGGTCATGAATCCGATGAGAGACGCAAAGAAGAATAATCCATACATATGTAAAGAAGAGTAATCTGAGGAGATATACAAGAAATAAAAATCTGGGTCCATAGATCAGTCCTTGCCAAAGATCTTCACAACTATTGAGGGGCTACTGATAAGGGAAGGAAATATTTGAAGGAATAAGCTAAATTGGACAACTAAAGGAGTTAATTTTGTTTAATAAAATATTGTGTAAGAAACCCAACAAATATGTTATATTAAGGGTGATTTGTGTAATAACTAACAATAGTGGTTAGGATTAGTAAACTAATATGGTGTGAAATATCTCTAAGCAAGGGCTAAACATGTAAATTATGGACCCACCACTTATACTATACAAGGCAACACCCTTTTTTGTGAAATTGGTAATCATTAATCAATCATTGCCTTATTATTCTATTTTCCACTTTCTCTCTCTACTTTTCTTATTTCTCTCTCTAAATATCCTCTTACGAACATTACTTAGGCAAAATATCCCTCCAAGAAATATTTAGAACTATCCTAAATCATATAATGAAACCATAACATACCAAGACTCCACATTTCGTTAAGAAGCCATAAATGACGAAATGGATTCAATAATATCAAATCATACTTGGGAGTTAGTAGACTTACCTTAAGGTCTTAAAGCCAAATGATTGTAAGTGAGTGTTTCGAAAGAAATGTCATGTAGATGGAATCATTCATCCTTTCAAATGAAGATTGGTAATAAAACATTTTTCGCAAAGAGAACGAATAATATATTTTACACATATATTCCAGTAGTTAGAACAACAACTACTAAGACTATCATTGGAATTGCATCGGTATACGAATTAAAAATTCACGAAATGGATTTCAAAATAACTTCCCTAAATAGAGATCTCGGTGATGAGGTTTACATAGAGTAACCCAATGGTTTTATACTTTTGGGGAAATAGTCAAAGGTATGCAGGTTGTTAAGTCATTATATGGTCTTAAACAAGAACCTAAGAAGTGGCATAAAAACTTTGATCATGTTATCATATCCGATGGATTTAGTTATAACACGACAAACAAATTTTGATACACAAAATTTTGTGGTGATGTAATAGTCATTGCTTGTTTAGACATAGATGATTTTCTCATATTAAGTAATGATATCAAATGGATTAGTAAAACTAAGAGGTTTTTATCATCTAATTTAAGATGAAATATTTTAACGAAGTATTTACTATTCTGGGAATTAAGGTATTCAAAAGTAGTGGGGGTTATGCCATAAGTCAATCCCATTATGTTGAGAAGCTACCTGATAAGTTCAAAAATTTATTATTCAAATAGACACAAATACCATTTAATCCTAGTTTAAAGCTTGAAATAAATGAAGGAATATTAGTGGCTTAAATAAAATATATTAGTCTATAAGAAGGTTAGTATATGTGATTTTACGAGTAATCTAAGTACTGAACATTATAATATAGTTGGAAGGGTCTTAGGGTAGTTGATAAAGACTAAAAATGAGTGTCTCAAATATTCTAATTTTTCCGGGGAACTTGAGGGATACACGAATACAAGTTGGACCACTAGTCTAGCCGATAGAAAATTGACTACGGGATAGGTGTTCACATTTGCAGGCGGTGCAGTTTTATGGGGCTCCAAGAAACAAACGTGTATATCTCACTCGACTATGGATTCTGAGTTCATAGCATTGACCGCAACGAGTAAGGAAGCTGAATGGTCAAAAGATCTCTTGTTGGAGATACCATTTACTTTAAAATAGAATATGAAAATACAAACACATTATGATAGTCAAGTTTGATATGTGTTTTAAAGGTAATGAAAAAAATGTAAGAAATGTACTTATGCGAATCTAGGGGTGGTGTCCCTTCTCATGAGAGAATGAGTTCCTCTCAAGCTATGATTCTTAAAATGGATAGATCACACGGCCAACATAGTGCTAAAATAAAATATGAAGAAATGGTTTATGGAAACAATTGTATGTTTGAGATTGTCGGTTATGTCACATTGGAGGTTGGTTTAAAGTAACGACTACCACTATTTTATGACTTAACTTTGTTGTTTTTACACTAATTTAAAATTTAAATCGAAATATATTTTACTCGATGCACATGAGTTATTTCAATAGAAAGATAAAAGAGTGGACATTAATCAAATGGGGGTTGTCAGAAATGTTGAGTAGATGATCAAAAGTAGAGTTTTGAATATCGAAGATAATAAAACCAATAAATGAGCTAGGCTGGCAAAAGGCCCCGATGAGGGTTTTTTCCAATCAACACATCTTGGTCGTAATAAACCGCGTAATATCGGACTCCATGAGTCTTTTTCATGACCAGAACAGGATGGTCGTGATAAAAACCCATATGAAGCGAACGAGTAAGGATGTCAATGGGCCGGGTTCGGACCGGGTTCAGGCCGGGTTCGGGCTGACCCACTTGGGCCGTTCCTACTCGAATCCAAACTCGGCCCGACCCGCAACGGGTTTAATATTTTTGAACCCGAGCCCGGCCCGTTTATGTTTGCGGGTCGGCCCGACCCGTCCCGCAAACATTGTTTTTACTATTTTTAAATTTGACTTATTTTTAATTTGAAACAAAAGTTTAAGACATAAATTTTTAAACCAACGTACCTAAAACACAATAGCAGAAGAGAAAAACATCCAAAAAACTTGAAAAGTTAGAAATTAGGATTGAGAATATATATAGGCAAATATCTGAAGAAATATATTTATAATTTATGGAATTAGTTTACGGAAAAAAATATACTTAATAAATATATTATTGACTTTAAAAATAAAATAATAATTATTCAAAGACAGTATATTATTGGTAAACATATAAATGTCAGTCTTTTAGTAATTAGTAAGTATATTTTTTTGGTTATATTTTACAAATTTACAATTATTTTTTAATACATTTTTTATTTTTTATATATAGTTTATATTTGCGGGCCGGATCGGGGTTGGACAAATTAAAAATCCATACCCGACCCGCCTACGGGTCACAATTCGTACATCCGTACCCGCCCCGTTAAATGTTCGGGATGGACAAAGCCCGACCGGATTAGGCCGGATCGGGCCGGTTAGGACCGGCTCGGACCAAGATTGCCACCCTTAGGAACGAGTGTGTTTATCGGGAAAAAATGTTTTCTCCAAAAAATAGTTTTCTTGAAATATGTGATCCTACCTTTAGGTTTTATGAAAGATTATAATTTCTTGAATTTTTTTTAATCATCGATATAAACAGTTTAATTATTTAAGAATAAAAACATAACCTCAATCAAAATCTTTTAAAAATATCATATACGTGAAAACTCTCTATTTGATATTTCAAACACAGTCAATTGATTTAGTTTTTCTTGTTGATTGTAATCTAAATCTAAAGGCTTGTTATACCTGAAAATAACTTCTAACATAATATCTAAACAATAAAGAATATCTATATAATTCTTTTTGGAAAACATATTATATACTTCTCATGCTTCCATAGTTTACAATGACTTTCCAACGAACCTTCAAATATATTAGCTTGATCAACTTACTGTAAGATTTATTTCTAATCTCTATTTTTAAACATTGCACATGTGAGTTTTTTTAAAACAAAGGCTATTTTTCTCTTTTTTGAATTAAAATTTTAAAATTTTATATTTTTAAAATCATAATTCGAAAAAGATACAAACATGCCAATGTTTTTTGTTCTTTCACACGAACAAACCAAAATCCACAAGTTATATATTTTGAGTTTTTTTTTTCGGTTATATTTTGCAAGTTTTTGTTTATATTTTAACAATTGATTTTGACCTATTTTCGTAAATATATTTACGAAGTGAAAATACATGTATTTTTGCAGTTGGTTATCAGAGATATTTCTATTTGCGACGAAAGCCGATTCATAATTGTCAATAAGATAAAGGAAATAATCTTTGATTTTGTTGGCTAAAAGTTTATTGATGATCTATATACAACATTTCATAGAGCAGTATGTCTAAAATCAGCAGCCATAGAAACAAAATCTTATTTGGGAATGAGAGCAATACAAGTGGAATTCCAAGAGGGATCGAGAGCACCTGAGTGGAGGTCTTGGAGATATTCTAAGAGGTCTTGAAGAAATATTTGTTGCTATCGATACTAAATAATGCAGATTTAATATTATCGCGAGTAGCCTCACGGTCATAAAGGCCTTATCCATATCATGAACCTTGGTGGAGAGAGGGAAGAGACTCTCTTCAAGCTAGGGTAACCAGGGGATGTCTAGTACGAAGCAAGTCCATAAAATAACTAGGAATGACCTTAGAGAAATATATTAACAAGTATTTTTATCTTATTTCCACAGGTCAAATACATACACAAAAAACACATATTTTTGCATTTGGTTTTGCCTTATTTCAAAAAGTTCATATAATTACACAAAATACTATTATTAGTTTAAGAGACAAGAAAACAGAGGTTGCATGCATTGTAGCATTATATCCAAACATTTACCAAGAACGTAAAACTAAATCGAACAAAAAAAAATTGAAACCATATTTGTATTATGAAGTTATTCAATTTGTATATATAATAATGAAAACATTTATAAAATACTAAAATCAAATCATCAAGCACTATGTGTTATGTATAAAAACATTCAAAATTAGATATAAAACACCCATTTAAATCAATATAAATCTCTAACATTGAAAAGAATTAAATAAAAGAGATATTTTTGGTGTAAAAATATTAAATTAAAATAAAAAGAGTTCATACAAATACTTATGGCATACCCCGAGAAGATACAATCAACAAAAGGATAGTCGACAAGAACACATTTAACGTCTAATAAACTTATAGAGTGGAGAAATAAAAATAAGAGGATAAAGCTGCTCTAAGAGCAGTAAAATTGGGTAAACAAGTGAGTCGTTAGACATCGAATCCAAAAGTAGCCAGCAACCATGGAAAGCGACGAGCAAGACCGAGAAGATGAGAGGGTCTGCAAGACAATAAATATACATAAGTAAAAAAAGGTAACTACATAGGCTAACTGGATTCTATTGTGGAAAATAATTTTCATAATTGATTTATCAATCCCTTCGAATTTAATCCAATCGAATTCTATTTTATTCAAAGGTATACAATCGAGGGTGTGGTGTAGGTCGACAATGGCAGAGGAGAACTGATCTTCAAGTTTGATCAGACCTGCTAAAGTTCATAAAAACTCACTTTCTGAGGACAAATAACTCACCTCCAAGCTTGATCAGACCTGGTAAGTTCACACAACCCACAGAGTTGAAGGTTTATTTACTCAAACAAGGAAAAAATCCGATGAATTGTGGTTCAAAAGAGTTAGTCGTTTATCCGGACGTGTTGAACTGAGGTCTCCGGCTTCCATTGGATTCAGAAATCGTCAACTATTTCGAATTGGTGGGACTATCCCTAAGCCAGGATAGTCTGAATGCTTGATTTACTCTAGATGTCATGTATCATGGTATCTTGGTTATCAAAAATTCGAATTCCAATGGAACAATTTGCTTTCATTCATAGGTTATCTCAAAATTTTCGTATTTATTTTTACTTCTATAACATGAGTGATGAGTACAAAGTTGTGGATGACCTGTTAGAACCTGAAAAACTATAGAAAATCTAGTTTCTCTTTGTCAGTGATTGGTGGGAGAATGGGAAGAAGATTATTATGAAGGGTAACCCGAGTCGGCTTACCAGGTTTTGGAAGAACACAGGTAGTTCTTCAAACTTATATTATTGCTTATCTTTTATTATTCATAACTTACCTCAAATTTTCCTCGATAACAATATTAAAATCTCACCTACATCATCTAGAGGGGGCTAGAATTACTTTTAAGAAAATGCATCAATGGCCCGTGGAGATTTGTTCCAATGCCTTACACAAATGTTTTACTCTCAATAACTTGGTTCGGAGTCACCTTTGGAGGACCAACAACGAACGAGATCTATCATAGGTACAAGATGTCGACGTTTTGTAACAAGATTAAAGCTACAGATTGCAATGTGTTTCTTCCAACAATGACTAAATTCCCAATACATCGGGCTAATAAGGGTAATACTACCAAACAATGATCTAAGAAGGACACTATTGGTGTTGAAGCTGTGAAACAGCCCGATGAGCCTTTGCCAGCTACACTTGATAAATCTTTGCCAACTACCTTCGATGCTAATGTCAAAGCACATGTAAAGCTTCATGTTTTAAAGAAGAAAAAAACGCACAAGATAAGAAAATATAGTAATGAGAGGTGAGAAAGAAAAAAAGAAGAATACGATTACCAGTTTGGAGATCGTCCCCGTTTTAGTCCCATCTATTTTCCCTCCAGGATTTGATCCAACTTCTCATTTGGTCCGACCAATAGAAGGAAAAGCATACATGAAAATAATTTGATAAGACCTATAAATATGATCAAATTTAAAGCTTTTAAGAAAGATTTCCCCGAAATCACTGATAACTTCATAAACCTGCTCTCTGAACATGTGCCCTTTCAATTGATAAGAGAACAAGATAAACTCACATATACAATATCAAGCTTCGTAAGACCCATTGCTGAATTGAAGAGGAAGGTTAAGGTACATAAATAGATCATTTCTTCGATTGAAGAAGAAACCAAACATCACAAAGAGTCATTCAAATGAGAAAAAATTTGTGTTGATGGTTTGGCCAATGAGGCTCAATTGGTCAATGTTGAGCTTACAAAGAAAAACACTTCTTACAAAGAGTTGAATTCATTTGTAACCGGGGAGATTCAAAAGTTGAAAGATCAACAAGCCAGTGATAAGGCTTCTATAAAGTTCTCGTTGAATGAGCTAAAAAATTAAGAAACTCTTGTTAAGAAATACAAAGGGGAGCTAACCACTTTTAAAGTCTAAGTTTTGAATGACAAAGAAGATGCATTGGATGAATACGCTAATCATATTTTAGAATTTGTATCTAAACGGGATGCTTGAACTAAGTCCAACATGATGCTAGATTTCACAAAGCATTCCCAACCATTAACATTTGAGCTTTGTGGGAGTTAGTGCCAGAGGAATTATGGCCTAATAATATTCCCATAACGGATCAGTTGGCATATCCATGGACTCAACTAGCAATAGTTTTGAAGAGAGTGATGGAAAAAAACTCTGAAGGTTGGAGTTCAGAGGAAGATAACGCCCATGGGGATGAGCTCAAAGGCAAATGAATTCAAATTTTGTTGTTATTGTGTGTAAGTCCTTAGCATATTCAAGGTATTTTGTTATACTCTGTTCGGATTTTAGTAAATCCTTGGTTTATCCAAAATATTTTTGTATTTGTTGCCTTATCAATGAATCAGTATTGCTTTGTACCCTTTATACTTATTATTGTGGAAAATAGTTTTCATAATTGATCTATCAATCCCTTCGAATTTAATCCAACCGAATTCTTATTATAGAAAATATTTTTCATAATTGACTTATCAATGAGCTCGTTTTTTGAGAAATATTGGATACCCATGCGTAAAATTTACGAATAGATTGATCACCATTGTGGATTGAGGTTTGGTTTGAAATGACTATGAGTTATATTTACGACTGACACATGTTTTCACACAAACCCAATTAGAACTACTGTTAAAGTCCTCACATCTACGTATGCATATTCGTTTAGATGCATGCTTTTTCGGATACTAATGCTACTTGTGTCGATCCAGAGTATTTTCTTTTTAGGATACTTGAGAGCACTAAATGAATATGCTTAGGGTACTTTTGTATTAACTTATCAATATCGTGGATTAAGTAAGGTTTCAAGGTAAAACTTCATGAGCTTGACTAGTTTTATTGTTTTGTTAAATTGTTGGATTTACGATCATTTCTCATGTTTTCATCATTTTTAACCAATTTAACAATAACTTAGTTTATAAGATGACTTTCTAGTTTCCTTGTCAAGTAATGCAACAAAAGTGCGACCAAAGGAGCTTCATCGAGGATCTCTTTCAAAATTAACTGAACCGTAGCTTAGGTAAATCTCATTGATGCAAGTATTTACCAACCACGAACCATTATACACAAGGACTTACGATTATACTTATACGATGACGCCATACTATATTGATTGCGTAAAAAAATTATAGATGGTATATGATCACAAAAGGGTGAGCTTACAAGGAAAATAATATGATGTAATTTGGAAAATAACCCTTGTAATCTCGGTTGGCAAAACTGAGGTGAATATGGAGGCATTGGAAATCCAAGTGTTTTAGATCACTTATATGTTGTTGTTTCCATTATATTGGTTTTTTTTAGTTTACACATTTTAGACTTAATTTACTTTAGATGAACGATATATTTATTTATGTTAGAAGATCTATTTTTTCTACTTTTGTTGTTTTATTTTGGAAGATAATATTGTTTTATATTGTTTCTCAGATGCACTATAGGTTTTATCCTATTATAGTATTTTTTACAATCGATGGTGTAATTTATTTGTCTCAAACTTTAAAAACTATTATATGTTTCAAAAGTTATTAAGTTTTATATAATTAATTTTATATGAATTAATTTCAAATAATAATAGGAATAAATATGTTTAAAAAAACCCCACTAATTTGAAGATCTTTTCTATATAAAAAAGAAAACATTTGCTAGTAGGAAATAAGTGGAACTTGTTTTTTACATTGAACATGCTATTTTTTAGTAGAAAATAATTGTCATTTTTTTTCAAGCTAATCGTTCGTCTTTATTTAGTTTTAATAAAATGCAAAAGCCAAAATGGTTGAATTTTGACTATATTTTATCCATTAAGTATCTTTTATTAATAAGAGTTTTCATTTTTCTTAAGTTTATATATAGACCATTAATCTTTCACACGTTTAACCTAAACTAAAAATCATGTCTAAAATTAAAAGCCATATCTAAAACATAGAGTGAATAATTCTGAGGAAATTATTATATATATAGTTTTGGATCAATAACATGTATTATACTACCAATATTGCGACTCATTATTTCAATTAATAAAATTTAATAAAACTTATAGTCTAGTAACTTGTGTTAAAATTTTAAAATAACCGACCATGATCCACTTTTATTCCAAATTTTGGGAGGTATTATAGAAGTTGCACATAATGAAAGATTATTAGACACATAGTTCCACTAGCTTGTGTCAACATTTAAAAAAGGAATAGAAAAAATTCCACTTCCCCTCCGTGCTTTAACTAATATTAATATAGTGAAAGTCAACTTGTTTTTTATGATTCCCCATATGTTTGAAATGAAATTTTTGTCGTCTCATGGATGCTAAGATTAATAATTTACGTTTCACTGGTTAAATACATTGGTATGTATGTTTCTCTTTAAGATTTATAATTTTAGTTGTTCAGGGATAAATATTTGATATGATTTCTTGTAAATATGTTATATATGATTTTTGTTGTTATCTATCACAATTTGAACAAACTTGTTAATTTCGATTTAGTTCTTTTCAATAAAGAAATATAAATAATCGAATATCCACTTGAATTTATAGTTTCTTACTAAAATAAACGCAAATTCAATATTAAAAGTCAACCAAGTTGAGATTAGTCTGATGATTCTGAATAAAAGAATTTCGTAACTTATTATATTGTAAATTTTATCCATTATTAGTACTTTTAAAACGTCTATAAAAATTCACATTAATTAGACGTTCAAATAAAGTATATGTAAAAAATGCCACTTGCATCTTCGGTGGCCTATGTTATTTAAAATAATCTTTTCAGTTCAGCCAATAAGAACTGCAACTATGACCAACCAATTTTCTCAAAACGTTGGCCTCGATGTCAGATGTTGTACAATGTGCGCACGCACAACACATTTTTAAGGTTAAATTCTTTCAACCCGTTAAAAAATTCTCTAGTTTGAGCTCAAGTCATAATAAATTGACGTACGAATTCCAACTCAACTTTTGTTAACGTCAGTTATTCTAAAGGATAGTAGCCAATATCAACAAATACTGTTAAAAATACGGAACATACAAGGATGGTTGAAAATCAACAAGATCAAGAAGAAAATATTTAAATTTCTACAAATATTGGAAACAATCAGGAAGTTAGCTACATCTCTACTAATTCAATTTCAGATAGCACTCAAAAAATAAATGAACCGGAAGCAAAATATAATAAAAACAATGTTTAATTAAAAGACTCAGAAATTGTAAAAGCACTTAAATCTATTGATTCAGGTTTTCGAAAGTTCCATAGATGGAATTGAGTTTCTCAAATGCATTCTTATTCCACATCAGGAAGCATCTGAGTGACCACCAGGAGCTAACTTCAACAAATTGAGGTTCTCAACATTACAAACTTTAACACCCGAAAAATTTATGAATGTATTAACAATTTTGGATCCATCGTTATTTTAAACTATAAGAAAACCCTCACAAAATATGTATTACAAGCAAGAATTACAGTGCTATCTTTTGCTTTCTCAGAATCAATGTATGCACCAAACTTTTTCAAAATCGTGATGTCAACTGATATTTTCTAAACAGTTTCGGTCTCGTCGTTAACAACTAATGACATCTCCGGTACTAACTCAATACGGTGGCCATGAACCATGACTAGAGAGGGAACGACGGAGACAACAATAAATGAGACAGTTAGAGTTAATTATTCTGTACACTTCAATTCTAAATCACTTGTACACGTTTGGGTTTGAATAAAAAAAACTCGTAAACCATTTGTAACAATCCTTTTGAATGGATTTTCTACCAAACTTAATAAAAATGCATCATTTCATTCTAAATAAAAAGTTTATTAATTTATATAGATGAACTTTAAAATTTTAAATTTCAATAAGATTAGTTTTTTAAAAAATTGTATTAAATTAGGATATATAATTGAGACGAGCTTAATTGTAACAAAATAAAAATAAAAAGCTCATATTACTTACAAAATAAAATAAAAAATATTTTAATCGTAAGATAGTATAAGAAAGTTTCCATTTTAAATAACAAAGTAGCGGTTATATCTCTAAAATTGGGATTTTTTTTCCAAGTAATCTAAATTAGGGGTGGTAAATGGGTCTGGACCTGCCAGAAATAAATGGGTACCTGTCACAATTTAAATGAGTACCTGCAGACTTGTTTACCTGTTAGACCTGCATAAACAGTAAACTGCCAGACCTGCAACCTGCCAATCCTGTTTAAATTTTGATTATTATTATTATTATGCTACCTATTAGATCTGTTTAAATTTTGATTATTATTATTATTATATGGTTATAAATATTATTAGTATTGTAATTATTTTATAAACCAAAATCATACCTTAAGTTATATTTTAAAAATATTTTTATAATGTATATGATTATAAATTTATTATTACATTTTGGTTAGTATTATTATGATTTGGTTATTAATATTTTAAGTGTTGTAATTATTTTATAAACCAAAATTTTAAATATTACTTTTAAGGTTATAATGTTATTATTACATTTTAAATATTATTATTATGTTTTGGTTTTAAATATTAAAAATATTGATATTATGTTATAAACCAAAACCATATTTTATCATGTTAAAGTATTACAAGTTACATTGTTATAATTTTAATATTATATTTTGATTATTATTGTGATTTTGTTTTAAATATTACAAGTGTTGTTATTATTTTTAACCAACAATTATATCTTATAATTATTTGATAGTACAATTGTTGTTATTATAATAAAAGGTAATATTTTTTTGTTTATTTAGTCGTTCACACTTTATACTCTTGTCGTCCAAGAGTTGTACAAATGTTTTCAAATTAAAATACAAAATCTAATGAAAATATTACAAACATCATTCATCTTCTTCTTCGTAAGTATAATCCTCCTCCTTCTCACTTGAATGACTTGCAGATTCGTTTTCTTCCATAATTTCTTGTTCAAATATATTTTCATAATCATCCGGATAGTCTTTGAAGATGTCGTCTACATTCACTTCGTCTCTAAACTCTATGTCTTGCATCCTTTTATCCGCCGCGGTCCAATCCTTGATTGCCACAAGCACTCCAAGTGCTTTTCCCGTTAATCTTGTTCTCTTAGTCGTGTATTGCAACCTCGCTTGGCTGAAATCACACTCACTTGCAACTGTAGACATAGGTATTGCAAAAATCTCTTTAACAAACATGCAAAGAATAGAATACTCATCAGTTTTGGTACCCCACCATCTTATGATATCTTCAATACCATGGTCGGGAAAATCCGTTAAATCAAACCTACTACTCAAATATCTAGACAACTCATTATCAGATTAAGGGATTTCTCTAAATTCATTGCTTCGTAACATTTCCATTTGAACATAGTTAATCGGAAAATCTTTCTCTACTCCTATTGTTACTACTCCTTACATTTGAAGTTGTATTTAGTCTATATCTTTCAGCATACTTATCATATATATTATGCATACAATCATATACGCCGGCAATATACCCATCAGGGTCAACTGGATCATCCGGTGGACTAGTTTCAAAAATCTGTAAGGATTCATAAAACCATTTAACTAGCAATTCAAATTGATCTTTTCGTGAAAAAGGATCCAAAATGCAAACAATTGAATAAGTCGTAGGGATTAGATGAATATAATTTTGGAACTTTAATTTCATTTGGGGCACCATTTCTACGCATACAAAATTTGATCTAAATGAATTCATATGCATGGTAAGATTAGTAATCGTGAAAAAGGCTAAATGAACATTAGGCTGATTTTGTGAAGAAAATGTTAGAGTGTTTTCTTTAAAAAGTTTTAAAAATCTTAACATGTTTGCACAATATCTCCAATGTTGATTTTCAATAACTGTATCAGGATAAGATGCATTATAAAGCGATATAATCTCTTCTTTAAAAACATGAGCACGTGCAAACATTGTATAAGTAGAATTCCATCTAGTTTCGACATCATCTAATATAAGTTTCTTATATGGTTTCCCATTTTCAATAACAAGTGTTTTAAAAGATTTTTTAGCAGCGAAGATCGTGCAAAATAGGATCCCCTTTTTAATAGGAGCAATATAATCTTCCAAAATCATACTTATTCCATCTTTCACAACTAATTGAAGTACATGGCATAAACATTTGGTGTGAAACAATTTAGGAAAAATGGGAGTGAAATCTTGTTTAAGAAATTTTATAGCACTCAAATTAGCAGATGCATTATCGAACGAAATAGACGTAATCTTATTTTTAATTCCATTAATATTCATGCATTCAACCATACTCTCTCTAATTAATTGTGCGTTATGCTGACCAATAGATTCAAGCCACACAATTCTCCTTTGGAGTACCCATTCATGATCTATCAAATGAAGGGTAACACATATCATATCAAAATCAGTAAAAAAGCTATGTCACTAGTAATAGAGACATTCCATGGCAAACCTAGCATAGTTTTAATAATGTTTTTTTTCTTTTTAAAAAATATTTAAAGGCTAGTGATCGCAAAGAGCTACGTGGAATATGTTTGGCTTGTGGGTTTACCCCAACTTGCATCCAATTTTGTATCTATAAGTATCCGCAAAACCAAAAGGTTGTAAACTACCAATTGCATAAATCAGTGTTTCTTCAATATACATATAATGGTTAAACTCAAAAGGAAGACTGGTTTGAGGGTTTATGCAAATATTATTTTCGTTAGGTTTTAAAGGATCAAATAATTCATGTATTTTTATATGTTTTACAATAGTGCTAGTACCCATACTTCTATTTTCTCCTCTATAAAGATAACATTTATTGCTCACTTTACAATATGTAAAATAAGAAAGTAGAGTTTTATAGTTATTCTAGAACTAGTAGAGAGATTTAGAGTAGATTTGAGAGATGATGAGTTTGGATTTGGGGTCTCCTCTATAAATAGAGGAGACCCATTAAAAAAATTAAAAACAAAATTCAGATATCCGAACCCGAAATCCGGATATCCCGAAGTTAAATTCGGATATCCGGACAAGGAGTCCAGATATCCTAATCGATGACGTCAACGATGACGTCATCGATAACAGTTACTTTTACTTTTTTATATAAAAAACTATAAATAAACCCACCCCATTTCTTCTCTCACACCATCAATCTCTCTCTAAATTAGCTAAAATTCTCTCTCTAATTTTTTTTTAATTTTCAAACACAAAAAAATCATATAAGTTTATCGTAATGTCTTCGAGAAAATCAAAGCAAGCCCGGAAGAATGGAGGAGATAATTCATCATCCGCGAGACGAAGAACAAATGCCGAAAGAAGTTCGAGGTATGAAGAGGTAAAGGAATCAGAGAACCAGACAATCGAACATCACGGCGAAAGGGAGGTTCACGTCCATAACTTGCAAACACCACGAGGTGTAACCAAATTTTACGCGGGTATGTATTTGGATTACGATGAACTGATCCAAGTTGAAGGTATGAAAAAAAATTAGACTTATTGAACCTAATAATGGCGTAGGTTGGATGCATATTGCTAGATTCAAGTGTGAATGGTATATTAAATTAGTATGAAAATTTATTACACCACACGTTTAACTGAGAATGATTCACATGGTAGAGGTTTATGAGTGAGGTGTATAATTGATGGTGTTACCTATAGTTTCTTTGAAACTGATTTTCAAGATCTGTTTTTCGTTCCAACCACGGATATATATACATATGAAAAATTACCTTTCATTTCTTATCCTCGTTTGGCTTGGGGTGATTATTGGCCTATGTCCTACGGTGAAGCAATAGAGCTTCTGAGTTGTGGTTTGATCGCTCCAAAAATTAACGGTAAATTCTGAGCCGTAAGAGGTAATTTGGATGCTAATGGGAAATTAGCTTTGAAATTGGTAAACCGTTTATTTCTTCCCCTAATAACAATGATTCGCAAATTTCCTATATTCAAATATTTTAAACTGCTTTTATGGTACGAAATGAGGGAATAATTAATTTTCCTAGTTTGATGATTCAAAATATAGCTATGAAAATTGAGGGGGGGGGGATAAACTATCTTATGGGATGATATTGAGTCATTTGCTTGTTACGAAAGGGTTGATGTGAGTACGCACACTCCGATGATGGTTAGGCCAAGTAGTGATATAAGTAGAAACTCTTTGAAATTGCAGGAGATATACAGTTGGGATGAAGAGTTGATATCAAAATGGCAGACATGACGTCACCATATGCACTCGTTGGATGATATATGGGCTGTGAACGGTGTTACCAACCCACCAAATCCACCTCCTCGATACCCTCAACAAAAAAACCCAGCCGCTTGCCGATCCAGTTACTCCTGGTGGTTCTTCTAGACTACCGCAACAAAAAGGACGTTCCGACCGCGAATATGTTGAGTGGGCGCATGAGCAGCAGATCGAGTATGCCCACTGGGCGCATACTCAGTAGACGGAGTGACATACTCAATATACGAACTGGCATGGTCAATTTGAGCAGTGGCATGGAGGGGTGAACGAGCATCTTGGTCAATTGCAGCAGTGGCAGGGAGGGGTGAACGAGCAACTTGGTCAATTACAACAATGGCATGGTCAATACGTGCAGTGGCATGATACACAAGATGAATAGAATGATCGATTTACAAACTCTCAAGCGGAACAATCCGAATACATGCGACAAATGATGAAGAACATGCATTTGCAAGGTCCACCACCTTTCAACAATGACAATGAAGCTCCTTAGTTTATTACATTTGATTGTATTAAGCATTTTCATTATAATGTTTTTTTTTATTTGATTGAACAACTATGTTATTTGTTTGGTTTTTATTATTAATAAATTGTTTGTTTTGCTTCTATTTTTAATAAATGTTAATTAAATCTCTTTCAATTTTTTTTGTTATTTACAAGTAATTATGTTTATGCATATACTTATACAATTCTAAAAACTTTAAATTTATACTTCAAATATTGAATAGTTCGAAAATTGAGTAAACTATTTAAATCATCTAAACATATACACTTCAAGCTTGAAAGATCTAAAGAACTACCTAATAATTTAAAATCTAATAGAAATATATTATTTAATATCTATTTAATATTAAATAAAATATCTTATATATTTAAATATAATTAAACAATATCAAAATCACATTACAATTATCTTGTTTACCATATACATGCCTTGACATGTTTTGACTATATAATTTCGATTTTGTTAAGACAATCAAATTATTAATTTAATGGTAAGAATATCTTCAATAATATAATAATTTATATTAAATAAAATATCTAGCTAATATTAAATAAGATATCTTAAATATCTAAATATAATCAAGCAATATCAAAATCATATTACAATCATATTGTTTACTATATACACGCATTCATTATAAAATTCTCATTTAAATAATATAATATTTAAATTAAAATACAACAAATAGCATAATTATTTCATTTATATTTATAATGTCTCAATTATTAAAATTTGATTTAATTAAAACATTCAAATTAATTAAAAAAAATACTTATTAAACTGTTTTTAAATTGGTATTACTTGGTTGAGCTAGTCTTTTTTTTTAATACAAATTATGTAATTTAGTACATTTTATCGAGAGATGGCAGATGACTATTGAAATTCAAGCTCAACAGACCGGAATGCAGGCTTCTCATATTTATGAGATTTTTGCTGTGTCGATACACCCGCTGAACTGAGCTATCTCTCTTGATCCGGGTTTTATCTTTTAAACTATTTCTTCAGATTTGCATCTTTCGCATTTCAAATTCTATTTTATGATCGAGGGTTTGCGATGAGGATATAAAGCTCCCTCTTCCGATTTGTCGGTGAAGACATCGGCTGGCAGAATCGAACCTAATCTAAATCGCCATCACTGACCTGAAAAAAAAAAAATCGGTATTACTTGTTAGCGGTTAGAACTACGTAAACACTAACAGAGTAGGTATATGGGACTAGATAGCAAATTTGGAGATTATTCTCCAATTTTTTCTTTCCAACAGATAATCTATTAGGCTAGCTATATTTAATTGCGTAATTTTAGGTAGGTATATTTAGAGTGGAAGTTACCCACTCTCTATAATTATTCCTTTTTTTTCTCTTCCACCTGCTGAAATAAAAACTACCTTAATTATACAATAGCTGTTGGATTATATGATAATCTAAAATTTTACAATATCAAAATCCTAGTTATATTTACCAAATTTTTAGAGTAGCTGTTGGGGATGCTCTAACTTGTTACACGACATTGTTTAAAATTGTTAAACGAGTCTAATGGATAGTTCTTCAGCCTGTTTGCCCCACTAACCTAAATGGGGCATCCACAATAATAATGGAATAAAGTGCAAAAATAGATCCCTTTTTATTACACAACTGACATGCCACGTCCAAAAGAGATCATAAAGCACATACAGTCAATTTATATCCAACTAAAGTTTGACACGTCGCATATCTCTCCTTGATAAATATCATCGTGTCTTTTCCACCGCATCACAAAAATATCTCTCAAACGAAAGGGAGCAAAACGGTCATCAACCACTCCCAAACCCGACCCGACACATGTCCAGCACCGACGCCGCACAAGGTGAATACCATGGCTTCCGCCGCCGCCACCTTCCAACTCCAACCTTGGATTCAGAGTCGGAAGCTCTGCTCCAGTCGATCTCCGCCAACGGCGGTTACCCCTACGTGAGTATGGCGGCGCTAGCTACAGCGGGCGACTATCGCGCAGCGGAAGTAGCGCGTGATGTGGCCTGGGAGCAGCTTCACTCCGGTCCATGGCACTCGGTGCTTCCCGTATGGCGTGACGCTTACTCGATGGCGTGTGTCTACGTGGCGGAGTTTCATTTCATCGGCGGCGAGTTTGGTGAAGCTCTCAAGGCTCTGGACATGGGACTTATTATGGGAGGGATTCTCTTCCGTAAGGACTTGCACGATGCGGTCCGGTTTGTGACTGCGAAAGCTCGGGAAGCAGCAGGGAGTTTGGAAGCTTCTGGAAACTCCGGGATCCGAAAATTGGTAGATGAAGAAGGAATCGATAAGGATAAGGTAAGGTTTGTTGCTATAAGCCTTCTTTGTCTGCGACCAAGTCTAATTCTGTATAAGTAGTAGTAGTACTGGTAGTGGTATGTATCATGTATGTACAGATTTTTCATACCTGTCTAATGTTAAATGTTTGAAATGTCCGGTCATATAAAAATCATTAATTTGGCTTCAATATGTATTCAAAACATTTAGTTTCTCTCAAAAGTGTCTCAAAGTACTAGTGGTTTGGTTTATCAATCATTTGGTCTTTTTGGTTTTGGTACGTTAAAACCAAAGCAAATTTAACACAGTTGAGTTTTTTCTAAACCAAAACGAAACCTACCTTTACTAAAACCGGCCATTTTCGGATTGCTTTGGTAGGCCAATTTTGTTTTTTTCTTCCAGTAATGCTGACCCCTAAACTGATTGCTTTCCATTGCTTTAAACCTTGCAGATCCTTAAGATTCTACCCTCTAGGTCGCTTACATGTAAAAATGTAGTGAAGAGGTCTACTCTATCTTTAGAGGGGTTTTTGCGCGACTACTTTATATCAGGTGTCCCTGTTGTAATTACTGATTGTATGGCACATTGGCCGGCCAAGACCAAGTGGAATGACTTGGATTACCTCAAAAGGATTGCCGGTGACAGGACAGTGCCAGTTGAGGTGATTAGAATATAAGTAGACTCTTTGACAATGCTACTTTCTTCCAAGAGAACTATCAATTTGTATAATTGTTTTAATAGTTTTAGGCATAGTAGCATCTGTCTGAAAAAGGCAGATATCTAGTTTCTAGGAGACTACTCGGCTTTAAAAAGATGTTCAGCGAATTTTCATGTAACATGAAAATCTAATTGGCTGGAAATGTCGCAAGCTCGATTTGAACTCGAGTATTTCTAACTCGAGCCAAACTCAAGCTTCCTCTATGGCTCGAGACTGTTTCCAACTGAGTTCCGAGTAAATTGTCAAACTCGAGTTCGGCTCACGAATATCTCGAATAGATGATGCACAAGCAGCTCAAAAAGGCTCAACACAAATATACTTTATTGTTAATAAATATAGTATATATATTTGGAGTAGCTCTAAAAAAGTTTAGACTAATTTGTTTTGGTAAATAAGTTATTATATCTAGCATGTATACTTTTGTTCTCTTTCTCTTTCTCTTTTGTATTTTTTATTTTGTAAATTTTTTTTAAAATATTTATTTTATAACTCCTCGAACTGAGCCGAGCTCGAACATCTAGGTACTCAGCACGGCTTGATTCTAGCCGAAAGAACCTGGTATTCAGTTTGGCAGCCTTATTCTTTTGGTGTATAACAATTTCTATGAAGGTCGAAAACTTGAAATTGTTAGGTTCTTCGAGTCTGACCATTGTACATACATCCAAGAGACTGACTAAAGTAAAGTAAAATTGATAGGTGGCCTAGTTTTTTAACTTTCTAAATTTGTTGAAACTCAATTTTTCTTTTCTTAACAACTTTTGTCGCTGGCAATCATAGTAGCTATCAGATCGATAATCATATAAAAAAAAGAATGCACCAAAATGTATATAGTAGCTCAAATCTATTTTTTCTTAGTTTTAGCTTGTTTCGCCATGTGATTGCTGATGACCTGGGTTTGTTGTAATGCTCGGCAAGTAGTTGACTGTCTTTCGATCGTGAAGTATTTCCAGACAGTGAAAGCCTGAGGATTTAACTGTTCTTTACGACCTCAAAAAAAATATGGATCTACAGTGAAGAAGTTTCGACCTCTGCAGGTGGGGAGAAATTACATATGTGCCGACTGGAAGCAAGAGCTTATCACATTTTCCCAGTTTCTGGAAAGGGTTCAGTCCAATGATTGTTCTTCTATACCACCTACTTATTTAGCTCAGCATCCATTATTTGATCAGGTTTACTCTCTTCTGTCGTTTCTTTTAATTTTTTTAAATTAATAGATAATTATCCATTACTAACCTCTTATTAAGTGCCAGATAGATGAGCTGAGGAATGACATATGTATACCTGACTACTGTTTTTCTGGTGGTGGGGAACTTCGGTCGCTTAATGCCTGGTTTGGTCCAGCTGGTACAATTACACCATTGCACCATGATCCGCATCATAATATATTAGCTCAGGTATTGTAAAACATTCAGTTGCTTTCTATGCAGTATTGTAAATCCAGAATCCAATTTAGCTCATTTAATTAGATTAGGTAAGCCTCAAACTGATCTTGAGTAGGTCGTCCCACGTACAGCCCTATTAACATCTCTTTTGTCAATAAACTTCTAACTGGCTTTTACGCCTCTCTTTATTTGTACGACTCAAAATTTGACCCACATCCATTTCGCGCTATTATCGTGTTTCTCTCTATACGCATTGTCTTTTATATCTCTTGATAGGAGCTGTGTATGGATTCGATTGCTTGGTTCTAGATACGTGTTTTCTTGCATGTTTACAAAACTGCAAAGATTACCCTTAATTTTTATGTGCCCCCGATATTCATGACACAGGTGTTCAATGAATAGTGCGTGTGCTTAAGTAGTAGGTCTTTGTTATATAAGATATATCAGTTTATGGTAATCTGATTACTTTTCTACATCGCATCGTTACTTGATATCAGGTTGTTGGGAAGAAATACATAAGGCTTTATCCAGCATCCTTGTCCGAGGAACTTTACCCATACTCTGAGACCATGCTTGCCAATTCTAGCCAGGTAGCTGACCTCTTAAGCCTCTTACAAAATCCGCTTCTATTACTTACTGGACTTTGCTCATAGACACCAAAGCAGTATGGGGCTTGTTTCTTTTCTTGGTGCACCTACAGGCACTTCAAAAACTATTATTTTTGGGAAATAGAGGCTACCAGTATTTTCCTTTTTGGGATGTTGGTACCCTGGTTATTTGGTGGCAGTATTTTGGTTAATGTAGTATTTAGAAAAGTATTTTGACTCTATAAATGATCGCATATTTAAATATGGATGACAATGAGCCGGGCTCGAGCCTGTCCAGCCCATTCTAGCCCGATTTAGAAATAGAAAACTGGGCCTGATCCGCCTTAAGTTATGGGTCAAGGTTTTCTCAACCTGAAGCTGCTCTACCCGAAACGACCCAAAACTGTACATATACCTCTATCTAATCTTACCTACCCGAGATCCAATCGACCTGCTTAAACAACAAACTTCATATCGAATGGACTTTTATTTTTGAATACACTAGTCTTTCGTAAACAAGTTTTATATATGAGTACAGTACATAAATTAAAATACTGTTTTTTTGGATCTTGAGGTGGATCAGGTTTTACAGAGAAAAACTGTACTATACCTGACTTGCCTAGGTTTTGACCCAGACCTAACCTGCAATTATTGTATAGGATTGGATAATCCTGGCGGGCCAGGTTTAAACAGTTTTGCCATGTGAAAGGGATTCTTTTTACTCGCACGACATCTATTTTTCTATATATTTTTCATGTATAGTTGAGTATTAGATTATTGGATTTACATAGTTGATTAATAAGACTCCATTTAAAGGTTGATCTAGACAACAAAGACCAAACAGAATTCCCAAAGGCAGTTGGGTTGGACTTTCTTGACTGTATTCTTGAGGAAGGTGAAATGCTTTACATCCCACCAAAATGGTGGCACTATGTGCGATCTCTGACAACTAGTCTTTCGGTTAGCTTCTGGTGGAGCGTAACAACATAGTCCCAGCAGTTGAAGATGGTGCTATTCTTGTTTCTGTCTTTTCAACATTATAATCCTCTCTCTCTGTATGCTTTATGTAATATTGGATGTTGCTGTTTGAGCAGTAAGTAATCTATGTTCTCATAATTTATATGAGCATTTTGATTTGGCTTCGGATCCTAATTTACTAATAAGAGAATTCACACTACACGAAACCGTTCACTAGCTCGTACTATCTTGACTTGAACCTTGTGCAGCTTTGGAATGAGGGTCAGGATGTATTCATTTCTGGATTCTTCTAAACATGGGATACCACTGCGGTCTTGTAGTACTATTTATGCATTTATTTAAGAAAACGTTTAATCTCCTTCAATATAAGAATTTGAGTCAACCATTTCACCTGACGAATGCGATTTGAGTAAGTCCCAGTCCTGGAGACATTCTATCTGAGAAACAGCTGTGACAACCTGAATTCGTTGATCGCAGAGAGAAAATCGAGAAGCAACAGTTATGGATGTGTGACTGAGGTTGTGGATGATAGCAAATTTGAGATGTTTGTATTTTTTGGTGCAGAGCTCACTCGACTGTGAACTTGGGTAATCTACTAATAATGCTGCAGTTTCAAGGTGGTAGTTGAGTTAACAGGAGGAACGACTTGGTAGCTAATGATTTATTTTGTTGAAGGATTGCGGAGCTGTGCGATCTTGTTGTTATGGCGGTTGGGTATCGGCCGGGTCCTAAAAATCAATACAATGCGGTAAGGTTGGCCTAAAGGGCGGTGACTTGGCTAGGTAAATAAAGAAAATTTGGCTTGATTATTGTAATTGCTTGAGAAATGCATGGAGACAGCAGAGGGCAGAGTTAGAGAAATTAGAGGTGAAGGGTGTCAAACTTTATAAAATTATCTGATAAAAGTTGAGTTTACAGCGTTATATGAGACAGCCAAGTATAAAAGCAAGTGTTCACCGAAAGCTGAACACAACTGAATACTTAGAGACGCCAAATGTTCTTTGAATTCCTCGTAGTCTTTAGTGTACTATAGAAGGCAAAGCACTAATTTAATTTATGATCAGTACTTAATAGAAAATAACATGGAAATTGATTCAGTTCAAATATACAACAATAGCATGAATACTAATACAACTCTTACTAATAGCGAATATAAACTAGCAAGAATATATTCATTCGATCCTAATTTTGAATGTGTTTCGCTCTGGTGACCAAAGCAGAGGTGAAGAGCTCATCCAAGGCTTTGACAGAAGACCCTTTAAACCCATCTTCATCTTTAACGCTTCTTTCCATAATCTTCTTAACCTCCATATCTTTCTCTCTCATTTTTTCCCCTCTCCCTCTCTCACAGTCCATCACAAACTCCATCTTCCTCATTATATCTTCATGCCTCATTTCACTATTATTCCCTCTACACACTTCCATACAAACCCCAAGTTCTTCCTCCAGAAACTTCGCATTAAAAACTGCTCACCGCCTAGCGGCCATCCGAGCAACGGCACCCCATTTGTTAGAGCTTCGAGCACTGAGTTCCATCCACAGTGACTCATAAAAGCAGAAAGCGACTTATGTGACAAAATCTCAACTTGTGGTGTCCATTTATGAATGATCAAACCTTTTTTTTTGAGTTTTTGATTCTTTCTTGGAATCCATTAGGGAACCAAGCTTCTGAGTCAAAATCTGAGTTTATGTCGAACCCTACTGGTGGCCTGACCACCCAGAGGAAATTTCGTCCCGATTTTTCAAAAGCAGTTGCTAGTTGTTTCATTTGCATTGGTGATATTGTGTTCTGTGATCCAAATGAAATGTACAAAACAGAGTGCTCTGTTTTTTTGTCAAGCCAGTTCTCTCATTGGTTTGGCTTGCTCGAAATGGTATTGGCAGGAACACGGTTTTCGAGTAATATTGGGCCGATGACCCATGTAGCTCGGCCGGAGTTTTGGTGGAAATAGTTTAGTTCTTTCGTTTCGAGTTCAACTGTGTTGAATAGTATCGCATCAACTTCTTTTGCCTGGCACATCTTTGTTTAACTTTGTTAGTAATACAGTCTATTAACTATTTAATTTATTAACTATTATTCTATAAATTTGTTACATAAGCTATTTTACAAGATAGCTAATCTCAATCAATAAACAATGTTACATAAGCAATTTTACAAGATAGCTAATCCCAATCAATAGACCATATGACGAGCGGTATTCCCGCCCGAACATCTGCGGACTAAAAAAGGCAAGAGACGAGTTCGGATTAGGACAATAAACAAAGTAGAACTAAAGAACCATGCAAGTAGCAAATGGATCGACAACAAACAAAATAGAACTAAAGAACCAAGCAAGTAGCAAAGGAAGAAGAATCAACGAAAATCTGATAGATGAGTCGACCGACCAAGCCGAGAACTCAACAATTAAATAATGAACGAGCTTGTACATAGCTGACTGACCTTGGAGGAAGACAAGAAGACTTCAACTAAAGACGACCATGCAGACTTGGACATTTGAAGCTTTGCTCAAACCGCACCGTGCTCGAAGCCAAACAACGATGCCAAATAAGGAGGTCTTCGTTTAGATCAGATCGGATCAAATCAACTCGGACTGGCGTACGTTTCCAGTTAAAGTGAACGTTTAGAAGATGAAGCGGTTCTTGGTTCGTCATTTAACAGAGCTATCAGTTTTGAGTCAAACCCCTTAAATAATTTGTTCGAAATTATAGGGGAAGTGACGTAAGTGCATTAGTGGGGATATTAAGTGGAATTTAATACGAATGTAACCGTCCACTAACACGAAGGAAAATAAGTTGGAGAATTCTCCAGATGAATAATATCGACTTAACGTTTGACTTAAGCCTCGCTCTTTTATGGTGATGGATTTAGTATTGAAGAAAATATTCAAAGGTTCCAACAGTGGTGTAGGTGGCAAGTTAAGACCGAACTAGGAAAGCCCATATACGATCATCTCTAAAGGGCATCGTGGGGCGTACAGGCTAGCAGATCAGGACGGTTGAGCACTTAAACACCCTTGGAATGTGAATCATCTTAAATTGTATTCCCAATCTACCTAGAGTGTACTGATGCGCTCTTGTTTTTCCTTCCTGATGGCGCAGGGAGGTTTTTTAACGAGGCATCTCACAAACAACTTTCTCCTTAATATAATTTATGCTTTCGCCACCATGTGTTTATTGCAAGTTTTTATACTTATAATTAGCGAATAAGTCACTTACCACGCCGTACATGGCTACACAATGGACCACACTAAGTCTAGACTAAGTGTCTATAAACACGAATGGGCTAATCGGCCACGCCTACGGGCTACGTAAAAGCCATACTGTGCCTCATATCTTGTACTGGGTATATTAGCGAACTGGTTAAAAACCAAGTCTATAACAGATTACGCAATAGGGTCTATGTGACCTCGCTGCAAATCAACGATCACGATATTATTTGTCTAAGCTATGCAATGAGCCCTACTGAGCTCGATATTGTAAGGCTCGCCATGCAAAGTAATAAGCACATGCTCCATGTTATATCTGTAATGATTTTAGTCAAACTAATGTATGGAACTGTTGCCAACATAAGCCTCAGTTTTTTTACATAAATAGTACACAAAATAAGTTCCAAATGCATCCCAAAATACATGATATAACAAAAAGTTTTCTAAACAATACAAATTACTACACTTTTGCGTTCGGGGAAGAAGGCGGTTTGCTATGCTCTGGTTGAGCTGAATTGGCGGTAACAGTGATCACATCCCTACCATGGTCGTTTATAGTGGGGGTAACTTTAAATTTTGGTACAACTTGAATGGTAGAATCTCAAAGAGGTAAATATTTTGGGGTCAGAGGTAATAATGAGTCCAGCTTTAATCCAGGATTTAAAGCCATCAGCTAATAATGAGTCCAGCTTCAATCCAGGATTTAAAGCCATTAGCTCGGCCACAACTTCTCTTTTCTCTCTGTCTATCATCTCTATCGCAACGCTTAGCCTTTGCACCTCCCTCTCCGCTAGCACTGTCTTCAAGTCCTCTTTCCATTTCTGCCTCTCTCGTTCGAGCTCTGCCTGCACCTCTTCCACCTTGGCCTTTAATTTTGTATTATCGACAGACATGTTTGCTAATCGATCAACCTGCTGTTCCACCCTCTTGGATTGAGATAAGTTCCTATCCATAAGGTTTGAGCTTTGAGAAAAGAGTTCCTCATTCCTTTTCAGAAGGGTATTATTCTGCTTCAATAGTGCCTTGTGACTTTCAAAGACTTCTTTGTATTTCTAATCATTGATTTGTCTTTGATCGCTTTGGCTAACCCATATGCATGTCTCAAGAGAATAATTACAGCGATGGTCATTTTGGATGATCCAAACACAATAGGTTATGGTCTCCATTTCTCCATCACCTCCAAGTCAGTTGGAGACATACGTCGGTAGCCCAATACAACTAAATTATGATGTAGCTGTAAAGAATCAAACAGTTAGTTTTCTACAAGCGCTTGCTAGTCAATTATACAGTTCATAGCCTTACCTCAATGGCGAGCTCCACCTGACGTTGTAGGATATCACTCATTGGCATTACATCATAGTATAATAGCTCATGAATGCGTCAGAGCTGCTCGAACATAATCATTAAGGGGCGGGGCATGATAATTTGCTTGGGAAGCAACTCCTCCATGGACACCCTCTGTTAACTGGTCCTAGCGCCACTACTCTCAACTGCGGGTTTCCCCACATGTTTTTCTGGTCGAAGTGAACCAGCTTCTCTCATTACTGCTATCGAGGGGGGCATATTCGACGTATTGATAAAATACATCAATTTTTTTTTTCTGCAAGTTTCGGTGAGATCGCCTTTTTGTGTTGACTCTTATTCTCTTTTTCTTTGTTATCTTGCACCAGATCGATCAAACCTCCCCCTATCTCAGAATTATCACCCTCACCTTGTATGGGTGAAAAATGAGTTGGGGGATCCATTGTTTTCCCTAATGCACCCTCGTACTGCCACTATCTTCGTCTCTCAGTTGCAACTTCCTGGCGGTGAGAGGGATATCATCTGGTATTCTCTCTACTTTTTGTTCTATGGTTTCACCAGCGAGAGTGAATCTTTGTCCTTTTCCTCCTCCCATTCTGTTCGAATCCTGCTCACTGGAGCAACTTCTTGGCCCTCTAGGGCGTTGAATTCACCCTGATTCACCTATTCCCCCCCTTGAATTGCAAGTGCCTCTCCTTTCCAACCAGGTTGTCTAAGGGAAGATGATGAATCTCCCGTCTCGTTACCCTTTCAGGTTGTTTGGGGCACTCAAAGACAAATACCAGTGTTCTTATTCTCCCCATACCTTTTCTCCATTAGAGCTCTGATATGCTCCATTGTAGCTTCAGTCCCATCCACCGTTGTCGCCTTCCCTTCTGTCGCAACCTTCAACTCTGGTACAGATGAAAAGCCTGACTTTAGGTAGTTGTACAATTCAAAAAACTGTTTAGGATCTTGTTGCCACGCCGAACAGGCTAGGTTGTCGATTCTGATAAGGGAATTTATGTAATCCTTCGCTTTTCATTCTTTCCACCAGTTCTGACTAGCCGCTTCACCTGCACGAAAGGATATCAATGAGTTATCTATTTACATAGACTTCCCAAGTAATTCGGTATAGAGCTAGTTCTAATGGTGCTTACACTTCATTTTCTATTTTTTTCTAACTGA
The DNA here is from genome assembly GCA_036936605.1 of Limnanthes douglasii subsp. nivea. Classification (NCBI taxonomy): domain Eukaryota; kingdom Viridiplantae; phylum Streptophyta; class Magnoliopsida; order Brassicales; family Limnanthaceae; genus Limnanthes; species Limnanthes douglasii. Next base: position 156,362,201 of record JAUPFV010000002.1, read on the forward strand.
AGATTTAGAATCGGTTTCTCATACTTCCAATTGCCGGATACAAAAACGAAAAAATTCTTCCAATTTCTATCTGACGAAAGGAGTTCAACAATCTTTTTCATTCCTTTTAAATAAGTATATAAGAAAGGGGCTTTGGCAAGTTTGGTCACGTCAGTCGCTAGTAACAAGTCAGCTAAACATACGTCAAAAATCTTAATAAGCGCGAGCTCAGTACTACACTGAGTAAAAATCTCCACCCATTCGCGGATAGCTGGATATGACAGATTCCTATTACGCTAAATTAATCGCGAATCAACTCAGGCAGTAGAAGACGCAGACCCCAGTCAAACAAGGTCGTAAATAGGCATGTCTCTGTTTCACAAGCGTGATAGGGATGTTCTCCTACGAGGGGTGCCCTTATAGTTATATCTTCAGGAACAACACATATATTCCTAAAATTAAGCACCTTAGACTCATCTAGATATACGTATTTGGGGGCTATTTGCGAGAATTAATATCCAAGGCACTAACTGCTTCAAACTTAGGTTCTGAAGTTTTTCTCTACCTTCGTCTTCGTCGCTCGTTTTGGTGCCATGACTTGTACTGAGACTGCTAGGATTTAAGGTTATGAATCAGCATGATTATAACATGCAAGAGGTGCTTGATTCGATACGTGTCTTCCAACTGGCGAATAATGATGCCAATAGTCGCTTGGGGCAGCTACACACCTACGCTATGACCCTACTTCTCCCTCAACAAGTAATTTTTATGTTATAGGTTCATCAGTATTTTCAAATTTGCTAAACCTATAAACTAGGGGGTGCCTAAATGAGGGGGTATTCCCCGACCAAATATCTGCACAGACTAAGAAAGGCGAAAGACAAGGTCGGATTACGACAATAGACTAAGTAGAAATAAAGAACCAAACAAGCAGCAAAAGAATAAGAATCAACAAAAGTCTAATGGATGAGTCAACTAACCGAGACGAGCACTCAAAAATTAAATAATGAACGAGCTCGTACATAGCTGACCGACCTCTGACGAAGATTGGGAAAATTCAAATAAGGACGACCAGAGACGACCGAGCAGACTTCGACATCTGAAGTTATCCTCAGATCGCTCGGTGCTCGAAGCCAACCAAAGATGACAAATAAAAAAGTCTTTGTTTAGATCAGATCAGATCAGATCAGATCGGACTGGCATACGTTTCCAGTCAAAGTGAACGTTTAGAAGAGGAATTAGTTATTGGTTTGTCATTTAATAGAGTTATCAGTTTTGAGTCAAACCACTTAAACAGTATGTCCGAAATTATAGGGGCAATAATGTAAGTGTATTAGTGGAGATATTAAGTGGAATTAAATACGGATGGAACCGTCCACTAACAGGGAGGGCGATAAGTAGGAGAATTCTTCAGATGAATAATATCTACTTATTTCTTTTCTCTTTTCTGACTATTCGTATATTTCTACTTTGGCAACAGTTTGTTATTTCCCGTAACACATAAACCGTATTTTTAAACGCTATTCAGTCCGTATTTCGAATAAAAAGAAAATAATACAACTAAAGAGACTATTGAAATTGCACATGAATCGGCACAAATCGAAATATATATCTATAGAGTTAAAAATGAGGCCATAAAAGATAAGAAAAACAAAAGATTTCAAAAGAACAAAGAGGGTTTCTTTAAAACCGCTTTAATATATAAATAAAAATAGAGGATTTCCTCCTCTCGGATGTCCCAAACCCATCCGCTAAAATATTTCCACTTATTATCATTATCCTGACCATAGATTCATATTTTACACAGTGTATCTTCCAGTATAAATTTAGACTTCTAGATATTTATTTTATGCTGTTAGATTACTATTTTTAAAATCAGTTTTTTACCGACAAAATATATTGATAATCTATGCTAATTTTTCGAGTTAGAATCCTATATGACCTATCTCAGCTTTTACACTATGAAATTCCACAAGATAATTTGGATTAATGTTTCATTGCCTTTACAAAATGACGGTCTTGAGATTCTAAACTTTAGAATTTGGAATAATGTGACCAGTCTTTAAACATATCTAGTCCATTTTGAATTGCCATTCCACTTTAATCTGGTGTAATTGGATCTTTTCCAAAAAGTTTTAACAAAATAACCTCCGAAACCTAACCATAGACTATACATCTAGATGAAGGTGAAGGAAAATCATTTATCTTGGATCAATAGTGGCCGAACTGTAAAAATCTAAAATTGGTAACGATGAATCCACTTCCCTGTCGTATGATCCTTGCCTTTACTCTAACTTTTTAGTAGGATGATTCAGTCCTAGTATTATACGTTATGATCGTATGCGCAATAATTGTAAAGTGGCATACATAATCTCTAACGACGCATGGAAATGACCCATTCAAATTCGTTCAGATAACAGAACACATTATAGACATCTTCAAGAAATCGGTAATGCAATCAGATTACTCCCCACTCTCTCAAACTCCGAAGATGTTAAAATATGGTTTCCAAAACAAAAAATTAAGATCTTTACAATTATTTCACGCAGTGATTGGGTTCTCCTTCTCTCGTTGGTCGACAATACTATTGATGCTGCTGGATGAAGCCCCTCTCATAGGAACCCACGAAACTCTGTTAATTTACTACATGTTTTATCCACTTCTTCTTTGTAGTTGCTCTGCTTGTTATACTCATTACTCTCCAGACTATTTTTCCTCGTTATTATATAATCTTGCTACTCATATTTTACCGAGATATGTCCCGTTATTTACAAACCTCATGAATTGGTTATCATGGGAATGCCCCGTAGTGTTTGTAGAAAATTATTTATTCTAATTTTAATTCTTTCTTTACAAAACTCAATTCAACTACAGTTTATTATCTACAAATCCCAACTTACTATTAGTTATATGATCCAAATTATTTACCAAACATACATTCATAAACAAAAACATCAAATACGTGTTATTTGTTTTCTAATTTGTTTTTCTAATTTAAATGTTTAAATATACGTATCCTTTAAACCGTAACTAAAAAAAATGCAAAAAATATAATTGTTTTTATTTTTTCAGACAAATAAAACTAGATATATAAATGATATTATATATATATATATATATATATATTTCATTTTTTTCCTAGATGCAAAAACTAGTGTTTTAAGATGTCAGACAAGAAACGATGTTAAACGAGAGATGATAAATGATACTAGAAGAGAGACAAGAGATGATGCTACATGTGAGACGAGAGACGATTGAAGATGCTAGGTGCAAGACGAAAGACGAGAGAAGATGGTAGACGAGAGACGGGAGATGATGTTGGATGCTAGACGAGAGACATGAGATGGTATTATATGCGAGACGAGAGATGATAAACGATGCTAGATGCGAGAAGAAATCCGAGAGACGATGTTAGAAGCGATACGATAGACAATGCTATTTGCAAGACGAGACGATATATAATGCTAGATGCTAGATACGAGACAAGAGACGCGGCACGATGCTAAATGTGAGATGAAAAACGAGAGATAATTCTAGATGCAAGACGAGATACGAGAGATGATGCTAGAAGAAAGAAGATAGATGATGCTAGATGTGAGATGAGAGTAACCTTGCTTTGAATCTTGTCTTGATTAGTAAATTGTGTAAATTTGGTTATTGAGTCTTAATTTTTTTTATTGTGTTTGTGTTATACAAGATCAACATACTCATATGGTAGTTGATAAAAAGTGTAGAATGAGGGAATTTTATTTTTTAGAAAAACTGAAAGTGACTGATGTTGATGCCTATGGTATGGAAAGTGGAAACACATAGATGACTGATGTTGCTGCCTCTGGTTGATTTTTCTTCATTTTGTTTAACTCATGGGTTTTATCTGAATATTATCTCTGCATTCTCCTTTGGGAAATGTATAGGCGTCAAGTTTGATTTTTTTAGTCTTTACAGGTGTGTTGCGTCATTTGAACACTTATAGCATCGCGAATTACAGTGGTTGTGAACTGGTAATTTTTTTTACCTTACCGTTTAATAAAACTGTCTCTTTTTATGTTGCTTCTTTTGATATTATTAATTCTGATGTAGAAGGTCCATCTCACCTATCATGTATATTTTATTTATGATTATAATCGTTATATACGAGTCTCTCTTATGCAACCAATGATTGTATACCTCTAATAATTTCACTAAGTTACTTGCCTCTAATGGAACCATACATGTAATGACACCCCTCAATAGAATAGGGTTGTAGAAATAAAATATTGTTACCTTGTTGAGACTGATCGTTCCTTGATTTTATATGTTAAAGTTTCGAGGGTTTTTTTTGGGTGAAGCCCTTCTGACAACTGTATATGTGATTAATGAAATTCCTACTACACATAATAAAATGATGTCTCCCTTTCAAAAGTTACATAGAAATCCTCCAGATTATTCCTTTTTACGGGTGTTTAGGTGTACATGTTTTGTCCTCAGTTCTCATGTCGAAATGACCAATATGTCACCTAATATATTTATATATATCTTTTTGGGTTATGCTATTGGACAAAACGAATATCGTTGTTTTGATCCCACAAGTCAGAAATTATATGTATCTCGACATGTCATATATCTTGAGTACATTTGATTTTATTCGAATCTTGTAAAATAACATGACATACGAAAGATGGATATTTAGGTTATTGATCAATTTAGCAATAAAAACGACACAACTATTGTTCATGATGTACCAGTTCATGAGACATTGGCACCAACTGATACTACTTCTACTCCACATATGCCCGATTATGATTCTTCCTCAAGTGGAACTAAACATTCTCTACCTTTTAGGAGATCTACTTGAACAAGAAAGTCTACCAAACTTCCATATTTTGTGTATTCTTCTCAATCAGATCCGTTTTCATAATTCATAATAAACATACATGATTTATAAGAACCTAATTCGCATAAATAAGCTGTTTATGATCCTCGTTGGCAAACTGCTGTGACCGAAGAGTTTACGGCTCTTTATCAGACTCATTACATGAGATGTGGTTGAACCTCCACCTCGTAAGCATATAATTGGTTTTCGTTGGGTTTTTAAAATCAAAACAAAATCCGATGGGTTCATTGAGAGAAATAAGGCTCATCTTATAGCAAAAAGTGAGAATACTTTTCCCTAGTGGTAATAATGATGACAGTTCGTACCTTTATTGCTATTGCATCCGTTCGCCAGTGGAAGATCTTTTAACTAGATGTTAAAAAAGAATTTCTAAATGGTGATCTTCATGAAGAGGTTTACATGACTCCTCCCCGGGATGATCCTTACCAACCAAGTTAATTTTGTCAACTTAAGAAAGTTGTATATGATCTCAAACAAGCTCCTCGTAAGGTTCGAGAAATTCTGTACAATTAGTATTTCACTTGTTTTTCTTACAAGTAATCATGATTTGATTTTATTTATCAGATGTAAGAATGTATGATGAATTTTTTTATCCGTATATGTAGATAATATGATTATTACATGTGATAATTTTAGTGGAATCGAGCGATTAAAATGTGATTTGGCTCACCGGTTTGCGATGAAAGACTTGTGACTGTTACGTTTTTTTGGGTATTGATTTGGCTCACTCTCAGAGAAGTTATACTATTTCTCAGACAAAATACATATCTTCTCTAATTAATAGAGAGAAATTGGTTGATAACAGGAAGACATTATCCCTTCTTGAAACTAGTGCTTGGTATTCTCCAACTAATGGTGTTCCTTTATCAAACCCGACTTTGTGTCGTACTCTTGTGAGGAGCTTGGTTTATCTTACAGTTACTCGATCGAATGTAATGCATAATGTTCACGTTGTTAGTCAGTTTGTTGATGCTCCCACTTTTGTTTACGAGGGGAGTTGTTCTTCATATATTGAGATATCTTTGTGGCACTCAGTTCCAGAGACATTTATTTCTTTCAGTTTTTTACTCGAACTGCGTGCCTATGATGATGCTTATTGAGATAATGATCCTCATGATCGTAAATTATCTATCAACGTTTGTATTTTCTTTGGAGATTCATTAATCTCATGAAAAATCAAGAAACAAGATTTTCTTTTAGATTTTCAACCGAGACTGAGTACTGTGCTATGACATGGACTACATGTGAGGTCTTTTGGTTACGGTGGCTTCTTGCATATATGGAGGTTAATATTACTAAGCCCACATCCTTACACTGTCATGACAAAAACACCATGCAAATTGAAAATAATTCTGTTTTTCATGATAGAAAGAACATATTGAAAATTATTGTTACTTCATTAGTCATCTTCTTCAGCCCGGGACCATCTCACTTATATTTGTTCCATAAACTTTGTAGGTTGTTGATATCTTCACGAAAGTTCAATCGACATCTCGATTTCGTTTTCTTGTGACAAACCCTCTATGCTTATTAGTGTTGCATTGTGAGTTTTAGAGGTTGTTAGCAATATTAGCTATTTGATCCACTAATCTATTAAACTATAATTCTATTTATTTATAACTTAAACTATTTTGTAAGATACACTGTCCCAATTAATAAAACTATGTCCGTATTTTGTTTCTTTGTCCAGTCTACTCTAAATTTGAGAAGAGCAAGCTCCCTCCAGCAAATTTTATGGTTATTTTAACATGGAATTCGAGATCTTGGGGTTAAACTAAAAATAACGTTTGATCATTATATAGTTCAAGTTTTTCTTGGTGGTAGAGCAGACAAAATACAATATGTGAAAGAGCCGAAACAAGACAAATGAAAGTCCATACCTGATTAATCAATTTTTGTTGGAAAATCGTGTAGGATTCATCTCCCTTAGAATCTCTTAAAAAGGTCGTCATCTGAGTTATGTGAAGCGGAGAAGCTTCTGAAAAGTCTGGCAACACAAACTCCTCACGTTTTATATTCCGGTGAGGTAGATTTAGCCACATAGAGTTATAACAAGCTTGTCCAAATCCACCTGTACCGCTAAATATAGGATGAAATATTCCGTGCTCGTGCGAAACCTCCATGGACCATGAAAAGAACGAGTCCGATATGACACAAAGAGGTTTCTGGCCATTGTGTTGGTTGACAAGATTCAGGATCAAGTTTTTGAAAGCTGGTTTAAAGGTTATACTCGATTCAAGAAGTTTGAGAAAGTCAGATTTGAGAAGAAGAAGAGTGAAAGATTTTGTATTTAATAACACTCAATTTCTTAAAAAACTTGTACAGTATACATGATGATTTATATAGTAGAGTGGAGGTGTAACAACCTTGAGAATATTCCCATGCGAGGTTGTTACATACTGTTACAGACTGTTTGGATACATTAATAAAGTAGTACTCAAGACTAGTCTTGATGGGCTTGATCCATAGATAGGGCCTTAGCACCTTGTACGACCCATGCTTGTGAATAACCTGGTTCAACTAGTAGCCCATGCCAAATGAATAAACCCGGTCTACTACCAAGACTAGAAATGCAGCCACAGTCTACCGTTTAGGGTTTAGAACTAAGTGAGGAGCTAAGACCAGTGTTGTCTTCGACAAGCTCCTCACTCCCTTTCTCACCAGTTTCCCTGGTGGTCTTGTGACCGAGAAGACTTCTGACACCCCCCCTCAAACGCAGCGGCGATTCTGTAAGCCCAAGTTTGTCACGAAGATAAAGAAACCGAGAGGAAGTGAGGGCTTTGGTGAGAAAGTTAGCAATCTGGTCAAGTGAAGGTACGTATCGAATCTGTACTGATCCTTGTAGAACTTGATCTCTTAGGAAGTGAACGTCTAACTCTATATGTTTGGTGCGAGCATGAAACACAGGATTGGAGGCTAAGGAGCTGGCCCCTAATTTATCGCACCACATAACTGAAGGCGGTATGAGAGGGATCTGAAGTGTAGTGAGCAGAGACTTCAACCAAATTATCTCAGCAGAGAGATTGGCTAAGGCACGATACTCCGATTCAGTAGAGGAGCGGGCGACAATATTATGTTTCTTGGAGGACCAAGAAATAAGAGTTTCACCAAGGCAGACACAGTACGCACCCACACTGCGACGATCATCAGGAGACGAGGCCCAATCGGCATCAGAATATCCATGGAGCTATAAATGATAGTAGGGTTTGATGTGAAGACCCAACCAACATGTCCCAGATAAGTACCGTACTATTCGTTTAAGACTTTGCCAGTGTAGAGACGTAGGATTTTGTTGGTGTTGACTTAGACTATTTACTAAAAAAACTATATCTGGTCTTGTGTGAGTCAGGTACTGCAGAGCTCCTAACAAGCTTCTGTACTATGTAGGACAAACGAACGGAGAGCCATCAAAGGAAGAGTGATGAGTACCAACCACCATGGGAGAAGGGCAAGGCTTGGACATAGACAAACCATGTGCACGAAGTAAGTTTTCAATGTACTTGTGTTGAGTTAGGTGGAACCCCGTCTGGTCACGATGAACTTTTATTCCTAGGAATAGATGGAGTGACCCCATGTCCTTAAGAGCAAAAACAACATTAAGGTTGTGTATAAACTGTGTTAAACACTCTGTGTTGTTTCCTGTCACTAGAATGTCATCCACATACACAAGAATTAGGAGTATAGTTGCCTTAGAAACTAAGTAGAAAAGAGAGCAATCTGTCTTTGAGTTGCAGAATCCCCAGCTAAGTAGAGTGTCCCTCAGTGTAGAGTACCAGGCTCGAGGGGCTTGTTTCAACCCATAGATGGCTTTATGTAATTTGCAGATATGTGTAGGATGAGTAGAATCAACAAAACCTTGAGGTTGTGTCATATACACAGTTTCTTGTGAAACCCCATTAAGAAAGGTGTTATTGATGTCAAGCTGTCTCACAGGCTAGTCCTTAGAGATAGCAATAGTTAGAATCAGTCTAACTGTAGAAGTTTTAATAACTAGACTAAATGTGTCATAGAAATCAAACCCAGGTTTTTGATGAAAGCCCTTAGCCACCAAACAAGCCTTGTACCTCTGAACAGAACCATCCAACACAAACTTAAATATATATACCCACTTGCAACCAATGACATTAAAAGAAGTAGATGCTGGTACCAAAGACCATGTTTTGTTAGCCATCAAGGCTTTGTATTCACTAGCCATAGCCTTTTGCCACTCAGAAAGCCCAACTGCCTCAGAGAAACGAGTAGGTTCAAACACACTATTGTTAGTAGTGACTAGAGATCCAACATATGACACTTTAGGTTTAGTAATTCCACTTCGCAGTCTGGTTTGAATAGTGTATGGGTTGGGTGATGGGTATTGAGTGGATACATGCTCAGGATTAGAAAAGGGAAGGTCTATAGTTAAGGTAGGTGTCTGATGGTTACTAGCATCTGTGTGAGTAGGAACTACAATTGTCTGGTAAATGAAAATTAGAGACTGGTTGAGAGATTACCTTAGAAAAACCAGTAGGCGAGTGTTGAGTAGAGCTTTGGGGCTGCAAATGAGCAGAGCACAGAGATGTGGTCTGTGCAGTTGGAGCTGCAGAGTTGGACTCAACAGAGGACACCCTCTCATCCATCACAAGACCTGTATGGAGTTTAGGTAACCAAAGATTGGCTGACACATGAGACACAAGTTCACTCTTGTGAGTGTTAAGAAACCTAGTTGTGAAAGGAAACTCATCCTCATTGAAAACAACATTTCTAGAGATATACACTCTCCCAGTAGAATTGAGACATTTATAGCCCTTTGTGACCATGATTATACCCAAGAAAAACACACTTAACAGAGTGGAATTGAAATTTGTGACTTTGATAGGGCCCGAGACAGGGATAACATGAACATTTAAACGTTTTCAGAACTAGATAATTTGGAACTTTGTGAAATAGAATTTCAAAGGGAGACTTATAATACTGGATAGGTGTTGGGAGTCTGTTGATCAAGTATACACTTGTCTCAAATGCTTCAACCCAGTATTTGTAGGGTAGATGAGATTGAGCTAGGAGAGTGAGCCCAGTTTCAACCACATGCCTGTGTTTTCTCTCAGCCCTATCATTCTAGGGTGAGGTATGAGGGCAGGATCTTCGTAATAGAAAACCACATTCCTTAGCTAGAGGTAAAAACAGCCTGAACTCACCCCTCCAGTCACTTTGAACAACCTTAATAGATCTATCAAATTGAGTTTCTACCAAAGCTTTGAAGGTTTTGAACACTTCTAGAACTTGACCTTTGTCCCTGATAGGATATAACCAAGTATACCTAGAAAAATCATCTAGAAAGAGGACATAGTATTTGGAACCCCCAGTAGATTGAATGGGTGCAGGGCCCCCCAAAAATCTGTGTGAATTAGATCAAGTACATTGGTAGAATGTGAAGTCGAAATTGAATAAGGAAGACTGTAAGATTTGCCCAACTGGCAAGCCTCACATAAATTACTTGAATTGCTTAACACAGAATGAAGTTTACAGGACTTAAAGAACATTTTCTAGAATACTTGAAGATGGATGGCCAAGTATTCTATGCCATTCATCTTTGACAGACTTATATACAACAGAAGATAAAGCCTTAGAAACACCTAGATTAAGACCACCTTGTGACTTAGATAAGGTATCCATCTTGTAGAGCCCATCTTCAGACCTCCCTCTAAGCAGAATAGTCCCTGTTGCCTTGTCCTTCACCAGACAGAAATATTTGTGAAATTCCACAAAAACATTGTTGTGATTAGTTAATTGAAAAATAGATAACAGATTTTTATTGATTCTAGGAACATATAGTATAGGTTTCATGAAGATAGGCTGTTTAGTAAAATTTTTTAAGGTAGATTGGCAAATTTGTGATATAGGGAGCCTCTCAGCACTACCAACAAGTATGTGTTTGGTACCTGAATACTCAGATTTCTGAGTCATTTGACTAGTGCTGCTTGTGACATGGTGACTAGCACCACTGTCAGCATACCAGACCCCTTCTCCTGGTGAATCTTGTGAGACAAGTAAGGCATTATGTTCTCCTTCAGACCTTGACTGTTCTGATGGAGAGGATCCCATGACTGAGGGATCATCCCTGTAATAACACACAGCAGCAGAGTGCCCATACCTGTTACAGATTTGACAAGTTGGTTTATTTTGTGAGAACCTTCCACCTCTACCTCTTTAGAAGTTACTTCTACCTCTTGCATCGTAGCTATTAGCATTGTAGCTAGACCTTCCTATGTAACCTCTGCCCGAGCCTCTTCTAACTATAGAATCCTCTCTGATTAGAGTTGGTAAAATGCTGCTTTGAATCACTTCTGTGAGTGATGTTAGCACTGGAAACATTAGCAGTAGACATAGAGTTCTGCAGACCAGTCAGTTGTTCAAGCATGCTCTCATAAGTAAGCAGACTGGTCTGCAGATCTAGCCATCCCAATGGGTGTGTACTCAGCTAAACTGACCACAATGGGTGTATACTCAGAATCCAGACCTACAAGAACTTGTGTTGGCAAGTCATCTATAGAGGTGAGACAACCTGCTAGGATTAGATTATCATGGATCATCTTCATCTTGTTTAGGTATTCTGACATTGAGGTAGTCCCTTTGCGAGTTCTTTGAAACTCAGATTTGTAATATGTTATTCTGGCTCTAGTCTGTGAGCCAGAAAGTTTGCCAGCAGCATCCCAGAGACCCTTAGCAGACTCTTCTTCCATCAACTGAGCTGCTATCTCAGGGCTCATGGTGTAATACAGCCACCCAAGTAACAATTGATCCTTAGCAACCCACTCTTCAAATTCTGGATTGTCTGTGACATTACCCTTAGTATCTGTAACAAACTTTGGAGAGCAAGCCTTCTTTCCAGTAACAAAACTCCATAGCTTATTACCTTTAATCATAGGTAATATAATAGTCTTCCATAAAAGATAATTGTTTCTGTCAAGACGAATATTATTAACACTGCTAATTGAATGTAGGTGCAGATTTTTTGTTGAGATGGAAGAACTGTTTGAGAGTATGGATCGAACTGAGTCTGAGCTCAATGAAGGAGAATCATCAAGATTTTCCATTGAAAGCTTGGAGAAGCTCTGATACCAAGTCAGATTTGAGAAGAAGAAGAGTGAAAGATTTTGTATTTAATAACACTCAATTTCTTAAAAAACTTGTACAACATATATGATGATTTATATAGTAGAGTGGAGGTGTAACAACCTTGGGAATATTCCCATGTGAGGTTGTTACACACTGTTACAGACTATAAAGTAGTACTCAAGACTGGTTTTGATGGGCTTGATCCATAGATAGGGCCTTAGCACCTTGTACGACCCATGCTTGTGAATAACGCCAAATGAACAAACCGGTCCACTACCAAGACTAGAAACGCAGCCACAGTCTACCGTTAAGGGTGTAGAACTAAGTGAGGTGCTAAGACAAGTGCTCTTCGACAAGCTCCTCACTCCTTTCTCACCGGTTTGCATGGTGGTCTTGTGACCGGTAAGACTTCTGACAGAGAATAAGAGGGTAAGACAGAGAGCCAGTGTTTTCGGTGTTAGGATGGAGACCAAAAGAATGACAATAAAGTGAAGAAAAGAATCGGAATATTATGAAGAAGTATCAAGTTTCTTGATGTTGAGTGGAGTGGTAACGAATACCACAGAGAAACTCTTTCTTTGTATAATTTTCTGAGCTAAAGCTAAGGATGGTATTATATGGGCCTGTGCCATGAAAGGAAGAGAACTATGTATTCATGTTCTTGTTTTTCTTCCATTTTCCAAAACAAGTTTAAGAACCCAAATAAGATGGATTTGAATTGTGTGCACATACACATTGATATACGGTAATTATAGGATCGCCTAGCAAGGGTTATTCTATTTGTTTCCAAGCCAATAAGATTTCTTGTTGGGTCCGGAAGAAAGTCGGATTTAATGATTACTAAAAATGAAACTTTCTCACCTAAAATTCAAAGGAGATAATTATGATCTACTATTTGATAAATTCAAATATTCTCAATTTTTATTAATTAAGTTTTTTATATATATTTTTAAAAAAATAGTATGTATGATAATGATGTTCGGATTAGTGAGGATAATTAAAAAATAAAATTTTATTTCGTCACCAAATGAGAAATAAAAATTTAAATTATTTTTGTAAAACTAATAAATATAATAATGAATTGTTCACCGTTCTCAAGACACGACTATAGCCATAAAATAGATTTATGACACATTACGCCTATTTACGTATAAAAAAATTTATTTGGTTAGGGGTGACTTGTTTATGGATAAATATGGATATAATAGTTGATCCAATCGTATAATAATCCAATTTAATAATTTGTAGTAGTCCCATATTCTTGCGAGCTTGTCGATGTAAGATTATATGAATGCATGCTCGCATGCATACCACGACATAATTTACATTGTGAGCCGTCTAGCGTACTTAGGTATTGATTAAGATGATATGAGATTTTTTGGTGGTGCCGAGGGTTTGGCTGGACTCATGTCTGTCCGAAGGTGTCGGGGTCTAATTTGAAAGATTAGGAGGATGCGTTGAAGGGATTACGAAGATTGGTCTATTAATTTATCTCAAAGCATCTCCTTCTGTCCATCGATCCATCAGATTTTTTTGATAGGTTTCGCTTTCTTTATTGATAGAGCTTCCGCTTCTCTCTATCTATCTGGATTCTCTTGACTTTATATGGGACTTAGCCAGATTTGGAACTGTAAGGGGAGGTTTCCGAGGTAAATTATATATGACGTTGTAAAAAATGATCATACTCAGAATCATTAGATTACCAAACTATCTGGGTCCTAGTGTGACATTGCTTTATATTGTCTGACCGAAGTTCCAAACTGAAAAGTGTTGACCGATAGCTTTTCTTGTTTGATTTTTTTAGCATCAATGTCGTACACGGATGAACATATGTCTATGTTTGAATGGACTTTCCAGGAATCATGATTGATGACCGTGCTAGAGTCGCATATGTATTTTCAAGCGTCTGACTTTTTACTTCTTTACATGCTACAATGATTATAAAGTAGGAAGAAAAAAAATCAGAAGTTAGTCTATATAAGTTTGACCTCCTTACATGCATCGTTCCCATAAAATTATTTAAAGAGAAAACACGTTATTTTTTAGAGCTTAGTCTTGTCCACGGCGTGAATTATTTTTTGGTAGATCTCTCCCACTCTTGTCACCGCAGAGCATTTTTTCTTCCTTACCCAACTGTTCGAATTCATCCGATCGGGCCAAGCAGTCCCATACTACTGTCACTGAGCTGTTCCGAGTTAGTGTAAATAGATATGAAGGTACACAATGGTGTAGATAAGGTTAAAGATTTATATAATGTTAAAAAGATTAAATTTCTCTCTGACTACTTGAATAACATAAACTCTCACATGGAAGATGAAGGTCATAGTAATTTTCAGATAGTCGACCGACCAAGTGATATTGTTCGATCTCCCAGTGGTCCTACATGTACTAAAATTCGGAACAAAATCCTGACTTCTCTAGATTTCCAAACAAAGGATAATAAGTCTGAGGCCCATAGTTATAACGACCTAATTTCCAAGGGCATTCCTCTACCTGCAAGACAGACATGCTGAGGTAACCGTGACAGAAGTACAACAAATTGAATATGCCACTCCAACCTGTAGACTTTAATGGAATATTGTTAGGACAATAATTAATTAAGCTTGAAAATATTAATTAATTAATTTAGTTAAAATATTTTAATGTATTTTTGAATAATATATATTATTCAATTAAGAATATATTATTCAGTTGAAAATATTATTCAATTGAGAATATATCATTTAATTGATAATATATTATTCAATTTAGGAAAAATATGTTTAGATTTGATTTTATATTTTAAAGATTATTATATTAGTAAAATATATTATTCTGTCATTTAAAACAGAATATATTTATACTAATATATATAGGAGATGTACTAAACAAGAAGATTGAGAAAAATAAAATTAAAAAAACACTTTTGTTCTCTCCCATATTTTTTCTTTCTTTCTCCAAAAATATTCCATTAAAGTCTACAATTGGTATCAGAGCTTAATCAATTTAAGAGAGGCATTGTTGGAACCAAAATTAAATTAAGCTAGAAATATATTAATTAATTAATTAAGTTAATTAATTAATTAATATATTGCTCAAAGATTTGGATAATATATTTTTATGTAAAAATATTATTCATAATATTCTTTTAGAGATTTGATTTTGTATTTTAGAGAAAATATTATATTACTCAAAAATATTATTCTGTCATTAAAACAGAATAATATGCTAATATAAATATAGGATATACAATGTATCAAAATCAATAACATCAACAAAAGCTTCAATAAAAAATTTCTTTCTTCTCCCATCTATTTTATTATCTACAATAGTGGGAATGTGAAACGTTTTAAAGTTATTCGAAAGCTTAATTTAACACTTTTGTTCTCTCCCATATTTTTTCTTTCTTTCTCCAAAAATATTCCATTAAAGTCTACAATTGGTATCAGAGCCAAGGAGGCAAAAGAAGAGTATTTCGTTTTCTCGGCGGACAGCGATTTGCTGTCCGCCGGAGAAAAAAAAATATTGTGTTTTTGTTGTCCGCTGGAATAGAAAAAAAAAACAGTGAGAAGAACAGCGATAAAAGAGAGAACTGAGAAAAGAAAAAGACGAAGAGCGTTGTCCACTGGCTGTATTCACCGGATAAAAAATAAGAAGAGCGGTGTCTGCTGGAGAGGAAACAACGATTTAGCGGTGTCTGCTGGAGAAGAAACAGCGATTTGCTGTGCGCCGGAAAAAAAAAGTCGAGAAAAAAAATAGCTTTGTTCGCTGAAAGAAAGTGAGAAACAGCGATTTGCTGTCCGCCGGAAAAAAGAGAAAAAAGAGAGAAAAAAGAGAAGAAAAAAAGAAGCAGTTTTTTGTTGTCCGAAAAAAAAAAAAAAAAAAAAAAGTCGAAAAAAGGCATCTTCATCTGGAGAAGAAAAAGTGAGAAGAATAAGCATTTTTGCTGTCCGCCGGAGAAGAGAAGAATAAGAGCATTGTCCGCCGAAAAAAAAAAAAAACGTTGTCTGCTGAAAAAAAACGGAAGAAAAATCCGTTGGCGGAGGAAAAAGAAGAATAGTGGAAAAAGAAGAATAGTGTTGTTCTTCGGAGAAAAATATGTTTTTTCAAAAGAAAAAGAAGAAGAGAAAAAAGATGAAAGAAGAAGACAAGAAAAAAAAAGAAAAGGAAGATTAAAAAAAAATGGGTGAAGAAGAATATGAAAAAAATCCATTGAGGATCAGAAGTTACCGGGAAAAAGACCGTAGATGATTGGAGGTCACCGGAACCGACCAGAAAAGACCGTATAAGATCGGAGGTGGCCGGAAAATAACCGTGGATGATTGGAGGTGACCGGGAAAGACCGGAAAAGACCGTAGAAGATCGGAGGTGACCGGAAAAGACGGAAAAGACCGTAGATGATCGGAGGTAACTGGAATAGGCCGGAAAAGACCGTAGAAGATCGGAGGCGACTGGAACAGGGAGAAAAAAATATTTGATCAGATGGACCATATCTTCACAAACTCATCAACTACACAAGTCTTCAAAAAAGAACGATGTATTCAAACGGAATAATGGGAATGCGAAAACTTTTAAAGTTATCCGAAAGCTTAATTTAAGAGAGGCATTGTTGGAACCAAAATTAAATTAAGCTAGAAATATATTAATTAATTAATTAAGTTAATTAATTAATTAATATATTGCTCAAAGATTTGGATAATATATTTTTGATGTAAAAATATTATTCATAATATTCTTTTAGAGATTTGATTTTGTATTTTAGAGAAAATATTATATTACTCAAAAATATTATTCTGTCATTAAAACAGAATAATATGCTAATATAAATATAGGATATACAATGTATCAAAATCAATATCATCACAAAACCTTCAATAAAAATTTATTCTTCTCCTATCTCTTTTATTATCTACACAACCTGTGGGCTTTGGAAACTTCAGAAGTGTAAGGAGATTATGGAGGCCAATACCAGCTCATGTCAACCCAAGACCATATTCAATATAGACATGAACGTTAATCAGGCCCTGATGGACAATTTGATGGAAATATGCTATAAAATCCCGACTCTAACTCTATCTCCAGACTTCACCTCACATATTAGATTCCTACTTTGGTTGAGATTCGGCTACATGAGTTTGATGAGACTCTGTTGAAAAATGACAACAAATCAATTCGTACTCTATGTTGAAATAGAATATCTCTGATTTTATCCAATTAAAACTTTTAGAGAACTCCAAAAATATTTCTATAAATTATTGAAATATTATGGTCTTGTTGATGAAGATAGAGATGACGAACAGAGGAGAATCAGCGAATGAGATGGCAAGAAAATTTGCTAAACAAGGAGGCGCAGTAAATGAGAGAATGATGCATTTCCTATTGACTACCCTCAAGGTTGTGTATGTCCTGAGTACCCCCTTTCCCGAGATCATGGAGAATGAAACGCTGGAACAAACAAGGAGGCGCAACAAATGGGAGAATGATGACTATATTTGTTGCGACCACATATTAAACGGTATGTCTGATACTTTGTTTAATGTATACCAAAATGTCGAATCTTCAAAAGAGTTATGAGATTCTATTGAATCTAAGTACATGGCAGAAGATGCTTCTAGTAGGAAGTTCATGGTTAGTAATTTTATAAATTATAAAATGGTTGACTCTAGACCTGTAATGGAATAGTATATAATGAACTACTAAGAACTCTGGGTCAATTTGTTCAACACAATATGAAAATGGACGAATGTATTTCATTGTCTTCTGTTATTGACAAATTACCTCCTTCATGGAAGGATTTTAAACACACACTGAAACATACTAAAGAAGAAATGCCTTTAGTCGAAATTGGTAGTCATTTTAAGATTGAAGAGTCTCTAAGGGATCGAGATGAAATAAGTAATCCTAAGGGTAAAAAACAAATGGAAAACTTATTTGTAAATATGGCTGAAAGTAGCAGATTCCTTAAGAATGGAAATACTAGATAAGGGGAATAAACGAAAATTTAATGGCAACAATAAAAACAACAATTTTTCCAACAAAAAGCCTAAAATGACATGCTGGAAATATGGCAAACCTGTTCACTTTAAGAGGTATTTTTGAGTTGGAAAAGGAAAAAACAATGCTGGTCCAAGTGGGAACAATGCTCGTTCAAGTGGAAATATTGTTGGTTCAAGTGGATTTAAGGATCGTGAAAAACAACAAGGTCAGAATTTAATTCAGAATTTTGATTCTAGTCAGAATTATATATCTCTAATATCTGAGGCATTTTATGTGCATGATACCGATGTTGTTTGGTGGATTGATTCGGGAGCAACAAGTCATGTATGTAAGGATCTTCGATGGTTCAGTAACTTTCAACCGATTGAAGATGGATCTTCACTTAAGATGGAAAATATTGCAACCGAACCAATTAAAGGACTAGGAAATGTTAAATTAGTATTAACTTCTGGAAAATACATATTATTAAACAATATATTGTATGTTCATGGGATTTGAAAGAATATTTTGTCTGGTGTTGTTTTAAACAATTATGGTTTCAAACAAGTGTACGAAAGTGGAAATATGTATTGTCAAAACATGGTGTATTTATGGGATTCAGATATTTGTGTAATGGTATGTTTATATTAAATATTAATGTTTGTTCCAAAATGATTCTGTTTGTATGACTTCTACTAGTATGTGTAGAAATTTGAATAAAACAAAATTATGGTATGCTAGATAAGGACATGTTCATTATGGAAGAATAAAAGACATGTCGAAAATGAGCCTTATTCCTCATGTTGATGCAAACAATGAAAAATGTAAAACTTGCATGTTAAGTGAGTTTCCAAAATATTGGAACTAGTACATAGTGATTTATGTGATTTCCATGCTACACCTTCATTAGGAAATAAAAAATATGTTATTTCTTTTATTGATGATGCATCTAGATATTGCTAAAATTATTTTTTTCATGCTAAAAATGAAGCTCTTGATAAGTTTAAAATATATAAGGAAGAAGTATAGCTACATAAGAATGATTTGATTAAACATCTACGTACAGATAAAAGAGGGGAATATTATAATCATATATATTTTCAGTCTACGAGTAAAATTCATTAAACCATGGCCCCTTATACACAACAACAAAATGGTATAGTGGAGAGGAAGAATAGGACTTTGAAAGAAATGGTTAATTCCATGTTGTCCAATTCGGTTTTGAGTGAATGATTCTGGGGTGAGGCTATGTTAACAGCTTGTTATTTATTGAATCGTATTCCTACTAAAAGGAATAAGATGACCCCGTATGAGCTTTTGTTTAAGAAGCCTCCAATAATGAATTATCTGAGAGTTTGGGGTTGCAGAGCAGTTGTAAGACTCACTGAACCCAAAAGAATTTTTTTGGGTGAAAGGGATATAAATTGTATCTTCATTGGGTATGTTGAGCATTCCATTGCATATAAGTTCTATGTGTTAGAATCCAATGGCTATGTATCCGTGAACACAATTATCGAGTCAAGAGATGCAATGTTCGATAAAAAACGATTTACTTCTATACCAAAACCTAGAGATTTGATACAAAACTATTTGAATAGGAACTCAAGTGAAATTGAAAATATATCAAGTGGTACCAATTGTGTACCTAAACCTTCTGAACCAAGGAGAAGTACTAGAGCCAGAAAAGTTAAGTTGTTCGGATATGAAATTAAACTTTATTTAGTTGAAGGGTCAAAAGATATGATTAACTATCAATATCAATATTGTTTTATTATTGAAGATTATCCAAATAATTTTAGTGATGTTATGGCATCAAGGGATGCTGCATTCTAGAAAGAATCTATCCAAGATGAGATAGAGTCTATCATGCATAATAATACATGGGAATTGGCTTATTTACCTCATGGATGAAAATCATTGGAAAATAGATGGATCTTTAAATAAAAATGAAAGTAGATGGTACTATTCAAAGGTATAAAGCAAGATTGGTTATCCATGGATTTAGATGAAGAGAAGGAATTGACTTCTTCGATACTTATGCTCCGTTTGCTAGGATTTCCATCATTAGATTGTTGATTGCACTTGCATCTGTATACAATCTTGTAATTCATTAAATGGATGTTAAAACATCATTATTGAATGGTGATTTGGATGAAGATATTTATATGAAACAACCGGAAGGGTTTGTCATGTCTGGTTGTGAAAACAAGGTATACAAGTTGAAAAACTCTTTGTATAGTTTGAAACAAACACCAAAAGATTGGCATCAAAAGTTTGATAATGTGATATTGTCTAATGGATTTACTTTTAACCAAGCAGACAAGTGTGTGTATATAGTAAATTTGATAATTCTGGTAAAAGAGTTATGATTTGTCTATATGTGGATAATATGTTGATTTTTGGTACTAACCAAAATCAGGTTGATGAAACGAAGAAATTCTTATCATCTAATTTTGAGATGAAGGTTTTGGGGGAAGCTGAAATGATTATTGATATAAGAATCAAATGAAAGAACAATAGTATATCGATTTCTCAATCTCACTATATTGAAAAGATATTAAATAAATTTAATTTTAAATATTGTTCTCCGGTAAGAACACCTATAGATCCTAGTCTTAAGCTTCTATCTAATAAAGGTATTGCTATATCCCAACTTGAATACTTGAGAGCCATTGGGTGTCTTATGTATGCCATGACTAGAACTAGGCCGGATATTGCTTTTACTGTTGGAAAGCTCTGTAGGTATACTAGCAATCCTAGTTCGCATCATTGGCAAGCTTTATTTGAAAGGAACCATGAATTATGGTTTAACTTATACTGGATTTCCTTCTGTACTTGAAGGATACTGAGACACGAGTTACATTTGCAATATGATAGATCATTCTTCCACAAGTGGATGAGTATTTATACTTGGGAAGGTGCTATCTCTTGGCATCTAAGAAACAAACATTTATTACTGATTCAACAATGGAATCAGAGTTTGTGGTATTAGCAGTAACGAGTAAATAAGCTGAGTGGCTAAGAAATTTAATGTACAAAATTTCGTTGTGGCCCAAACTGATAATGAAGCTGCATTGGCCAATGTCTATAGACAAGTTTACAAAGGCAGGTCTAGACACTTAGATGTTAGACATAATATGATTCGTGAGCGCATCATGCATGATGTTATTCAGTAGAGTTTGTGAGAACTCAATATAATTTAGCCAATCATTTAACCAAAGGGTTAAGTAGAGATTTTGTGCACACATAAGCTATAGGGATGGTATTAAGGTCCATCTGAAATATCTCATGTTGAGATACAAAATTCCCATCTAATATGACATTAGATGCTCAATTCAATGTAGAAAGTTTAACATCTAGAGATTGGAACGCATTTGTATATCATCCCAAGGTATGTGCAGGTGTGAAGGTTGAATATTATCTTCGTAATAGTTTTTTCGGAAAATTGCATATGCAGGTGCAAGAGGAAACGAACTACGTATTTGAGCATGAAGTTTAGCCACTTCAAGAAGCTAGGACTTGACTTTTATATGCTTAAGAAGGATAAGGACACAAGGCTAGTAAAAAGAGTGTCAAGTAAGAACAAATGAGTATGTAAATTTATGTGTATATTATTTTCATGTCTTCATTATGAATATTAAAGGTTCAATCCTTAGTGATACCTTGATATTCGAATATTTGGAATGTGTAATATAATAATATGAAATTCAATTGTTAGGATATATTATTTATGCATAAATTTGTTAATTGTTCTGATTGTGTTTAGTAGATCATGAATTACACTAAAATGGGGGAAGATTGTTAGATATTTTAGTGTAATCGGATCGACTACTCGACCAATTTAATCATGATACATTATCAAAAAAGTCATAGAGTGCAGAGTGCACGCTTGTTAGATTATATCATGATTAACATGGTGAAGAGACGGAGCCCCTAGCGAGGTCCAAGGGACAGAGCCCCTGGCTGGGGTCGAGGAAATTTCAAAATTGGAAATTTGAATATTTTATTCAAATTTCAAAATTTCAGCCGTTTTATTACAAATCCCGTTTAAAGACCTTAACTACCCTAAGTGCCACACTGATCCAAAATTGGACGGATTGATTAAAGATGGGTTCTATTGAAAAATGATAATCGATCAATTCATACTCTCTGTTCAAATATAAAATCTCTGATTTTATCCAATTAATTATTTTGGAAAACCCCAAAAATATTTCAATAAGAAATAGTTTACAAGACTTAAGAGATTATCTGGACTCAAAGCACTGTTTTCTACAGTTAGTAGTTTATTTTTTATTCGATTTCATTATATATTTTGGTAGATATTTAGATTTGAATTTTTGTTTTTCTAAATTCAATTTTTGTATTGCTTAAGTTGTTGTTTTGTCGATTTGATAGACTAGTATTGTTTGTGAGTTACGGATCTGTGTTTTACGTTAAATTTTGAGCAAAATGGTACATGATTTAGTGTTTTAGGATTTATGATTTGGGGGTTGTTGGGTTAGTGTTCATTGCACAACATGTGCGACCATGCCAAATGTTTTTGCAAATGTCACGCGACGAGGACGAGGGTTTGTTGCAAACATTTATTAGACAAACAAACTGAAAATATAATGATTCATGGAAAATGTTTTAAAACATTCACATAGTTTATGCGAATTGCATGATTTTTTTATCTTATATGTTTTGTTGATTGGATTGATGGTTTATTCTACCTTACATGATTCGTATGTAGTTTAAAATTTATTATTTTGTACTTATAGGAAAAGATATGTCTCATACTAGTTTATTAATTATTATACAATTTTTTTTAGAAATGGTGCAAAAAACAATGATTGCTACTAAGCAGTATGGTTAGGATACGACCCCGATGCACCGCTGACCAGATAGGTGGTCGCTACTGAGGAGTCGCCAAGATCATGTACTAAATGATGTTTGCATCATGGTAGTGCAGTTGATGATACCAGACATCATGTTGGGTAGACTGCGGCTGGCAGCAGCAGTGTTGGGTCATTTACGCATACAGCACCTGAGGGTGAGTTCGAGTGGGAAATCCCCACGTTCCTCGAATATATCTTGATTACGCCTTAGACGAGGCGTATAACGTTTCTCGACAAAATGTAAGTTTATTTACAATTTTAATATTTAAAACCATATTGTTTTAACTTAGTTACAACTTAACTTTCATTTACAACATTATTGTAGACGAGAGTTAGCTTATGTTGCTTCTTCATGTACGACAGTTTCTGGAAGTGAAACTTGTGTAATCAGACTAGGGTCCGGACTAGAGGTTATAGATACTATTTTTGGCCCCATCATCGAATTATTCTGAAACACAATAATTTTATTTTCTTTCTCCTCGAATCATTATAGAAGTAGATTCAAAACATAATCATCGAATTTCATCAAAAGTGTCAAGAAATGTAACTGTTTCATATTACCGTTCAAATCCATCATGACTATCTAGCTACTAGACTCATAACTAGATAATTAGTCTGACAGATGTCGAACTCGTAACTTTCTCACCGCTTTGTATTCTGTCCTATCATCATAGAGTCCGGTCTACTTCACACGTCTTCCTGTCTTTCTATAAATTCTTCAATAGCCTCATTCTTCATTCTCACAACACAAATCACTTGAGAGAAAATTCAAACACTTGGCTACCTTCAACGTGTTTTTCATATTTTTCAATATCTTCATCAGAAAACGCTAACTTTCTGATCGATACTCATCTTCTCCGGTCAATCTTCATCTGGTTTATGAGAAAAAAAATAAAAAAACAGAAAATCCAAGACTAACATACCCAAAAAACCAAAATCTCCAAACCTGACAACA
This sequence comes from Limnanthes douglasii subsp. nivea, assembly GCA_036936605.1. NCBI lineage: Eukaryota > Viridiplantae > Streptophyta > Magnoliopsida > Brassicales > Limnanthaceae > Limnanthes > Limnanthes douglasii. Next base: position 156,385,935 of record JAUPFV010000002.1, read on the forward strand.
ATTTAGTCTTTGGATCATACGACTATTTTTGCATCACCCAAAGAGCGGAGGAATATAAATTTTCCGATTAATCAACAATGCTCATGTTGGAACAACCACCAAAATAACTTACTACGGTAATTTCGATCCAACCAAAATTCCTGCTTTCACTCCTTCTCCAATAACCGAAGAGCGTCTCTCTTCTAAAGTCCTAGCACCTAAAACACCTCGAGTCTCTTCTTCTCAAATTAAAGTTTATCCTTTGATTAGTGAAGAATCTCCCTCCTCAACTCATCCTTCTTTAATCTGAAAAAGAAGAACTTTTATAGCCATGAAAGATGTTTCAGAAATCATCCCAACTTCTTCCTCTTCGAATCTAGCAACTCAAACTTCTCATCGGAGAGAGATAATCGAGGAGGTTCCCTAATAAAATAATACTTTACCAGAAAACGAGGATCCATTGTGGGTTTCACTGGAAGCTCAGTAGATGTGATCAAGGATTTTGAGGAGGAGGTTTTGTTGGGCAAGGGCCCTTTCAAGAAGATGGTCAGAATAATTTTCATTGTGGTGGATTGTCCCACATATTACAATTCCATTTTGGGGAGATCTTGGCTCTCCAGGATGCATGTTGTTGATTTAACAGTCCACCAATGTTTAAAATACGTTGTACAAGGAAAAGTGGGAGTTGTCTGAAGTAGTCAAAAGGTAGCAAGGGAGTGTTATGCAACAGCACTTGCCCCTCTAACTTTGGGGGCAGTTCAGATCAGTGAGGATTATCAATTTGAGGTGCCCTCTAGGGGAGAGGGTGAAATTAATGACCCCAGAGAGACCCCTGGTGTTTTAATACCAATTGAAGAAGTTGAAACTCACTCTCTGGCTAAAGGAAGAAGTGTCAAGATCGGGTCCAGAATGACATCGAAATTAAAGATTAAAGTGTTAGCTTTTTTGAAAGACCATCAGCATGTTTTCGCTTGGTGCAATGCTAATGTAATCGGAGTACCAGCAGACATCATATCACACAACTGTCAATCCGGAGGGATATAGCACCTGTTGTGCAAAAAAAGAGAGATTTTTCTGAGGAGAAAGCTGATGTCATAGTTCAAGAGGTTGACCGGCTTACTAAGATGGGGCACATAAAGGAATCTAAGTACCCTTTATGGACCGCCAATCCGGTGTTAGTAATGAAGAAAAATGGAAAGTGGCGTATGTGCATCGATTTTACAGATCTCAATAGAGTTTGCCCAAAAGACTTATATCCAGTCCCCCGAATTGATCAGTTGGTGGACTCCACATCTGGGAACAAGCTATTGTCCTTTATGGATGCCTTCTCTGGGTATAACTAGATTCAAGTAGATCCGAAGGATCAAGAACATACTACACTTGTTACTGATAGAGGCCTCCATTGTTACAAAGTGATTCCATTTGGGTTAAAGAATGCTAGGGCTACTTATCAAAGATTAGTAAACAAAGGTTTGCTAATCAGATTTGAATAAACATGGAAGTCTATATCGATGACATGATGGTAAAGAGTGTGGAAGAAGAACTACGCTTAGCAGATATCCAAGAAACTTTCGCCAACCTGGTGAAAGTAAATTTAAAATTAAATCCAGAGAAGTGTGTTTTCGGAGTATAGTCCGGAAACTTCTTGGGGTATGTGATAAGTGAGAAAGGGATACAGTCTGATCCAGACCAGCTTAGTGCTTTATTGCAAATGGAGCCTCTTCGGAATATCAAAGAAGTACAAAGATTGACAGGGAGGTTAGCTGCTCTAAACCGTTTTATTTCAAGGTCTTCAGATATGTGTGCCCCATTTTTTCAAACTTTAAAAGGAGCAAAAGACTTTAATTGGTCTCCACAGTGCAGCCAGGCTTTCGATGAAATTAAGATGGAGAGACTCTCTACATATACTTAGTAGTTTCTGATTGTGCCATAAGTGCAGTGTTAGTAAGGGTGGTGGATAATTATCCTCTTCCGGTGTACTACATCAGCAAGTGCTTGATAGATGCAGAAAAAAGGTATTTAAAACTTGAAAAATTAGCACTGGCCCTAGTAATTGTTGCTAGGAAAATGAGGCCCTACTTTTATACTCATTCTATTGTTGTCCGGACGTCTTTTTCCTTGAAAAACGTTCTTCAAAAGGCAGACATTTCAAGCAGAATGACCAAATGGTCAGTGGAGCTGGGAGACTACGATATTGATTTTTCCCCTTGAACAGTAGTTAAAGCTCAGACTGTTGCTGACTTCCTAGTTGAATTCCATTCGGACAGAGACACTAAGCAAGCAGCAGGTGAAAAAACTAAAAAGGTATGGGTTTTCTGGACTGATGGTGGATCAAGACCATGGGTTGTGGTGCTGGGATATGTTTAACCTCTCCGTACGGCGACAAAATATAGCAGACTATATGTTTTGCTTTTAGGGTTTCCAATAATGAGTCCAAGTATGAAGCTGCTATAGCTGGCTTGAAATTAACTCTCATTTGTAGAGCCAAAAGGGTCAGGTTAATGAGTGATTCTCATCTTCTTATCCACCATGCAATAGGTCAATCCGAGGCCAAAAAGCAGCAGCTGGTTAAATACTTATTTGTTCTTAAAGAAGGGGCACTTAATTTAAAAAACATCACCTATGAGGCCATACCCCGAAAATAAAATACGCTAGCAGAATCCTTGGCAACCATAGCCTATTCTGAGTCCTACCCTTGGATTCATGTGCAAGAATGCCCATCCATTCAAATCAATCAGAATAACGAAGAAGAAAGTTTGAATATACAAATAAAACAACTTAAAGATTGGAGATTTCCTCTTTTCCAATACCTCTCAGATGGCATTTTACCTCCGGAGTGGCAAATAGTAAATTTAAGGCTCGTGGATTTGTCATCCTAAGAGATGTTCTTTACAAGAAATCTTTTAGTAGACCTCTCTTACGATGTTTGGGGATCCAAGAGTCCCAAATAATGCTCTCTGAATTACACGATGGCGAGGGATCAGCACACTGTGGGTTTAGGGCTCTAACAAGAAGAGTCTTGTTAGCTGGGTAGTACTGGCCCTCCATAATACAAGATGCTAAGGAATTAGTGAAGAATTGTGATCCGTGCCAAAGATACAATAATGAAATTCATATCCCAGCTGTCCCTTTAGAGTCAATTTCTAAGCCAATACCTTTTTCTCGATGGGGGCTGGATTTGGTGGGACCTCTACCCATGGCATCCAGAGGGTGCAGAACTATAATTGTTGTTATTGATTACTTCTCAAAGTGGGTAGAAGCAGCCCCACTGGCAGGAACTACTTCGAAAGCTGTTATAAAATTCATCCTATCTAATATTTGCTGCAAGTTTGGAGTTCCTCAAAAGATAAATGCAGACAATGGGCCACAGTTCGATAACAAGGATGTGGAGAATTTCTGTGCTTCTAGAGGCAGTCAACACTGCTTCTCTTCTCATTTCCATCCACAGGAAAATGGTCAAGTTGAAGTAGCTAACAGGACTATCATGGCCGGTCTTAAAAAGAATCTAGAAGGGACTGCTGGAAAGTGGCCAAACTATCTACAAGAAGTACTATGGGCCTACCGGACTACTCCCGGGGCTGCAACACAAGAGTCCCTATTTTCCTTGGTATATGGTATGGATGAAATAGCTCCCATAGATGTCACTCTCCCTTCATTCCGAGTCCACAATTTTTCCGAACAAGCAAACGAAGTGGCAATCAGAAGCCAACTTGACTAGATAGAAGAAAGAAGAGTTAAGTCTCACCTCAGAGCCGCACACTATCAGGGTTTGATGAGAAGCAGGTTTGCTTCCAGAATCAAAAGGAGGGATTTTCAACCAGGGGATAAAGTATTGAGAAAAGTCTTATTGCATACTAAGGAAAGGCAGTTCGGCAAGCTAGCTTCAACTTGGGAAGGACCCTATGTGGTGAGTGAAAAGCTTAAGCCTGGGACATACATGCTTCAAGATAAAGATAGAAGGATTTTGAACCACCCTTAGAACATTGAGCACCTCCGTTTGTATCTAGAATAAAACTATGCAAACATTTACTTGTTTAAAGTCCATGTAAATATTAGGGGGCATATTCTTTCCTACCCTGGTGGCGGCGGGAGGTTTTAATGAGTTGTCTGGGTTTTTTAATAAAATTCGATGCCTTCTTGAAAAATTCGGAGTAATTTGACTGACAGATCGGATTGATTCGGTGGAGTGATGACCATTTAAACATTTGTCATCGAAGAATTTAAACACTCTCACTTTAAAATACTTGTAAAATAACTAAAGGCCATTTAAATACAAGCCATCAAAATTGGGAAACTACAAAACAATGTAAGAGTTGTGTAAGATAAATACCGGAGAATGATATTAAAATATGTAAAATGCCTTGGCCATCCAAGGACTTTAAACTTTTAAAAGAGAAGGTTTGTCCGGACAAGTGCCGGACACGGTTACAAAATTTTCTTGGCCATCCAAGGACTTTAGTTTGACACAAAAATTAAAGAAAAATATAAACATAGTTAAAACTTTAAGGATGAGCTTTCTTAGATGGCCCGACCTCACTTGGTTTCTTCTTGGGATCCTTGGTCTCCTCGTCTGGACTCTCTCCGGTCCGTTCGTCTTCATCAGTAGTGTCATCCCAACCACTGGAATAGCAGTGCTTATCACCATCGGCCATGGTATGGTGAGGAAGGTCTTCGTATTCCACGAATCGCCATAGATCTCTTAGTGTCCTCTTTGGAAATTTCTGATGAAAGAGCAAGACCATGTCTGATTTGACTTCATCATACCTTTTTTCTTGGGAGTCTATCACATTTTCGGTGTATTCATCAATCCTGGCTCGGATTATCTTCTCCCGCTCCTTTAACAAGTCATCTTTTTCTTGCTTAGCTTTAGATACAACATCTTCAAGCGAAATTTTGTCACTAGTTAGGGTCTGAATGACGTTGTCTTTGGCCTTCACCTCCTCTTTTGAAGTAGAAAGATTCTTCTCCTAGTCAGAATACTTGGATTGAAGTTCTTTGATAACCCCCTCCGAAGTGGCCAGCTTGGTGGCCAAATACTCCTGCCCCCTCTTCAACTCCTCATTCTCTCTCTTTAATGCCCCAACACTCTGGTTGGCAGTAAGGAGGCTGTTAGAAAAACTCGCATTATTAGAGTTGAGTGTGTTGATGATAGCTGATTGATTTCGCACTTGGTTCTCCAAGTTGAGCACCGGTTTAATATTGCTCAACAAGGAGTGGGTCACCATGTCCTTCTCTCCTGAAACTAGAAAACAATTTATCGTTGAAAGTGATAATGTTAGAACAGCTTGGGGGGAGGTAAGGGCTAGCAAAGTCGTCATTCTCCAGGTCTCCGAAGTAAAGACCAATCCCTTGAAGGCCACTGATGTCTACTCCATCAATGTTGATATCCCCTCCGGTGCCATCTCTAGTGTTAAAGTCACTTGGAATTTCCTCTGCTTGAGTTGGGTCTGTTGGGTCGACCGAAGGAAGAGACTCCGGAGGCCGGAGAGCAACTTCATCTCCCTTGGAGGTTTTCTTCTTCTTGACCTCCCTATCTCCACCTTCTGCTCTCCGTTTTCTGTCTTTCTTGGGAGCTTTAGGGGGTTTCAGAGATCCAACTGCCTCTTTAGTACTCTCATTTTCTACCACTTGAAGCAGAGCAGCATCAATCCTTTCTTGGTCCTACACCTCTTGGCTTGTTGGGACAATCTCCTCAACACCACCTGGGTTGACCTCAGCTACGTTTGGATTAGCCTTGCCTTTCTTGCCCTTCATTTTGCTTGGGGCTTTAGCTCTACCCGGCAAGGCTAGCTTCCCATCCTTTGAGGCCATGATGCAGGCCATGAGTGTGAACCAAGCATTATGGCTCAGTTGGCTTTGGCAGAGCTTTATCAGATGGAAATATCTGACGATCTCTGGGTCCAAGGGAAACCTAAGCCCCCAGTTGAATAACTCTGTATAGAAAACCATCTCACTAAGTTTGCAATCCATTAGCGTCTCCGGATCGACCGATATCCTCACTTTAACAGATTTTGGGATCCCCCACTTCGTCCGGATCCGGTTTAGTTCAGCTGTGTGAATGAAAGCATAATTGATGTTCTGCATGGCTAGCAGATACTTTACACTCACTTTATGGAAGCAAGGTCCCACTCTTCCTTCAAGGCACTCCGGTAGGTCCGGGTGTTTTAAACACAGCTTCTCTTTACCCTTGCTTTTCTTGGGAATGGCAGTCTTACTCGTCTGCCCAGAGATATCAGTCTCAAAAGGGGCTTCTTCAACACTGTCCTCCATCACGTCTTCCATTACCATAGAAGGGTTGTCAGTTGTCTTTGGGAGAAGAGTGCTGGTGGTTGGCTCAGGAAGATGTCTGGATGGCTGAGCAACGCTTTCCTTCTGTGGTCTATCGTCCGGCTGGGGCTCAGATCTGGAGGGTTCACTTCAAAGGCTTGAACTGGTGGCCTCCGGACCAGACGATTTGTCCTTAGGAACCTTGATGGGTACTTCTGACCCTGTAATTTTGTCTTTGGCCCCAAACTTAGAGGGCACTGATTTTAGAGATTTAGACTGTGGAGTAACAGCCTGGCCTCTTATTAAGCGACCTCTTTGTTGAAGCGTTAGCTTTTCTGGGGAGATGTCAGCATCCGATCTCATGGCTATGAATGGGGAGGGTCTCTTGGTACTTGTAACTACTTGCTCTTGTTCGACAATAGGTTGTGTCTCCTGGACCGATGAGCCTGAGATGATCGGTGAAAGACTAGGTTGAAATAACCTTCTAGTTTTAGAGCTTCTGGCAGAAGACGAACCTCGATCAGGCTCTGAGCTTGGTGTTTCAGATTTATCGATAGGAGAAACAAGAAGGCTTGCAGCAATGCGCCTTTCTCGTTCGACTCTTTGTGCTTTCTCTAACTCCGAAAGATTAAGCCACCCACCTTTTACAAGTGCGTTTCTTGCTGTAAACATAAACTTACACCAAAAAGAGTTTTTGGAAAAGAGAGATAAAAGCTTTGAAGAATAAGAGTGAAAAAGTGTTGAAGATGGTAAAACAATGAAAAATGAGTTGATTTATACTAAAGAAACAAAAGATACCTAGAAACCTAGGAGAATTCGAAAAGATGGAAGTAATGATTAGAGACGGCGCTGACGTCACAAGCATTAATTAAAGAGGTTACTTTTTGAAATGAGTGGGAGAGCCGTTTTAGGAAAAAAAACGGCTGGTGAGGCGAATCAGAAAGGGACATGTGTCGCATGATCCATGGAAAAACCTTTGAGCTTCTGGAAAGTTTTGTCAGTCTGGATAAGTCTTTTACTCAATTCGAAATCGGTCCGGACAATGTCGCAAGTGCTCAAGAGTGATTTTTTTGGTCTTGCCAAAGGCCTTCGAACATAACCTAAAAAAGGGGCTACTGATGAGTCCGGATATTTTCACCACTCACTGTAGAAACCGGACATGGGAAATTCTGACATAAACCACCCACTGAACCATCCGAACTTGACTAAAGTATTAATAGCTAATCACCTATTGACTAAGCTAATTGCTAATCTGCTTAACAAACTAATGGGTTTTTGAACTCGACCCGTTTTCATAAGTTTGACCCGGAAGCCCATGTGACCCATAATTAGGGGTATAAATACCGAAGCTCTTTCATTAATGTGGGTAATGATCATTTAATACAACCAGACAACTTAAATCTCTCACTACAAACTACTTAAACATTAAATACCTTTGAAACACCACAAAACACCGGACCAAATTACCCTCAGTTGAAAATAATCCACACCATAATCTGCCATCATATATGGAGGTTGACCTGATTACTCCTATAATAATTAACAATATGTTAAACAAACATAATTTTGAATAAATTGCACACTATGTACGAAAATATCACACCTGGTCTTATTTAACATGCGATGAGATAACAATTGATCGCATGTAGAATTACGATAAGAAAATAATTGGTCAATTGTATGTCCGCGACCAGCCTACAAGCTTTCGTATGCTACATGCGATCGAGATGATGTTCGTCGCTCGAACCGCACGAATAATACCAAACCATAAAGTAAAGTTAAAAACGTTACCTCTATTGGATACAATTTATCCTCGTCCATAAAGTCATCCAAATAGAACTTAAGTCTTCGCTTGATTTGCAGTAAAATTTAAGTGTTGGTGTGGTAAATTCTGAGTATTAGGGGGGGGGGTAAATTTTCAGGGTTTATAGATACATTTGTGGTAGAATTTTAGATTTATGGTTAATTTTGTGATAATGGGAATATGTAAATAAAATTTATAAAAATGCTATCTTGGGATTTTCAAAATTTAGTTTAAAAAAAGATGGGTAGAGTGAGAGATCCAACCAGATGTGTGTAATTTCTAGCCTATGCCTATAAATATTGCTTGTAGCATTTTTTCTAAATCTTATAATTTAGTTTATAATTTATAAAGATCATATTTTGGTCCTTAAATATTTTAAAATATTATAATCTAGTCCTATACTATTTTAATTGCATTTTGTCACCAAGTCAAGTATATCATATAAAGATTTATATATTTCGTGTTGTTCTGAAGATAATTTGTTTGTATTAATAAAAATATAATGTTGGAAATTTATGGATTAATATTTGACTTATTTAATCAGGTGTGATGGTATTGGATAATGTAATTAATAATTAGACCAATAGATCAAAACCTATTATAAAGGTAACTTTGTAGAAACCAGATTAAACTTTGACAATGTGAAGGATTGGATCCAAATATTAATACTTAAGCCTAAAAAATAAGTTTATAGAGTAAACTGAATAATAAAAAAACTAGTCAAGTTATGGTCTCTACCCACATAACTAATATAATGGTATGGATCTAATTAGGATAAAGTGAAACCTAAGTGATTCATAGGTAAAGACACATGCGACATTATCCTTTCATGATGTAATATCCTTTGTATGTAGGTTAGAAGAACCAAAAACCAAAAATCATGATTCATTCTTTTGATCTTCACTTTTATGTGTTTGTGTTCTGTTCACCTCATGTTCTTGCAGATTTAATATCATTTACAGAATTTTGAACTTATCTTAAAGATTTAGAAAATGGGTCACAAGAGGATACAAGAAATTACGATATAGATGAAGAATATCCATTTTGTATATAATCCCTACTAGAATGACTAGCCTAACAATTATGTATTTTTTACCCATACCTACTGGTATGAATCGATTCAAAAATGGATTGATTAAAGTGTTGTATACATAAACTAGATTCAACGATTTAATTAAATGTATCAATTGGTATGAGAACCAATTTCATATTGAATCGATTGATAAATTACATGTCTAAAATGAGTTAAAAGCGTGTTATTTTAAATTTTGCAGTAAATAATTTATACTAAGAGGAATAAATGTTGTTTGAGCTGATTTAGGGTATGGATTTGAATTTTTTTAAAAGCATGGTTCGTTTGATTTGTTGATGGAATCATGATTATGGTTTTATATTTTTATGTTTAAATTAAATACATGCCAAAAATGGGAAATTTCACTTAATTTAGGGTTTCTTTGATACCTAAAAAGGGAAATTTTGCAACAAACAAACTCTAAAGCGAGTGTAAAATTAGAACAACATAATTTTCCTGTAACAAACCCTAATGTTGCTACGGCAGAGGGCTGTTAGATGATGTTTTCCGCAATAACTGATTTATTGACGCGACAAAGTTTCTTGTTCACCATGGTAAAGCCTATGTTCGTGGAGTGAAGGAGAGTTGTTATACCGAAAATGTTCTTCATTGTAGTTATACAGTGATGGGGTGCTAAGTTGGATCTTCTTTCACATAGATATGTTGCCAATATGTTTGGACATGCTGTAATTTTTATTGTATATATGTTATTAATTAAGGTGTATTTACATGTTAAATGTAATCACATGATTAAGGTTGTCCGACTATAGTAGGTAAATCATGAAACTAATATATTGGCTAGCTAATTAATGTACTAAGTGTTGGGAAGACTCGTGGGTTAATCTTATTGCAAGCATTATTAGTCCAAAAGATGGTCAATGTTTAACATATTTAATCATGCATGAGAGAAAAATTTGTAAATTTATCATTAAGTTTTAATTCAAATGTAGAAATCAACCAAAAAAGGGTTTCACCGGTAAACTGTTAATTTAAAAAGATTGATATTGATTTTCTAAAACTTATAAAATACATGTTAAGATGTTAGTATGCCACGTTTAAACATTGTTTAAATTTAAGAAGTATTTATTAAATAAAATGATTAATGTATTGTTTGTAATGTGTAAAGGGTTAGTAAATACATATAACCTATAAGGCATTAAACCCCCAATTTTTAGACGTGCTAATATTTTTCAATGAATAGAAAAATTATTATTGAATTGCTGTGATATTAATCTGACATTAAGGACTAAGAATTCCCTCACTAAATATCATTCTCTTAAGAAGAATAAATAATTTGAGACGTGAGAAAATTCAAATTTGGACTTTATGATTTTGTTATTGCTCTCCACCATGAACTTTAATAGATCAAGGGAAAATAATGGAAAGTATTTCTAGGGTGTCAATAATTTACCTAAAAATTAAATGAAAAGTCGAAAGTTAATAACCCGGCATCTAATGTTAGATAATAGAAAGACATGCTTAAACAAGAACGTTCTAAGGTGTATAACATGAGTTTTCAATAGGGAAATCAGCAGAAAAAAAATGTGATAGAAAATTTGATAAGGCTTCAAATTCAAGAGCAATGATTGATTGATACGGTTACAACCAACCATCTTTGTAATTTCCTGAAAAATACGATAAGGAGTCAAATCCTAAGTGATGGTGAAATTTTTATCCATCAAGTAAACCTAGTTCGTGCTTAGTGTATGTCATTTGCGATTTTCTGTTATTCTCTTCTAGTGAAAATTTATTGTATTTGATGAATACTAGTAGGAAATTGATTTTATTTTTATTTTTAAAGACATCTTAAAATATGTTTGTAAATAATAAAATGAATTTTTTACATGATAATATGATAGGTACTAGATATTTAACAATGAATAATAAGTTGTGATTATTAAATACGTATTAAGCTTTACAAATGGGCAATAAACATACATGTATGTGACAAACTAAATTATAAATCTGAAATATAGGTAAACATTGACACTAGAAATTAAGTAACTTGTCTAAGAAAAAATGGATAAGTTTGTTGTTGAAACTTTTATTAAATTGATTACTTAGACATCGATTCTTGCACTGAATGTATCAACAATAAACATACCACAATGAAATAGGTTATGTGCATACAGATCGAAAGAAGTCTTGGATTTAATAAATATCGGGGATCATGGATTGTTCTGAAATGCCTCATAGAACATTCAACCATATTTTATCGTATTTATAGATGAATTCTCTTGGTGCGAGTATTTATACTGTATTCGTGAGATATTAGAATCCCCAAGACAAGTTCATTGTTTTTAAAACTGAAGGTAAAAAATATTCTATACTATAACATATACGAATATTTGGATGAACAATGTCATGGATCATTTGCAAACTACCTAGAGAAGTGTTGTATAATTCATGAGAATACAATTTGGGCTCGCACATAAAAGAAAAGGTATATATGAGAAACATAGTTGTATGATTTATCATTTAACTCTACCATTATCAATGTATGTGAAGTCATCAAATGGGCATCATACATTCTCAATATATTTCCTACAAGGTAATCGTAAGTACCCCAAATACGCTTTGGACTAGTCATAAGTCTAGCTTAAAGTATCTACATGTTTAGGGATGTCCATCTTAAGAAAATCCTCAACGGATGAATCTAAAGAAATTAGATACTAAGAGAGTTAACTGTTAATTCATTTAATATTTTAAACATTTAAAGAGCTTTAAGTTATATGCTTATTCTCTACAACTATATGTTTTAAATGAGAACGTTGAGGTTCTTTAAGGGTATTGAATTCGGGAGAAAAATTTTAAGAACAGATTCTCATTTTGAGGAAAATACCATAGATTTTCAAAAATGTTCTAACAAATATAAGTACGTCATGCATCCTAAAGTTATTGGTGTATGAATGATCAAAGAAAAGTATATCATAAAACCAATATATTGGACCAAAAGAAGGTTGTTCGTGGATTGATGGTCAAGTATCAGATGATTTGGTTCCAATGATAGTCATCGAAATGTTGTTAGAATATTAAGTCAATGAGGATGATATTTATCTTCCACATATGGAACAAAATGAAATTTTTAAAAGAAGTTTTAAACTACCTCCTCAAGCAAGTGAAAAGTTAAGAAATAATTTTTGAAGAAGATCCATTAGAGATAGGTAGAAGAACATTATATATTTGGATCATATAGTGTATCTTCAAATATATAAACATTAATATGGGTAACAATACACAATTATTTGAGTTTCCATAAGTCCACAAAAATTATTTATTATCAATTGTGGATCATCGCTGCAAAAGAAGAGTATAAATAGATTAATATAAACCCATATGTGAGTTTATCCCATTACCTAAACGAAAAGTGTGATTGAATATAAATAGGTTTACAAAACAAAGCGAGATTATCGGGGTAATGAGGAAAGACATAAAGCAAAACCTTTTTACAAAACGTTATACTTAGTGTGAAGGATTAATTTTGAAGATAAATTATATCTAGTATACTTGAAGAACTCTTTAGCGCTATCATAACATTAGTTGCAGATTTTGATCTCGAACATTGTCAAATTGATGTTAAAAGTATAATTCTTAATAGAGATATTGAGGAAGTGATCTATATTTTAATAGGTTATTTAAATTTCATGGTATGCAAACTTAAAAAATCCATTTATTGGCTCAAACAACCTCCTTGACAGTGGTACCATAAGTTTATTGAAGTAATAAATTCTTTGATTTTGAGATAAACTCGGTTAATGAATGTGGTTTTTGAAATTTTGATGGTAGTAAGTTCATAATTTGGTATTACTTGGTAACCTTTATTGAAGAATGAGACAAATTAAGTGTAAGTTAATATAAAAAGAAAGACTTTGAGATTGCATAAATGCAAAAGGTTTCATATTCGTTAGCAGTCAAAAGTATAATGTATGCTCAATTTTGTACATGTTCGATCATTGACTGGGTTTTCATGTTGTTTGAGGTTATGTCAGTAATCTATAGATGATCCATTAGGAAGATGTCAATACAAATCTTCAGTATAACCAATAAACAAAAAGACACATGTTGACATATAAAAAGTAAAAATAATCTGGAGATCATTGGGTATTCTGACTCAGATTTTAGTAGGCTATGTGGATACATTTGGTTGCACTTTAGACAACATATTCCTATTAGTTGGAGGTACAAAATTATAGAAAAGTTTAAAATAACACTCATTGTATCGTCTTTATGGAAATGGAATTTGTTGAATGTTTTAAGACGTCCAATCGGTCATTATAGTTATAAAAATAAGTTATTGAAAGGATACAAATTTTCCTAAGGCTGTGATGTGAAAATAATTCTATATTGAATTAATAAGAGCTTGGATATATCAAAACATATAAATAACAAATTCTTATTTGTTAAAGAAATAGTTAAGAGTCGTCAAATGAGTATAAAAAACACTGACACAATCTCAATGGTAACATATGTTCTTTATAAAGTAGATTTCCTTAAGTTTTTTAGGAACAAATCATTAGGATTGGTGTTTTTTAGTTAGAGGATCATTAATTTAAACGGAAATTTTGTGACACTTTATTTTATTGTGATATATGGTTTAGTTAACTTTGTTGAGTTTTATAACTCATTTAGTATATCTTCACTTACGTATGATCCGTTAAGAATAGACATGTGCAATTACATTTCATAGTATTCGTAAGTTACACACCTTAATTGATCCATATAACTCATTTATATGGATAACATGATTATTATTGCATGCGATTCTTCATATTATGAGGAAACTTTCTTTACGTTTTTGTCGTTCACCGTTATGTATATGATTGTTCAATTCATATATTAATAAGATATTCAAGATATCTATGAATTAAATATATCATTTAGTAGAATATGGTGCTCCAAGTGGTCAGTAGACTATCTAATGAATAAGTAATTGTTACATATATAATCTATTTTGTTCTTGGTGTTGATGATATTAATTTTAGTTAGGGCTATCTTAATCTCATACCATATTTTTAGGATAAAAATTATATAATCTATTTTGTTAGATATCTCATCGTAATTCTCTATCGTCTTCAAGAAAAAACTAAACAGTCTAAAAAAATACCTATTCCCAAAGTGTGTTTTCGGAGAACCCGATTTCACAAGACGATTGAAGTACTTACTCAAAGCTTAATGATATACTTTGTTTTTTATTTCGGTTTTTACTTTTTTATTTCGGTTTTTAGTTTTTTAGATATTTAAGTTTGAAATTCTGAAATATAAAAATATGCTTTTATATCGATTTAGTTGTTCTTCTTTTAACAAAATTAGTGTTGATTCGCTTGTATCCTAGTTGCACGACATGTTTGACACACGTATCCGTAACAAAACCCAGTGTCGATAGACACTAGATGCAACAAATGTGTTGTTCATTATAAGTTCGGTACGACTAAATGAAGGTTTGTTAAAATTGTCGCTTTGAAATGTACTTCGATTGTCGTCTCCTCATTCTCTAATAAAAATTACGAGATGTGACAACTAAAATCAACGTTATCATTTCTAAAAACCATGTTTTTATGTAACGGAACTCTAAGTTTTGGTTAATGATAATATGTTATGTTACATGATTAAAGGTTTAAATGAATATTAAGTTGAATGACATAAAATAAATATCTAGATATTTTTAGTTTTTCAACTTTAAAAAAAAAGGGTGAAAACTCCAACAAAACAAACATAAATTCAACCTCACTCTTTTTAGTTATATATCTACACATCTCTTAATTTCCAATTTAGTCATTTAAAAAAATATTCAAACCCATCGAGTTTGAATGTCCACTACAATAAAAATTAACTAGAACCGAATTATTTTTGATATTTTGTGTTTACTCTAAAAAAAATCAAAATTTTAATTTACCAATATCCAAATAATTTTAATTTCAATCTAATAAAAATATTTTGAAAATTTTCTATTTCAGTTTCATTTTTAAAAATTTGTGGTTAGATAAACAAAATAGCTTATACACATATAAATCATATTCATTATAACAACGTCATATTTTCATAATCACAATTCTAACTACTTGGTTTTTTTTCTCTTAGTGGGATCGAGCAATGTTTTTAAAGATCATTACAATACATCCAACAACAAAAAATACGATTTGCTTTTTTACACATTTTTTTAAAGTGTAAATTTTTTATACACTTTCCAAAAACTACAAATACTTTATAAAAATCCTAAATGATTTTTATTTTGATCAAATTTTAATATGCACGATGTGAATCCTTGCAAAAGAAATATAAAAAAAGGACCAAAACAAAAAATACATACCGTTTTTATTAATTGAATTATATATTTACAAATAGATGTTGATTTAGCCTTCATGAAGATATCCGGAATTATTCAAATGACCTTTAAACATCATATCCTTCATATATTTCAAATGAATTATTCTTCACATCTCCTTCTTCTTCACATCTTCTTCTCATATCTTCATCTACCTCGTCATCTTATTCAATCAAATCTCTTGTCTCAATCTCAAATCTCAAATTTTCAATTCCAAATTCCAAATTCTTGATTTCCAATTCTATATTCCAATTCAAATTCTGAATTTTAGTACAAAATCTCAAAGCTTCAATTTTAAATTTTAAATTTTAAATTTTAAATTTTAAATTTCAAATTTCAAATTTCAAATTTCAAATTTCAAATTTCAAATTTCAAATTCCAAATCCCAAATCCCAAATCCCAAATCCCAAATCCCAAATTCTAAATTCCAAATTTTAAATTCCAAATTTAAATTCTTGATATTAACATCCAAAACCCCAAAATTAGAAAATTCAAAATACAAATCTAAATCCAAATAAAAAACCAAAACCAATTTAAATTCATATACCAAATACAAACTGAAATCCAAACCTAATTCAAACCTAAATCAATAAATCATACTCAAATAACAAATACCAAATACAAATATTAATTTCAAATCAAAATCTGAAATAAAATCTAAAATAAAGCGAAATCAAATCAAATGCAAACATAAATCGAAGTTGAAATCGAATTCAAACTCAAATCAAAATCAAATCAATACACAAATTGAAACCAATATTAATCAAAATCCAAGAATATAAAAAATCAAATCAAATACAAACCATTTATGTTGAATACTACCATAATTAATTTCTTGAAGATAATAATGAGAACACTAAAATTATTAATAAATACTAAAATAGTCAATCTATCATCAATGTCATTATTGTTATTTGATTTGAATGTACTATACAAAAATTAAACTTGTATATATATAAATAATCAACAAAAAATAGAAAAATTTATTTTCCTACATAATTTATTTTAACATGGTATCATACCAGTGTTCTTCTAGGATTCCCAAAAATGTTTTATCTTCCGTTATAAACATAAATTACCCAATACATTTTTTCCAAACGAGAGACATCAAATTCAAAAAATATAAACACCACCAAATATATTAGTTTTTTTCGAAGGGAACCCGCAACCACTACTCAACGAGTACGCATAAGGTGAAGCCTCAGTCTGACGCAATAGCCTGCAAACCAACGCAAGGTGACAGACTCAGCCAAGAAGGCGTTTGTATAGGGACTCGAACACATAGCCTTTGGTCGTCTTACTCCACCAACTCGGTTACCCTCTCGGGGGAAATATACTACTTTGTTCTTGTATCCTTAGGTTTTTTTCATTTTTTTCTTATATCAATCTTAATTTTATCAAATAGATTTCATTTTAACAAGTAATGTTTTTTTTGTAATTTTGTATTTTAAATATATTTTTTTCCATAAAATTAAGATTGATTGTTTTGGATAACCAAGATTTGTTTTTTTTTATATATGACTATTTTTTCACAAATTTAAAACAAAACATTTCAAAACCATTTCTTTGTATTTTATATTATTATCAATATATCTTTTTTATCTTTCCCATTAAAAAATATAAATGATATTTTTTGTTCTTTTCTTTATATTTTCAACAAATTTATACAGTTTTTTCTTTATACTTTTACTTTTATTCATTCTTATATCTTTATTTTTTTCTCCAAGACATTAAAAAAACCAAAGCACATCAAACTACAAACCAAAACACAATCCAAAACATAAACCGAGACATTAATCAAAACACAAACCAAGAAACAAACCGAAACATAAACTAAAATTAGCCAACATGTTAGAAGAAAATTCAATCAATATAGGAAATAACAAACCAAATACTCCAGATAAATTGACGTTAGCATATCTGCTCATAAATGGATTGGGTAATCAACAACCAACATGGATCATTTCTAATAGCCTCTTAACCGACTTCAAACTCTAAAATGAAAATTACCTTTTGTGGCATCTCACTAGTACACCACTAGAGGCGACATATCCACCATATGCAAGATGTGAGAAAACTGACCAATTCAACAAGAAAATAAAATTTCTTTGGTCTGATAATTGAGGGGAATATGCTAGCCATCATATGGGAATATATTTTCAAAAAATGGCCTTATTCATCAAACATATTGCCTAAATACACAGCCCAACAAAATGGCGTTGCAGAATGAAAAAATCGAATTCTTCTTGAAATAAGTAGAGCTATGATGATTGAGTGTAATGTTCTCAAACACTTCTTTCCTGAAGTCATTGCCACACCAGCCTATCTAGTTCACCGTTTACCAAAAAAACTTCTTATCCATAAAACCTCACTTCAAATCCTCGAGACCCAAACAAATATACTAGATACAACAACTCTCCTACCTCGTATTTTTGGTTGTTTCGTATTTGTTTATGTTTCAAAGGGTGATAGATCTAAACTTGATCATTGTTCCATAAAATGCATTGTTGTGCCATATGCACTTCATTAAAAACGGTATCAGTGTTATAATCCCGTCAATCATCAGATCTATGTCACCATGGATTGCAAGTTTCTTGAGTCAGATTTCTACTATTTTATTATACCTCATGTTTAGGAGGAGAACATAAGTGACTCACTAGGTTGGTTAAGTTCCCCAATTATTCCAGATACTATATCCACAAAGCCACACGTCAACATTGAGTATGCCAATGACTTCATACCTACCAATGATCAACCTTCAAATGATGCCCAGGTGCACCATTTAGTCCAATTTCTTCACATGTAATTGATCATTATGTAGATATTGACACTAATGTATAATTAATAGAAGAAATTAGATATGTTTTACCTCGCATGAATAATCGTGGAGTCCCACATACACATTATTCACCCAAACATGTTCCTCGAGCTAGCTGATATCTTATGGGAAACTTGGTTTGATGAAACATATCAGAAGAGAAAAAAATATTTACTACAATTCTCTACACTGATGATATTCCAAAAACTATCCAAAAATCATATCAAAAGGAGTAGAGGTTGGCCATTAATTTTGAAATGGATGCCATTGCAAGGAATGGTAGTTGGAAGAAATACAAACTTCTAACAGGAAAAAAAACCGATCGCATATAGATGGGTCTTCACTATCAAACACAAAGTTGATGGAACCATGAAGCGATACAAGGCTCAACTTGTGGCAAAATGATATACAAAAACTTATAGAACTTATTATTTTAAAATGTTTTCTCCAGTGGAAAATATAGACACAGTTTGAATTTTATTCTCAGTTACGATAAATAAAAATTGGCGAATTCAACAATTCGATGTAAAACATCCATTCCATCATTGAGACTTCATAGAAGAAGTATATATGGAGGCTTCACCATGATTCTCTAATAGTTTTCTGAAAATAAAAAGTATGTCGGCTTCGAAAGCTGATGTATATGCTCAAACAGTCCCACAAGCATGGTTTGGAAGATTTACTATGCTAATGAGGCAGTACGAATACAAATAGAGTAACTCTGATCATACTTTGTTCCAAAACAAATAACATGATCAGTTGCTTTATAATCTATGTAGATGACATGATCGTCGTAGGAAACGACAGTGAAGAAATTGCAAGGTTAAAGAAGAACTTGTTCACGGAATTTGAGATTAAGAATCTAGGAAAGTTAAAATACTTCTTAGGAATCGAGATTTTACGTTCCAGCAAAGGTATATTTAAATATCATATGAAGTATATTCTCAACTTACTTGCGGAAACATGAATGGTTGATTGTATACTAGTTGAGACTTTAATGGAGGTTAATCGTGGGCTCCGAATGGTAAAAAAAATTGATCTTGAAGAAAAAGAAAGATATCAATGACTAGTTGAAAACTAATTTATTTTTCAGATACTCAACAAACACAACCTATGCAGTTGGGGCTGTAAGTCAGTTTATGCACCAACCATAATTGGATCATATGGAAGCAATAATGAGGATAGTAAGGTATTTAAAAGGCATATCAGGGAATGAAATTATATTCAAAAGAAATTAGCATCTAAATATTGAATCATACATCAATTAAAATTGGGCTGGAAACCTGCTATCAGAGTACTAAGTGACATGGTGAAATAATAAGCAAAAAGTAGTGGCACTTTCGAGTGTTGAGCCAGAATTCTGAAGCAATGTCAAACTAAGTACCTTCTCATCAATCTTATTATCATTTAGTACCCCAACTATTTTCTATGCCTACTAAATACTCATCTCACCAAACTAATTCATTTCCAATACCCAGGTTTTATTTTATTCCTGAACTACCCTCAAAATGTGAAGCATAATAACCTTAGGCCAAGAACACTGAAATGTTTGATCCTCGGCTATCCAGAAGGAGTACAATGGTTTCGGTTATATTTCCTTGAGTCTGGACATGAGAAAGATTTATAAGTAGGGACGTGGTTTTAAATGAAGATTATATGCCATTAAAGAAGGCAATGGATAATCAACCTAGTACTGTCGGGAAGAGATGTGAAGTTGTTGATGAATATGATCAATAAGTGAAGATGTATACGCTTCTGCAGAAGAATATTTTGGCTCTGATTTTATTTCGGATCGTACCAAGGAGGTTGAACCAATACATGAGTATGAAGTTGGCCGATGGTCTGGTATTCCGGGACCTTCAGATAATCAGATGGGAGCGCAACATGATCTTGATAGTTACCATCTTGTGAGTAAAAAATATAGAAACTAAGTAAGCAACCACAAATGTATGGTTTTCACGATAGAATTGGTTATACTTTATCTATTGAAATACATGGAGATGTTCTTGAACCCAAAATGTATCAAGATGTTGTCAAGAGTAATGATAAAGATAAGTGGATCATATCCATGAAAGAAACCTGAGATCTCTTAAGAAGATGAACACTTGGATTCTTGTGAAGCAACCAAAGAATCATAAGCTGATTAGGAATAAATTTATATTCAATAAGAAGCCATGTATTGGTGGTGTTGACTTACCAGTATACAAGTCTATGCTCGTAGCTAAAGGCTATACACAAAATGAGGGCATCGATTTTAATTAAGCATTTTCACCGATTGTGGAACAACCCTCAATAAGGGTGATGTTGTCAATTGTTGTTTAACTTGGTCTTCAGCTAGATCAAATGGATGTTACTAGTGTCTTCCTGTATGTTTAGTTATAAGCGATAATTTAAATGTGTCAACCAAGGGGTTTAAGGGAAGTTAATGAGGTTTATGTGTGTTTGATGAAGTGACCCTCCATGGGCTGGAACACTCGTTGAGGCAATCAAATCAAATATTTAATTCTTTAATGAGATCGATTAAATATTTTTGTATCTGCTACGAAAATGGTGTCTATTTGAATGAAAAGACACACATGGAGAGACATGTGATATTTTTATTATATGTGCATGGCATACTAATAGCTAGAGACGTTAGGAGGAAGATTGAAGCGGTAAAGACTCGTGTGAAGGGAGAATTTGATGTGAAGGATATGTGAAAGGCTAAGAGGATACTTGGTAATGAGACAAAAAAGAACAAACAGAAATTATATTTATTATTATCTCAACAACGATATATACAAAAAGCTAGGATTATAAAGATAACCCCAATCTAGAAGAGGTCATTCGAGGTCATAATAAAATTAAAAGTTAAAATTATACTCGATGGTCGAAAAAAAAGAAAATCAAGCCCAACACTCCTAGAAAAATGTATAATCAAACATATATCATAGTTAAAGACTAAAAACCTAGTACATTGATACTTATGTAAAGTTTCATTTTTTAAACTATGAAGATGCATTATTTCTTCCCTCAGAGGCGCGATAAAGTTTTATTGAGGCATTTGAAACTAATAAAATATTTTCTTGTTAGAGAGTTGGTTCATTTATTATTTGAGGCAACACGAGTAACAAAAGTTGTTACAAATTCGAAATATAACGCAAAATGAATCTTTGAAGAATGCCTACAACATAATAAAATATTGTAAATCCAAATATGCATCAAGTAATGCATACTAAAGAATATTAAAAATAGAATTTACATCTCAAAATCTACAAACAAAAATAACTAAATGAAGTCGATAACTTCTGCAAGTAAATGACTAATATAAATAAAAACAACAAAGACACATAAAATGTCTAAAAAAAAGAACTCCACCGAAAAATGAATTTGCTTCAGATAACAAAAATAATGATTAAGTGTCGGAAACCCATACAAAGGATAATAAAATATTGGATAACAAATAATAAATTCACGCTAAGAAACTATATTTTCTTCAAAAGAGGAGAATACCCCTTCAAGGAAGGCATACACCTTAAGCATACATGTCAAATTTTGGAAACATCTAGGTATAAATCATGTTGTTATAAAATACAATTATAGACGTATTGCACCTGATTAGTCAATATAAAAATTAAGGAATACGAAATGCGTTTTGAAACATTATTACCCGTTCATAAAAAATGAAAGAATACTCACAAAACGATCTTACGAAAACAATGTCTTTAAAAGATATAGCTAACAAAAAACAAATATACTCAAAAGGCATACACAACATATCAAACAAACTTATACTTATTTGGGATAAGAGGAAACAACACTAGAAGATCCAACATTATTCATCGAAACATCATTATTTGCAATATTTCCTGCTACAACACCGCTTGGACGAGGCATAAAAGTACCAACTTTTTTTTCATAAACGTCTAAATTTAAACCAGAAGGCCTGGCAAAGATAGGAACACTTCACCAACAACTATCTAAATTAACTTCATGAAACAAATTATGAACATATAATATCTTCCTACTATATCCATTAGGAGAAAACTGCGAAACAACAGTGGTAAAATCTTGTTCTAAGGTACTACACTCCTATATGTTATTCTAATAGCCATCCAATAAATCCTTACCTACAGCTTCGTACTTAAAAGATATAGTAGTCAATTATTCTGGAAGCTTTATAATAGAAACTTTAGTAGTTTCGTAATCAGATGACATATTGCTTAATTGTTTGTGAAGTTTGACAAACAGAGGATTTAGCAACCACAAGTTGTTGATCAGTCGAAGACCATAGCTTCCCCAAGTCATCACGAATAGAAAAACAATCAATGAGTTTCCTCTTTAACGCTCAAATCTCTTCATTTTACATTAACATAATTCTTTTAAAACAAATTACAATACAAATAGTTTTTCTTCAACTCATCAAAAGTATGAAACAGAGCACAACCCAACCGTTTAGTAACCCACATCTTATACTGCAAATCTTTTCATGTAGTTTCTAGCTCATATTTCGAACGATTCTCTAACCGAGTATTCTCTTTCAAAAAATATTTAAGTTTGTAATTTCTCGTTATAGGATCAAATTCATCATAAAAAATATTTTAAAATTCAACAATATGGTTAGACGGGTCAATATCAGCATTGTGCAGCGCCGATAACCCGCTAAATATAATCTGAAGAAAAAAATTAATCAAATTGTAGACAAGAGGCGAAAAAGAATAAGAACCAAAATAAAAATAAAAATAGTAGATTACCCCATAACCTAGGCTTAATTTTCGTTGTGTTAATTCCAAATGAGAGCGGTCAATAGGAGACTCTTATACCTGGCCAACGTACTATAGCGAAAGTAGATTTCATGGATCTTACTTGGTAAAAACAGTGAAATACTTAGCCAAAAAAGAGATGTCCTAAGAATATGATGTGACACTTGGGGAATGAGTAACTCCTAAAATCGAATCAACAAGTACAAAAGAAGACAAAGAAAACTGACTATGATAATTCAAAGAAGGGCAAACACTTTCAATGGACATTTTATAATGGTCAATTTATAACCATGTTTAATGTACAACTTTGGTACCATGGACCAACTTTTGGTTATCATGAACTAGCCTTTTACTTATTCAAAAAAATGAACTTGACATAATTCATTTAATTTGTGAATATACAATCATAGAATGTACCTCGAAACTTATTTCATAATTTATTTTTCATCTTTAACTAATATACATTGTAACTAATACATAGGATTTGGAAATTTAAAGGTCATACATAACACCTCTTTAAATTAATAAATTATTAATCTACTGATATAATAATATCTTGCTAAATTAATAAAATATCTCGATCCCAAGCTATAAATTTATAAACGTTTTACTCAAATATATGTTTTATGAAATAATATTTTCATTACACTATTATCTAAAATTGAAAAATAATAATTTCAAAAAGATAATAAAAGTTTAAAATTTGAAAAATAAATAATGAATAATCAAAAGTGTATCGATAAGTTATTTAATAAAAAAGAGGTTGGACATATCTTTTTAAAAAATAAATCGTATATTTTAATGGTTTAGGCTAGTAATATATTTATAAAATTAAAAAAAACTCTATAAAATTGAAGTCTTCTTTCTCAAAATATTAGTTTAAAAACTCATAATTGGTCCAACAAAAACATTTGTTTTATGCGCACAAGACAACACACATAGATTTGTCGAAACAAATAAAGGTTATTTCTCGTTGTATCGACTACTATATAAGTCTAAACAGATACAAGTTATTTCTCGTTGTATCGACTGTTATAAGTTTTGTAATGTGGATCACATGTTTATTTTAACGAAAAATGTTTGAATTTTTTTAGTAGTCTGATTCCAAATGTTGTAGTGAGAAATAAATAAATATATTATCACAATTAGAGTTTTGTAATGTTATATGTTTCAAAATTTTAAAAATGGATGACTTTTTTCGTTTTATTTTGTTTTATTTTTATTTTTATTTTAAATTTTTATTTATTATTTATATAATTTTAAATTTATCCCATGGATTATGATTTATTTCTAAATCGATTTGTGTGAACAGAAAAAAAAATATTTCAAAATTTCGTAGTTGAATTGAGTATAAGTAATATCGCTTGTTTCTGCACAAAAATAATAATAAAAAGGTAAGTTATCCACAATCATCAAAGAAAAAATAAAGTAGCGATAAACATCTAAATTTGAAGTTTACGAAAACCACTAGCAAAAATAAATGCTTCCAACAACATCCCTAAACACACAAAAGACGTATAGTCTTAACAATCATTTATTTTTAACCTTCAAAACTCCATAACTTTCAAATCCTAACTAATAAAAAAACACATATATTTATATTTTTTAAAGACGAATAAAACTAAATACAAGAATGATATTTTTGGAGAATTTTTCTTTTCTATTTTTGCAACCAAATTATATGTAATTGCGCAACTTGAACATGGTTGCTTTTTAGCTACCAAATTTTATGTAATTTCACAACTAAAATATAGTTGTTTTTTCCAAACTTATTTCATAAGCAAGGTACTATTTATGTTACTATTTTCTTATTAATTGCATAACCAGTTTCCACGCAACTGGAAATAATTGTTTTTATCGTAATCAAAGTCTTATTAATGCTGCTATTTTCTGCTTATATACGGAATGAGTTGCTCTAATTGCCTAACTAGAGAACACAATTAATTTTTTGTAATTCAATTACACGTAATACTACTATTCCAACACAGTTCCTTTTTTGTTACCCAATTATGCGTAATTTCACAACTGGAACACAATTATTTTTCTATACTTATTTGCAACTCAATTGCACATAATTACGCAACTAACATAAAAATTAAAAAATAACTCAAAAATATATTTCATGGATCTAGTTTTGTTCGTTTTAAAAAACAAACTAATAGTATTTTTCGATATGTTTTAGAACTATGATATCTATACGATACTTTAAAAATATAAAAAAAAACGAATAAAAATATTTTGGAACTAGTTATCATTATTTTTAGTTCAAAGCGAAGCTATTTATATTTTATCAAATTTTAAACGGTTATCTGTAAATAAATTAAATATTAGACAATTATTGATAACTTAGATCACGAAACTTTACGCCGAAAAGCTTACCTCCATACTGAACACAAATCAAGTACAAATAACAGCTTATGCATGTGGTTGTTGAATCAAATTCGCTATTTTTTTTTTGCAGTGGAGTGGGTGGTATAGGCGATGCTACATACTACTCCGTTTTAATAACCCAGTTGTTACGAGAGGCAACAAAGTTCACCTTAAAATTTGCCGCCGATCCTTAAAACAATATAATATTATATTGGTTTGGTATTGTTGTTCTGTCAAAATCCTACAAGAATATGCAGAGGAATATATCTGGCATTGTAATCGTTATTCATATTTCGGTATTATAACTTTGATACTATTATAAATATTTTGATAACATAATATACATATACTTAATTTTTAGGAAATGCCACACGTTTCATCAAACTTATTATCATATAGTATTCAAACTATTTTCTATGCCTACCAAACATCCATCTCACCAAACTAATTCATTTCTAATACCCAATTTTTATTTTATTCTTGAATTACCCTCAAAATTTAGCTCAACCTATTTTCCAACCAAAAATCAAATTTTGAATTTTTAATAGTACGACCTACCCTGCTATTTTAAATTATATTAAAAGTGATCATAAACCTATACATTCTCACCAAACCAGTTAGAATACCTCATTCTTGTTGCAACTCTTTCTTGTTGAAACCATTTACATGTAATATTATATATATTGTTGTTTTGATTGTTGAAGGTCCTTTTTAAGCTTGTAATCGACGAGTTGAAGCTGTTTTCAAACCTGGGTTTTGCCCGCTTTTTTTCACCAGTAGTTTAAGCTGTTATCTGAGCTTGTTCTTAAGCTGGGTTTTGTAAAAAAAACGTTTTTGACGAGTGGAAGCTTTTATGTAACCTGGGTTTGTGTTAGCAGAGTTTTTTTAATTTTTTTTTTAAGTTTCCAAAATTATTCTGTGTATATTAAAGTTTATGTAAGTTTTTTTTGCTGTATTAGAACTGAGGTTTGTAAGTTTTTTCATAGTTTAGCTGAAACCACCGTTGCTTATACTATCATGGCGTTTATGGGAAAGCATGTTGTTAAGTTGGAGACGATGCGAGTATGATACATTGCTTTAGATAACCATTGTGTACATTACTCGCGTTAGAATCATGTTTTACATTACCAATTAACCATGAAGCAAGGTATTCGAGTATTACGTCACTGGCCAAATAATCTCGCGTGCATGTTAAGCGTTTCTTGTTTTAATGATTAATATGACGCGAGTTATGTTTACATGGTACACTTATGCAATACACGCAATTTACCCGCTATTGTGAATAATGTGAGTCGTTGTTACATAAAATTACACGTCTAGCGCAAGTCATGCTGCGATTTCAAACATCTCTCACCTAGTCTAATTTTGTTTATCAGTGCAGAGGACTAGATGTCTAAGTCAAAAGTGTGTATTTTCAAATATTCGAAGCAGACCTCAATCGTTCCTTTGAGCGAGTTTGAAAACTTTGAGACTCTTCAACAATATATTGAACGTAGATGGGATGATCTGGTTAGGGGTTACTACACTATTACCTACTCCTGTGGCGATCAAAAGTACTATTTGTTTAATAACGAGATTGATTTTATGGGTTTAGTTGTTTATCTCGATATGGAGCGTCTGAAAAGCGTTAGCTTCTTTATAGAGCAATCAGTAGTTGAAAAAGATGCGTATGACATTCGTAAAAGCCTACCGTAATCTTCGTAGAACCATGTGATGATCAACTATTAAGTGGGGAGAGTAGTAATGGTTTAACCACTTCGCAACTTAAAAAAAGACATCTTGCTACTAGCGGTTGGGTTGATGCTATCACAAGGGTTGGTCAGACATTTCCTGATGGTGCCTCAAGTCTAAGGTTATCGTTACACCGATATGATTTAGAGCTAGGTTTTGTTTTTAAGTATATGCATAATACATCTACTAAGATCACTGGTTACTGTGTCAACAAAGATTCACGTGGTTGTAAATGGCAACTGTATGCATCAATAGATTCTAGTACTGGTTTAATGATGATCAAGCGATTTGTCCAAGCCCATACATGTAGCCCGGTATTTTCTAAGAAAAAAAGAAGGCATTTGACGTCTGATTTGATTGCGAATGAAATACACGAATCAATTAGGACATGTCATTCTTTAACGACAAAAACTATTCAGTCTTCTATCAAGCAAGACTATGGTTTAAAGATTTCCTACCGTCTCTCGTGGAATGCTTTAGAAAAGGCGAGGAGGGAAGTTTTCAGAGAGAGTAATACTTCGTTTGGCTTGCTGAATGCTTACTTTAGAAGATTAAAAAGTCAAGATATTACTACTGATTGGGAAACATTATGGGGAACATTTTCAGAGACTTTCTAAGTCTTTAAGTAGAGGTGGTAAAAATATTAAGAAATTCGTCAAAAATTTACCTCCCGAAAAGTACGCCCAACCATTCGTCATTAGGAAATATTATGGGGCAATTGCATCATCTGCCGCCGAATTCTTTAACAAACAGATTAAAAATCTTGACAATCTACCAAGTGTTGAAATGATAGACAAGATTAGAGTGATGCTAATCACTCAGATTTCTAGACGTTATTCAGAGGGACTTAGCTGAAACAGTTATTTATGCCCCAAATATGACAAGCAGTTAAAGGAGAATGTTCTAATGGTCGAACGTGGGTGGTATCTAAGTCTTCTACATGTTTATTTGAAGTTTATTCTGAACGAGTTATGGTTGTCAACATGCTTGATTTTATGTGTTCATGTGGTTCATGGCAGCAAGAGTTTTTTCCATGTCCGCACTCATTGGTTGCAATAACATCGGTTAACGAAGATCCTATGACGTTGATAGAACCATTCTACAGTGTTGGTAATTATAGGTCCACTAATTCGTTTAGCATACCTGCAATAACTGAATTTGGTGAAAGTTCATCTTCTAACGAATGTGAAGGACCTGTTGTTCTACCTCATAACGTTAAAAGGTGAGCTGGAAGGCAAAGGAACAAAAGGGTTTCATCTAGAGGAGAAGTATCATCGATCCATTTGCGTTGTGGTCGTTGCTTTAAATTTAGACACAACCGATGGGCATGTAATATCACACTATGAGCTTGGCCTCCTAACGTTTTTTGTTTCATCCGTTTTATTCAGTATGTATTAACGTCATTCCACTTATTCTGTATCTTTCTTACTTATTGCCCAATTATTTGAGTTGATACCCTCCAATTGTTTGACTAAGTTTTTTTTTCACACGCGAGTTATATGGAGTTATATGATTACAGTGATTTCTAACTTATGTGTAATATAGTCGTGCCATTTACTCAAAACCTCTAACGCATGACATGGGGTTTTAATATAGATGCGTTTCTTATATAGCAAACACACGATTTACATAATGTGGTTGTGGAGAACTTATGCTATTGCAGATTATTCACCCTATCGGTAACTATATAAAAGATGAGATTCATATACAATACACACACCAAAGATGAAACGATTTATATAGAAAAGATTAGGAAGTCATAGCAATTGTTTAAGTCCATTTCAACGCGATTGTTACCATCTCATTTACAAGCATTACCAGAATTGACGCGATTGGTGAGGTTTGAACTTAAATCGATTTCGAATTAGACATTGCAAACCACTACAAATGGAACTAAGTAGATACCGATAACAAAACATATTTAACAAACAAGAGACATGAAATCATAATGGACCTACAGTTTCCCAGATAGTAAACCCTAATAAAAAAACCACTACATATTATAGGGTTCACCAATTCGAATGCCAAAAAATGAGAACACAAACAAACAACCACATACACTGCTTAATTATCAGAAGAGTTATCCTCCTCTTCGTCCTCCTCTTCAGCGTCATTTACATCCTCAGACTCTGATTCCCACTCTTCATCGTCGTCACTTTCCTCGCCCAGTATTCATCATCTGATGAATACTTCGAAGACTTCCTATGAGTTATCTTCCTTCTTATCGTCTTCTTCTTGTTCTTCATAGTCCTTCGTCGTTTTGGATACCAGTCGTAGTCTGTATCCTCTTCCGACCATGATAAAGAGTATTCTGAGTCATACGCATCCTCAGGTGAAGCTAAAAGCGATGATGAAAAAGCATATTTTAATTTTTCCGATGAGTACATCATCGTAGTGGAGTGCTTGTAGTGGGAGTGCCTATCACTGTCATCAGAGTACCCACCATCAGAAGATGGGTAACCGTAAGACTGGATTGATGAACTGCTCATTCTTTGGTCAGAAGTTTTGTTAAGAATACAAAAAGACTTTTGAATTCGAATAGTGTAGTGGATAACCATGCATAAGATACATTTATTTATATTTCCAAACCTAGCCCTACTCTATTTATTAATTAATGCACATGTAATGAGTACTTTAGCTACCTTTGTCAAATCATGCATTAAATTAAAATGCAAACCCAATGCCAATTAGTGAAAATACAACCCATTGTCTTTTTACTATGCAGTAATTATTACGCGAGTTAAATGCTTATCACAATAACCAACGCGTACTAGTAACTATTGACGCGATTGTTTTACTCTACCACCATATTTGATATCGATCATGACTTATTCAACAGCCTTTAATCGTCACGTAACTATTTAGTGGTATGTCCATGCGATTCATTAATTTTAATTATATTTTTGGTAGAGTTTATTCTTAGGAGGTGGGTTATATTTAATTAAGTACTCGACACATCACTCAATAATTCACCTTGGTTAAAAAATGTTATAACATGTTTAATTTGGACATGTCTAAACTGACGTACATAAGTTGTAAATGGGCCCTCTATTTTTTGAATTATTTCGAGCAAGCCATTTAGGTTGAAACGTTAAGATAGAAGACGCGATTTTGTACGCAAATCATGTCTCATGTATGCCATGAGTTAAGAGTTAAAAGTGGTTAACTTACAAAATAACTCCCTAAACCAATCATGCGATTCCCTCTTATTAATGGCTATACGCCATCGCGATTCTGCAAGCCATTCGGTTAATATACCTGTTACAGATTTGGGGACTCAACAAACAATGCGATTGATGTGCAAATAATGTCTCTACTACTACGCGAGTTATGGGTCACACATTTATAGCTCACTAGATAACTCCCTTGTTGATCACGCGATATAGCCTTATTAGTGAATGATCACGCGAGTTAGGGGTCACACATCGATTGTCAAATCGATTCATGCGGTTGACCTTTGGAGTGTAACGTGATCAATCATCAAACGTGATTCGTATGAGAAACATGTATCATATATGCCACAAGTTAAGAGTCACAAATAATTGAATTGTTAAATAACTCCCTTCTCACGACATGCGAGTTAGCATCACTAAAGGCTACACACTTACGGGATTGTGAAACACAATCATTCGGTCCACCATGACAAGTCTTACGTTCATCATCAGTAAAATACAATTAAACCCAAACATGATCTACCAAAAACTAAATCACTTCCATTACATCCAACTTAAAGACTACCATTTTTTTGGAATGAAGTTACATTATTAATTTTAAGAATATTCAAGACTGAAATCAACAACCGACGGTTCTCATCAACCGGTGAACAATTGGCAATCACATCTTCTCTCTCAGCAATCGCTTCCTTCAAGTACACAATCATATCTCTTGATATCAAATAATTAAGTTCCCACTTCCATAAGTGTGCTGCCTCTTCACGCAACCCGAGACAAAGATCAGACACGCGTAGCAAGGGTTTAGATTTTTGTTCGTTGTACCTCGAAGCAACTTCTTCTCGACTGCGAACTTGCGATAAATCCAAGCCGCTCATAGTCAAAGTACATCATGCATAACACAGTATTGAAAAAATCATTGGTCATTTCATCAAAAATTGTTGTCTTAATGTATTTCACTGCTTGAAGCAAGTGTTGGTCTTCATTCACGCACCAACTCATATTGTTTTCGTATTGGGAGTGTGTAAATTGTTTTAGTTTAGAGTAAAAGTTATAGTCTGGAGGTTTATATAAGGGGGAAAAAGTAGGTGACTAACTTGGGCGGGTAATAATTATTAGGTGTACGTTTTGGCGGGACAGTACAATCACTCTTAACTAAAAAAATGTAGACAAATATGTAAATAGTTTTCATGCGATTTGCTAGATACATATCACGCATGATAGACAAATCCATTAAACTCACGATTTGCTAGATATCTATCATGTGTGATATACACATAACTTACACATGCGATTTTCTTGATACCTATCACGTGTGACAGACAAATAACTTAAACTCGCGATTTGCGAGTAATGCGTTTTACATTCCCATTTTATATGTTACAGTAATGCGTTTTACATTATAAATATCCATATAATTGTTTAGAGGTTACCCAATAACCCATCAGAATTAAATTACATACGCAGAAGTCCTTCGAGTATTGTACTCAATTAAAAATAACAATTAAGGATCCAACACCCTTAGATTGGTATTTTTATCATTTAAGAAGTGGTAAAACATTTCTGCACGTGCTTGAGCGGGCATTTGTTTGTTATATTCTTTGGGGATAATATCTCTGATATACTGACAAACGAACACTCCACAGTCAAGAGAATCTTTTGGTTGCTGGGGAATATCTCTAGCAGCTTTAACTTTGTATCAATTCTTCACATGTAGTATATAACTATTCTTCATACAATAGCTCAGCTGCTCAGATAGAAAAAATGTTAGCTTAGTGTTTTTTAAAATTACATGTAAATCCGTATAGCGAGTTTAATATTGCGAATCACATTACATTATCACGCGAGTTCCATTTATAACATGCAATTCACATATACAAAAAAACGTGGTTCGCGAGCAATGAACTTTAAGAATCTCGCGAGAGGAACATGTGATTCTATCATTCACCTGCAAAAAATGAACATACAACATCATCCAATACGATTTCATATTACTTACCAATGCGTCGCCTGTTTTCCTAGTGTCATCTGGAGTGAATTTGCTAAGAGGGAACAGGGGATTGTAGTTTTTGGCCAAACCATTCTCCATGTCTATTACCAACAACGTTAGTGGTTAGGACCATTTTCATTTATGTGGCATACCTGGATGAATGCGATAAATGTGTCCTCCCTTATGTGTTCAAAAACTCCATCAACAACGTTTGAAATATATTCTTTCAATGCTAGTAATTTCTGTAATAAAACCCGCGTACAACACAACAAAATCAAACTTTTGGGTCACTTTCAATGGATGTTTAATAATTAAATACTAACCGTTGCGACCCCAAAAATCTGAATAGTGTTGTGTTTAGAACATTACTTGTCATCAAACCCTATGAAAGGTACTTTCTAGTTTGATTCTTTAAGCAGCTTATATATCCAGGCATCAATGATCTACAACACAACAAATTCAGAGCTATATCAAAGTAGTTGTAAATTCTTTGTGAGTTATATCAAGAATCTAAATTTTACCTTGAAATCTAACTCCCCTTCGTATGGTAGGGTCATTAGCTCAGTCACACTAACACTTATCCGATATGTAAATTCGTTTTCTGGTAAATACCACACTTCCGAGTCGATTTGATATTCTTCTCTTTGTATTTGAAGCACCTTGCGGTATTGAGTTACGGCTATTAACTTTGTTGTTGCTGTTTCTCTTTCCCAAGGTTGGTAAATAGCTTCTTCCTGTTATGACTGTGTAAGTAAATCCCAATTTGGATAAATGTTATCTAAGAATTGTAAAAGGACAAAAATCGTGTTAAATAACAATCAAACTGTGACAACTAAGCATATGTTTATTATTATAGTTAAGAACTTACCATTGGAGGTGCCTTTTGCAATAAACTTTTAGACGAAGTACAACCAACAAACGTTCCTCCACTCGAGTGTATAGCCGCCGCCTTATCAACTTCGTCAAAAAATGATTGGGTACACAGTACGAATGCATCATCTAAGGTTGGAAGATCAAAACATTTTTCTTCCCCTTCCCCTGCTGGTTGTACTTCTTCTAGTTTCCCAGGCTGTGTTAGTACTTCAACCTTTGTTTTGCGTTGCACTTCCAACTTGGGTTGTAACTCTTTTGTTGATTTGAGAACAGCTTCGAATTCCAGGAACTTTGTTGTTGCTTCTAGTTTTTTGGTGTTGCTTATTAGTTCCTTATGTGCATTGATG
Organism: Limnanthes douglasii subsp. nivea; assembly: GCA_036936605.1. Classification (NCBI taxonomy): domain Eukaryota; kingdom Viridiplantae; phylum Streptophyta; class Magnoliopsida; order Brassicales; family Limnanthaceae; genus Limnanthes; species Limnanthes douglasii. Next base: position 156,419,420 of record JAUPFV010000002.1, read on the forward strand.
TAGTCCTTTGTTTAATCTTGCTTTTTTGACATTATATACCTTTCAAAATTTAACATATATATTTTCAGTGTATTTCTGTCCCCAATTATAGTTTTCATTATATTTAACATATATCTTTAAAAGTGAGCACACCATGAACTTGTTTACCAATGATATGTGTCTTGGCTACTGCCACCGACCATGTGATGTATTTAATAAATACTATACAGACGCGATTTAGATTAGTTTTATTCAGAACAAGCGAGTTGTGTTCATTCTCTGACGCGAGACACGGTATTCTATTAGGTGTTGCGTTTCTTATGTAAACAACATGTGATTCTCAAGTTAATATAAAAAAATAACCTTGGTCTTGGATACAGGCTTTTGTTGATTAACCAGGACGTGATATAAGACTAGAAGACTCAAAAGCCTTTTACATGAAGAACGTAATATAAGATGAATATCAAATCTTAAACTTCCAAACTCATAACAACATAGTTATAACATAAAATTTGAAATAGTAATAAGTTTAAAATCATTGCCTAATGTAATAAAACAACCAGCAAAACCCCCTATTAAAAATCCAAAATTCCAAAAACAACAGGTTCACCAAATTAAAAACAAAGCACATCACATAAAATAGCTATAAGAAGTTGAATCTTAATATTTTAAGATCCACTTACATCTTTATGTCCTTGCTCCACTGGCTTGGGTATGTTGCTGCCACTTTTATCTTGCCCAACTGTATTCAGTTCCGTCCCACTCGTTACCTCCCCAAGATTTCCAATTTCCAAACTAGCCTCCGTATTTTTGCAAGCAACCTCACCACAACTTATTAATTACGCGATTGCTAGACAATGCACCCCGTGATTCTCATAAATCCCACAACACTTGCGCGATTTACTCCTACCGTAGTGCCTACGCGACTCGCCTATTATAGTGTTCCTACGCGATTCATTAACTTGATGCTAACCATAAACTCCTACAGAGTTATGCCTACGTGAGTCCTATGTTATATCTCACGCGATATTATATGATCGGTTTTCATAATGTTATCCCAACAATCCATCAGACCAATCTCTTAAAACTAAAAAAACGTGGATTACCTCATCATCAGGGAGTTTCCGCATCCTTTTAATCATCTCCATAGTTAACTCCTTGCACTCCAGCCCCCACCATTTGTAGCACCTAGGAATTATGTTTGGCCTTACCAAATCTTCCCCTAACGTGGTGTGCTCCATTATGAAAGGCTGAAAAAAGGAGATAGTCATATCACTTTTAGTACAAAACAAAATACTAAACACCAACATCATACTCACCAATAAAACTGCTACGCAGCCGATGACGTGATTGGGTGTCCCTGTCTCCAAACAATTCACCATGGACTTGGTCACCGTCTCAACAATTTCCCCAGACCAATCATAGTCATTACTTTTGAGCATGTCTTCTACGTAGAAGACTATTGTCCAGCCCATGATATCTCCCGATACAGAGTAGAAACGTGTAGAGCAAATGAAGAGTATCAAAATCTTGGCAACATCAATTATTGATTCCTCCCCCCATAATTTACTGCTTTTTATATGGCTTCCTTTAATAGAACATATAGTTGTTAGTTGACTGGATACTGTCAAACAACTTCTCTTTCATAAACTGTTTTTTCTACCTTGATCATCGCATTTGAAACAGACTTTTGGTTTGTCGGTCCAATTTTCCTAGCCCTTGGCCGCAAGAAATATTTCTACATCAGTGGAGACTCGTTCTCTGCACCATTGGCAAATCTTCCAATGAATACCCCTACTTTATTCATCGATATTTCCTTTGTTCCGTGTTTAAGACCAAAGATGGGTTTAACATCTATGGTGGTCAGTTTAACCCTCTTCGAACCTATTCTAAAACACCCATTCTTAACAGAATATCTATTTACAATCTCCTCTATAACTTTGTTAAACTTCTTCTTCGACAAATCTTTGTTTTGTAGCATGAAGGAAGCTTTCAGCAATGTATAGAATGGTATGTTTTTCGTAGCCTCAATATGCTCCTCAACCACTATGTTTTTCTGCAGCAAATTTAATATGCTGACCAAACCAGACCTGTAAAAAGTACCTTTGCCCATACCTGAACCTGTATTTACAAAAAAACATGTAGGCTAGATTTTGGTAATACAAATCGCGTTTTTAGTCCTAATTTTATATAGAATACGCGATTTACGAGTTCCACCATAAGCGCGATAGAGCTTAAACTATAGAATCTACTTTATAATTTGCACCTCACTGACAACGAGATATACTAACTACTTTACGCGATATATACTACATACACTACTGCAATCCCTGCACCTTACCATAACACGCGAGACGTAATATATACTACACACGCTAGTATACTCCTTACACCTTACTTCTTACCCGATATACCCCCCTACTAAATACCAATTAACATACACATCAAACAACGACACACACGCGAGATACAGACGATAAGACACGCGAGATACGAATAATAAGACATGCGAGATACATTGGCTAAAACTACTATACCATAACTCTACAAACGCATTGTCACACCGAAGAAGACGCGATATACCATACGAACATGCTGCATTTCCCACGTTCCACTACCAAACAGGCATGCACGTAAAGGAAAACACAAAACCAGACAATGCGTGATACTACAACTAACGCCTAGCGTAACCAAGGCATCAACTAATTGATATTTATTATGCCTTACAAACAGCGTAAAACCAACCACACACAACTATGATCCTTTTAAGCACAGCTCTACAGTTAACGGGCCGACGAATGGTTCTACAACACTTTCCCGTTAACCCAGACGGATACAAACCGGTTTTGATTCCAACAACCAGTAGAGAACTATTCATAAACAACATATGTAACAACTATCGACGTAACTTCAGAGTAGTTTATCCTGACTAATTTCGTCGGCAATGGTGGTTCTGAATTGAAAACAGGCGAAGAAGACTAAGTCCGCCTCAACGGTGGATTACAACGAGATGACTTCTACACTCGCCAGAGTTTATTCAGAAACAACCACACCTATGCCAGACTTGTTTTAGGGTTTCTCTCCGATTTGTGACGGTCTCTTTCTTTCGTCTTTTGGGTTTCTAAAGCTTATTGAGATTTGAAGGGGGAAAGTTAAAATTAAAATAATAAAAAGTAATTGTGAACCGACTTTCTCTTTCATATAGTTTTAAGGTAATTTTGGTAAAAATTTGGTTTCCAGGTACTAATGGGGAGTGTCTAATCTTTGGGTACTAACTTGGGATATCAAACTTGAAAAGATATTTTCTCGTACTTTTCTATTAATTTTTTGTATATTGATTTTTTTCTATTGTGTTTGGTAAAATTGATAGTGAACAAAACAAATATGTGCTAGTTAATTTTGCAATATTTTCTGAATAACGAAATTATTATAAAATTGTAAAAGAAGATGATGTTTTTAAAATTTATGTAATTTTGGATTATAAATGTTAAAATTTATATTATTAGAAAATATCAATTAAATGAGATGTTTAGTAAATTTTGAGATGAGGTTTAAGATACATTTAATGTTGGATACTTCAAACCAAAAAGCTCTCATACTTTTACGAAAGTTAACAAACTTTATAGCAATGATCTAATGGACCTAAAAATAAAAGTACACGCTAATCCATGATAATTTGAAAAGTTTAGATTATTTTCACAGAATCGTAGCTCATCGCGTCGCCTGAAACTAAATTTGGTAATTCATCACAAAATTTCTAAAGATAATTCATCGTAACAAAATAGGTGGCCATAGTAGTGACACGACATATTTTCGAAGCTATGTAATATGTGTGCGCCTGAGAATGATCATTAATTATTGCTCGTCGTTGTGAGTCTTGTTCGTCGACATTGCAAACACGAACATGCGTTTTTAAAAAAAATATGTTTTTGAATTGATATATTTTCAAGCGATTTAATCTTTTTATTATAAAAAATTATAATCCTATAAATAAATATGCAACTAGTTTTAGAATGAAAATACACAATATAAATCTATATAAAGCTATTTAAATCTCTCTTTCATTGTTATATATTTTATCGAACTAAATTTCAGATTACTAGTTTATTGTTTATAAAGTTGCAAGACTTGTTATATCCCAAAGAATATTACATGAGATGTCTTAGAAATATTAAAATAAACATAATAAAATCTGGAAATCATATTTTTTGGAAAGACAAATCAGTCAACTTTGCGGTTACAAAGCTCTTTTATGGGGCTCAAAATTCTATACATTTATTTTTGTTGTTCTTATTTTAACAATAAATAAACATATTATCTATAATGAAAACAAAGACGACAATGACGATATAAACATGATGACACAAGATTTAGTTTGACTAAAGTGTTTTGATGGTTCAAAATTCACGTGATGGTAAAACAAGTTAATATTTTTGCTCACTATTTTGAAAAAGTATTGCATAATAGATTGGAAGTTATAAACAATCTAGAACAAACTTATTTTGACATATCAAAAATCAAAGATACAAGAATAAAATGGGAAGATAACTATCTTATATATCAGGAACATATCCTAAACACATTATCAGAACAGTTGCTAGACTTGTATACAAGTAAGACATCAACAGTCAAGATATGAAATACAAATGAATATGAGTACAAAATATAAAAGAAGTAACCAAAATATTACATAATATTTTGATTTTAAGTTGCTAAATATAAAATCCCTACTCCCGTGAATACATGATTTGCAAGTGATGAATAAACTAGCATTCAAGATTTATTAACAAGATTTATTAACATATTCCTTATAAAAACTACACCTCGGAAAACTATGGTTGAATCTATTATTAGAAAAAAAATTCTCTTACTAGCATGACCCTAATAACCATTCTACTCACCCTCTAGGTAGAATCTGGTTAACTTGGAACCCGAGCGTCATCTCTATCTTTGTATTTTTGCTATTATGAAATGCGACACAACTTACATACTCATACAACTTCAGTCTCATCGTTATATATTCTTTCAATTATATTGTTTCTCGATTTGATCATACATAAAATCATTGTTCCCCGCATATAATAGCTCTCCTTGGGTATATTTAGAGATTTTAACACTATCTGCTTTGGGGATGATCTTACAGTATCATCCGATCTTTTGAATATTTTTATTGATGACTTCAATGATTATTGTTATCACTATGAGCTTAGTAACCTTATAACCACTGGTTCATATATATATATATGGTCGAATGAACAATCCATCAATATCCATCTAAAATTAATTGGGTCATACTAAACCACATATAGGATGACTACTTCTCGATATCCTCAACCGACTACTACCACCCACAAACATATAATCACACCTTTATCTTCATTAACCTTGAAAACCCTCGCCCTCACACTATTAAGCCTTTTAAATGCTTCAATATGTGGCAGTCTCATCACGATTTTCAATCCCTTATCGCCGATAGCTCGAATACCCCATCTGGTGACAATATGTACATATTATTTTATAAGTTAAACATGATTCAAAAGTTTTAAACCTTAATTTTTGTGAATTTAGATACTTAATTGTTTGGGTATCCTTAGATAAAAATGAGTTATGCATTGCCCAAACTAACCTCTCGTCTGATCCCCCTAAACCAATCCCTTATCCCCGTAAAATTGAAGTCACATATTCCTTTGTGTTTCTCAAGCAAGTTGAGAAATCATTATTGAAGAAACAATCTAGAGAAACTTGGCTACGACTCAAAGATATAAACATCAAGTTCTTCCATAACCGAGTTAAAACCATATCTTATGTGACAAAATGGTTGTCATTAAAAAAAATCAAAGATCTCTCTCAAATACCTTATATGAAGTGAATAATTTATATATTTATAACTAAATTTGACTAAAACTAACATGATCTATTCGATCACGGAGGATGAAATATAAAGTGCCTTATTTAGTTTTGATAATAATAAAACCCAAAGACCGAATGGTCTCACATCTAACATTTTTAAATCCAATTAGTCCATTTTTAGTCATGACCTATGTAACATGATTCACAAATTCTTTGAATTAGATAGTTTCAAACCCTCTAAGAACAGAACTCTTATTACTATAATCTACATATTTGATACATAATTGACAACATCTAATTTCAGGCCCATTGTTTTTTGTAATGTTATGTATAAAGTAGTTACAAAATTATTTGCAAATAGAATCAAAGACTTTTTCTCTTCTTTAATTGAATTTTCCCAGTCACCTTTCGTCATTGGTAGAAGTATCTCTGAAAATATGCTTCTTCTCTATGAACTCTTATGAGGCTATAATACTAACTATAAAGTTCTCAGGTCAACCCTTAAAATTGAACTAATAAAATCCTTCGACAACATCCGATGACACATTCTTCTAGATATTCTAATGGCCTTGAAATTCCCAAAAACAAATAATTTCATGGATCATTCAATTTATTGTCAACCCCTTTTATAACATAAATATTAATGATGAAACTCATGGCTATTTCCATGAAAAAAAAAGGTCTACAGAAAGTAGATCCTCTCTTTCCCTTTATTTTTTTCCTTCTAATGCAAACCTTATCTAGTATCTTTAAGGAAAAAAATAAAGGACAAAAACTTAAACTTTCCTTAAAAACGTCACAAATGTAAGATCATCAATATCTACTTCACGAATAATTTTATGATCTTTAGTCGTACTAACACTCACTCTCTTAATTTAATCATATAAGGTCCCGATGAATTTCATATTCTCTCCTACGCTAACCCAACCCTTTAGAAATCTCTAATGATATATTGTTGTTATAAGATAATCTCTCACCCAATGTATTACCTTAAACTCCCATTTATCATGGGGTGGCTCTCATATAATAAATATAGATCCTTAATAATAAGTTCACGTTCCGTATTAACTCACGGATGTCGATAATACTCCCATATACACCTAGGCTCCAATTAATTATATTTTTGCTCTTTTTTCGGATAAATCTAATAGTCATCAACCTTTAGCCTCCCGACCAGGAATCTTAAAGAACAACCACAATACTTATGGTGCTTCTTCTGGTGTCGCAATGAGATAAATACATTTGGACTTAAAGTTACACTCGAAAACATTACATTTCCCATGGATGAGGACAACACTCGGATTCTAAACCTAACAATTTAGAATCATGTCGACTTCCTCAAACACATGTACTCTATATTGATATAGGTTATCTCCTCTATGCGGTGTAACTAGATAAAAAAAATTAAAATAAAAGAGCTTATGGACCCTTCCACTAAGGTCCTCCCCTTCTTGAACCTGGAGAAAGATCATTCAAATTAAACTTATCATTTTATTCTCATGTTATATTTATGTTCACTTTCTTAAAGATTCATATGTCATAACTTATATTGGAACTAGATATGGTATAGTCGGGGAATACCCTATATATTATAACAAACTCAAGAATTGTTTGGCACTTAATTTAGTATTTTTGATATTTTAATTAAAATATCTTAAAATCCATTAAATAAATATATATTTTTTACGGTTAATGTTTTTTGATAAAATGTTTTAATATTTTACAATATTTTAGCCTCAATAATTTGTATAACAATTAAAATCTATTATTGCTTGTTTTATATTAATCATAATTAGCAAATTACAAAAACGTAAAAAATATTCTAAAAATTATTTTTCAAAATAAATGTTATCTCAACCTCCATTCGTTGTTGAACAATAGATTAATCTTGGGTTAATCTTAAAATGTTGTTTTCATTGAATTAATAACTAATTTTGTCACATCATCAATATGGTTTAAATTAGAAAATAAAATTTGTACTACAACATAAAAACCTAACTGGTTCAAATTAGAAAATAAAATTTGTATCACAACTTAAAAACCTAACAAGCATAAATATCGTCCCAAATATACTCGTAAAAAATTAACAATTTAACATAAAAAGCAATATAGTTTTAGTTTTGGATTTAAACAGAAAAAAAAAATCAACAAAAAATATTAATGAAAATTAAAAAAATAAGATGACATTATGAAAGACTCTATTTGAAAATGTGAAAGACCAAATTGTTATAAAAGTAAACATGAATGACCATCGTGGGAGTTGATAGACGTGAGGGACTAGTTATAGTTATGTTTTTAGCCAAAATAATGAAGATTATAAAAATATTCGTAGCCGTGAAGCTAATAATTAAAGTTCTTAAATTTGAGAAAACAAATGTGAAAAAAACTAAGTGGTGCATACAATTGTTCATGTCGCAATTGATTTTTTTTATGATGTTTAAATCCTTATTTTCATGATAAAATCATCAATTCTTTCATATTTTGCATGTAAAAATCAACATCACTTTGGTCGACCCAAAAGTAACCAAATTCACCATATTTATAAGTTTAATATGTTCCTTTTCTATTAGACGTTATAGCTTAAAATTGTCAATTTCGTCAACTACATCTTCAAATAATGTATCTATTGATTTCTTCACTCCTAAATTTATTTGATTTATAGAAAAATCATAGTAAGGTAGTTGATAAGATTCCATTTTGGGATGTGATACTTTCGTCAGAGAGATAAAATAATATCCAAACAATATATTGGGATTATGATCAACTATGAAACAATATATTGGCGAACCAGAGTATCTAGAAAGAGAGAGACACACTGTCCTAGAAGCCAAAGAGCTTTTGTGTCTGCTCTTTCAAGGAAATAGATAGATAGGGGGAGAAAACATGAATGCCCTTGTGTAGGGCTGTTATCGGTCCGGGTTTTGGCAGAATCGGACCGGACCGCTAAGCTTATTGGTTCGGACCGAACCGATAAGCTTTCGGTTCTGATATTTGGAACCGGACCGGAACCGGTAAGAATCGGTTCGGTCCGGTTTCGGTCCGGTCTTTTCGGTTCTTTTTGGTTTGTTTTCGGTTCGGTTCAAATGGTTCGGTTTCGGTTCGGTTCGCTATCGGTCCGGTTTGATCCAAAAAAATTAAAAAAATCTAATTAAAATAATTTACAAATTTCAAATAAAAAAAATTTAATTTCATTAAAAAATATCAGTTTTACGTCAGATTTTTTGGATTATTTTTTAATCACTCACCATCTATATACACATATATTATTTTAAGTTAACTAAAACTACTTTATATATTATCTAATATCTACCGCTACTTAAACACTTAATACAATTCATTTGTTTTGTTTGTAATTTTATTAGCCAACTCTATCCATCTTAATGATTTGGGTTATCAATGTAGTAAACACTAACCACTATACATATGTGTTTTCATTGATAAGTAAAATGTTAGAAAACATATTTAAAATTACCATAAAAGTTGTTGTTGAAGTTGCTGCTGATTCAAAGTTACAAACACATATATAGTGTACCATTTCAATTTCAAGCACAAATTTTTTTTACAACGGTTGAATTACTCCTCGAAAGCACGTCACATGCTTTAATAATACCGAAAGTTAAATTTGCATTACTAGTGAATATTGTTACAAAGAACACAACAAACAAACACGCTCCTATGTCAATACGAACTAACCCTTTAAACGAAATTAGAATAAACAGGATCTACCAACTTCTTGCCTGTGTGAGAAGTTTACATTAAACCAGGAATTCCAGCTGTATCCAGAAGTACAGCCCTGCCCTTCAATGCATTGCTGTGAGCAAGATATGAACAAGTATAAGACCTAATGATCTCTAAATTAGAGTATAAGAGTTTCTTATTGAAAATTCTACCAATCATAGAGATAATGGTTAAAACTAAACAAAAAAGAAAATTTGCATTCTGTAATGAGACAACCTACTACAGGACACATCCACACACCAGCCCGAGAACGCAACCATGTTTGATTTGTTTAGTTAAAGCTCAATTATATTTTTAAACAGAACTTTTAAAACATGAACTCGAAGGGCGCCTCGATCTGTTTCCTTATATTAATGCGAGTTAGGAGTCGCTAGATGTCACAATTTCACAGTTTTAATACGAATAGATACCAACTCTTTTATAATAGAAGTGTAATAGTAGATAGTATACCTCAGCTCGGAAAACATCAAAGGCGAACCCATTGAAACAGTTAATAACAACTTTTTGAATATCCAAGCCCAGGTTGTCCAGGGCTCTCATAGTAGAGAGCAACAGACCTGGTCTACGAGCACAAAACATGTGAATGTTGACAGCCCTGCCTTCCCTCAGTTTGACCTCCACCTATAATACCACAAATAAAGAAAACATGAACATTCATCTTTCAAAAAAATTGAAATTAAGATCAATTTACATTTTTATATAAACCCTTGCAGGTAAATGCACGGCACTGAAGTAATTTCAAGAAATAAGTGTAGACCTAAGTCAAATAGTATGTTTTGTTCTAATGTTTTATTACCCTTGATGCTTGGCCTTTAGGGCTTGGCAACAAACTTTGGCACAGTTCTTCCTTGACGCGGTTAGGAAGAGTCTGTGGGGTGGGCGTCAATGGGTGGAAGCTTGTAGATTGTGGTAGCAATGAGCCAGGTGGGGTTGACTCAAGTTCATTATGAAGATCATTGATTTTTTGTAACAGCTCCTTCAGGTAATCGATAGCATCCCCAAGAATAGAAGCTCTATCCATCTAAACACAACAAAACATGGATAAGGACATAAGTAACTGATGAATACAACAAAGTACTATAGCAAACTTACCAATAGAAGATTACATATAAAAAAAGTAGAACCTTAAACTAATTGATAGGGCAACAAAACGTTTTATCAAGAATATAAGGTCTATCCATCTACACACATTAAAACATAAAAATGGAAACATTTGTAAAAAAACATGGAAATTACCAATAACAAACATTTGTATAAAAAACAAAAGAAAAAACTTCAAATACATAGACAGAGAAAATATTAGAACATCAACATAGAACATATAAAGGACTCAAACAACTGATTCGAGTTATGATACAGTCACACACAAGAGTACACAAAGATTCGGAACAAAACTACTCTACTCTACTATTATTTTTATCACATGTGTTCTATGTTGAATCCTTTTACAAACATGTCTCATGTCTGTGTATCTAAGAAAAGTCTTCGGCTTCTAAATCCACTAAATTTTTTGCTTCGTACTATAATCTGCCAATTTACCAATGCTTGTTCCGGCAATGTGTCCACCAGACCAGGCATTCTGGGACAGAGAAAAACCAATCATAGTTATTACTTGATTACGGGATCATCCTAAGGTGCTCTTGTTCTTTAAAAATACACATTTACAACATATACGTTAACTACTTAAAGACTTGCCTGGAAATTAAAACCACCAGTTACACCATCAATGTTTAAAACCTGCGGATCAACAAAAAAAAAGCGTGAGACGATCTTAGCAACACATCATGATGAAACATCTGCGCGCAAGTGCGAGCACTCTTTAGGAAAATGCTAATTAGCTCGAACAGAAGTAAAATTATCCTGAAAACTGTAAATTAATGCAGAGAAGTGAAGAGTTAGCTACCTCTCCTGCAAAGAAAAATTACTACAGAAAATGGTCAGTCCTGTTAGACAATAGCAAAGAACAAGAGAGATTCTCCATCGATTCAGCTATAGTAATTTCACGACAGAAAATTAGGAGATGTAAAACTAGAAACTGATGAAAATACGAGTACAAGAAGTCTCAATCTGACTATTAGTGATAGCTAGTATATTAGCAGGTTAAGATGCTGACCTGCCGACTAAAATTTTGCCAATACCATTTCCTGCGGCAATTTTAATGATGATCTGCCTACGAGGCTTTCATAGAAAGTTAAGGGGCTGTTCCATTTCAAAGATCTCAACCATAACACTTAAACTTCAAACACTAACAAATATTAAACAACATTTAAACCAAACAACACTTCCCACAAAACCTTACTAAAACCAAACAACACTTGAACTTCAAACACTAAACTTCATATATTACAAAAATTGCAGCAAAACAAAACATGTGATCAAACCAAAACAAAGTAACAACAATCTATGATTAACCTAAATCTAAGTAACACCATACTCAAACTATAAGGCCAAACCTTACAAAAACTGCATACTTAACATGTAAAGAAAAATCTTACAAAACCATACAATGTATGCATACATGAATTGGACGAGTCAAGCAGCTGTAGTTGAGTTGGACGACTCGTCAATCTGCCCAAACATAAATTCCATTTCTGTTTCAACTGGCTCTTCTTCGGCAAGCTACAAAGAAAAATACATTAGAAAAAGAAGTAGATGAACAATTAAACTAAAAACAAAAATAAACTCTTACAATGCTTCGCCCATGTCCTTTTTTAACGTCGTGGAACTCTTTTGCCCAATCACCTCCACACATAAGCATCTCCAATGTCTCAGGTTTCAATGAGGTGCGTTTCGGATCAATCACGCGCTTCCCGGCGCTAAAAGCTGCTTCCGAAGCAACCGTTGTAATGGAGATGGATAAAATATCTTTAGCCATGATGCTATGAATAGGATATTTTGGAGCATTAGCCCTCCACCAAGTTATTATATCAAACTCTGCTCCACGATCAAATTTCTCTGGCTTCTCCTCCAAATAGAACTGAAGATCAGTTCGAGTCTCGCTGTCCTCCTCAGTCTCATCGAGATATGCAAAGAAAGTAGATCCACCAGGATTATTTATTGTTTGAGAAGAAGGAACAGCAGGTTTCTTATGTGCTTCTTCATAGATTGAAAACAAATTTCGTAAGTCGTTTGACACTGATTCCTCTCTATTTTTAGCCTCATCGGGAAGATGATACAAGAATGGGTAAACCCACTTAATGAACTTCATCTTATATCTGCGTCATAACACAAAGTAATAAAATTATTAACAAAATACATTCCTGTCTTAGCTAGAGAAATAAAATGAAAAGCTAAAAAGAATCAGATACATTTCAATTTGAAACCGTAATCATAACCCTACTAAAATAAGACCTGTCTTACCTTGGGTCAAGAATAGCACCAATGGAAATCAACAAATTTGACTCCGACCAATACTTTTGATACTTGATCTTCATCTCGCTAACCGCTAGCATTAGTTCTGGATTTGTGTCACAATACTCGAATTTATCCAACACAGCTTTAACTTGATAAAGTTCAACAAGAAATAGGTTCACCGTAGGGTAAGTTCGACCACTAATAACTTTACTGACACGCTCAAACACCTCCAAAAAAATGATAAATGGCCTCCACGCTCTTCCACTCTTCATCACTAGGCAAGAATTGCATAAAGACAGAATTAACTTCTGCATACCTGTGCCACACCTCTCGATAAAATAACACAGTGGATAGCATCAACCATGTGGAGTTCCACCTGGTCTTCACATCAAGTACCATCCTTTTTCCTTTCAACCCCATGTCTTTCACTATCTTATCGAATTCAATGCATCTTGCCTCAGATGCAAGTATATATTTGGCACATCCCCTAACATTTTCTACAGATGTTTGAATGACTTTTAGACCATCTTGCACCAACAAATTCAGTATATGTGCACAACACCTCACGTGGAATAACTTACCATCCAAAGGCATATTTCTTCTTCTAGTAAAGTCTATTTTCAGTCTAGTCAGACACGCGTCATTAGCTGTAGCATTATCAACTGAGATTGAAGCAACTCTATCCCTAATCTTCCAGTCTTCCATCACCTTAATTAACTCCCGAGCAAGAACTTCACCACTATGGGGGGGGGGGGGGGGTGGTACATGAACAAAAGCCAATACTCTATTGTGTAGTTGCCACTTATTGTCTATAAAATGCGCGGTGACAGTCATGTAACCTATTTTCTGCTCCCCACTCCACCAACAATCAGTAGTAAGTCCTATCTTACTCACCTTTGCCATTAGTTTTTTCATTTTCTCCTTCTCCTCTAGATAATATGCCATACAATCAGCTTTGACATGATGCCGAGAAATCTTCTTATACCCAGGATATATTGTGGTATATACTTTGTTCCAAACAGTTCCTTCTAAATGGCTAAATGGTGTATCATGCGCCAATACAGCTTCAGCCATAATCTTTCTAACACTAGCATGATCATATCTCCACGTACTAAGACTTGGTGTCCCATCTCCTTGGAATGAACTACTGTCTAACAATGTCTGTGTACCTGCAGTATTTTTTTTTCTATGCCCACAAATCTTTAAATGCTTCAAACAGGTAGAGGTACCCCCATGTTTAACATTGTAAGAATATAATGTCCCACACCACTTACACTTCCTCTTTTTTGATCCACACGGCATCGTAACGATTTGAAATTCTTCCCAAATAATAGATTTTTAGCCCTTTTTCTAGGAGGTGCAGATGGATCTTCATCAGCATTAGCATTGCCAGTAGTATTAGCAGGGGTTGGTGTTAACCCATCAACTTGGCTACCCAAATTGGGATCTATATCTTGAAGTTCTCCGATCTCAATCCCTCCTATAGTCTCACCATCATCGTCACATTCAAATGATTCATTATTATGCATTGGACTTGAGGAATCTTGAAACGACATGAAAAATATGTATCACTTATACAAATCTATAAAATTATTGGAAAGAATACAAAATTTGGGAGTAAAACCTAAGACTGTTACTATAAATTCAAAAGACTTAACTAAACAATTTCTATCAAAACTCAGAACAACTAAAAAACTAGAGCTCAACATAGATTATTGATGCTGGAAATTGAAAAAGAATCTTTAAAACATTGAACTCAAATTGAATCCAATAAAAATGATGAATCATGAATGTGACGAAATCAAATGATATAGAAATTAAGGAAGGGATGAGAAGAAGAATAAGAAATCATACCTAGAATGAAGAAGGTATTTTTGGATTTAATGTTATTGTGTTTGTGTCGTTGCGGCTGCTGCTGCTGCAAGTTATAAAAAACCCTAGGTTTAGCTTTATGTCCAAAGAAATCAAAATTTTCCCCAAATCGATAAATTTCCCTCCAATCAGATTCAAAACATAGATTTCGTTTTAAAAGCACCAAATTTTCGCACTCAAAAGTCAAAACATGTATTGCCCACTGTTTCTATATAGTCAAATTTTCGTTTTTAATTAAATAAAAAAAACAGTTTCCTTTTCCATATATAAATAATATAGTTTTTATATATTTTATAATTTATTTACTTATCTTATGGTATATATTATAATATTAATCAATTTTTAAATAATTTATATTATCTTTTAAAATTATTTTTTATATAATTTTATATAATTTTATTTTAAATTTATTTTTTAGTTTTATCGGTTCTATTGGTTTATCGGTTCGGTTTCTAACCGGTTCTACCGGTTTGTCGGTTTTATCGGTTCGGTTCCTAACCGGTTCTACCGGTTTGTCGGTTTTACCGGTTCGGTTTCTAACCGGTTTTATCATTTCGATTCCTTATCGGTTTCGGTTTTAAAAATAGGACCGTGAACCGGACCGTTAAGGTTCGGTCCGGTTCTCGATCCGGTCCTTATCGGTTCGGTTCTGGTCCGGTTCCCGGTTCTCCAGAACCATCAACAGCCCTAGTTGGGGAGCATAAATTGTGTAATAAAAATTCACTTTCAGTTTATATAAAAGTATATGTTATTCATAATAGTGATTTAATTTTAATATAATATAAATTTATTTTTTAATATGTTAATTTAAAAAAAAATAAACCAAAATAGTTTAGTTATAACACAACAACAAATGCGAGATGCAACCCTTGTAACCAATTCAATGCTTCGTCGTAAAGAAAACATACTCTCTCTCTGAATTAGTTTACCTGGGTTTGGTTCGTCCCATCATAAAACACAAGTAACTTATTAACAAATAAATTGGACCATCAATATTAAAGAGTTGGTCCATCAATACTAAGGCCGATTTTATTCAAGAATTTCTACATAAGAATTAGTCATTATAAACATTCAAAAATAACTTATAAATCTATATACAACATTCCACGCTCTAGCACTAGGGTATCAAAGTGCATTACAAAATGCTAATCTTTTTCTCGTCTACGTAGCAAATTCAAAATATATTTGAACTTACTATCTGAGATCACTTTAGTCCCTGTATTAGTGGGATTGTCATCGGGTGTACTTTTGTCCAAAAAAACCTGTTAAGTTTACGTATAAAATGATGCATGATTTTTAATACATTTTTTGGAAAAAATAAAATTTTTACACAAGTTTAATGTATTTTGATTATTCGTTAGTGTTACTAATTTTTTTGTTTAAAATATTGATTTTTTTTTCAAATTCTTTGAATTCGTATGATTTTTTAATATGTTTGGCGTCGGGTATATTTTTGTCACCGAAAAAACCTGTTAAGTTTACGTATAAAATGATGCATGACTTTTAATAGACCTTTTGGAAAAAATAGGATTTTTATATATGTACTTTGATTATTCGTTAGTGTTACTAATTATTTTGTTTTAAAATATTGATTTCTTTTCAAATTTCTTGAATTCGTATAAATTGTTTAATATGTTTGGCGTTAGGTAATTATTATGTCTCCGTAGTGGATAAGGCACTAACAGATTGTAGTTTGTTTTTCCAACTTATACAACATCCACGAAGGGGGAAGAAGTGAACAATAATTGGCATATGTTCATCTATAGCTAAAAGATTTTTTTAAAGCTAAAAGTGAAACATGTATAAATATTTTTGAGATGTTGGACTTATACACAAGTGAGTCAACACTTAGTTATTTTACTTGTTTCTAAACACAACCGTCTTAGTGGCATGTTAGGGGTTAAAACTAAATGCTAATTTCAATTCTAAATCAGTACTTTGAACTTCATTTTCTCTTTATCGTCTTCTATCTTTCTTCTATGCTATCACCAGTATATAACCACGTACTACCAGCCTCTCCAGCGGCAATGACTGATTTCAAAACCAACAACGACACTCGTATATTTTTTGCCAATCTGGACTTGCAAGTATGCCATGGCGGCTTTAAGGAGACAGTCTATGGTAAGTAAAGGGTTTAAAGTTTTATAATAATATTCTAGGACGCCTCGAGGGAGAGGCGATAAAAGGATTGAAGTAGCTACTATTATGTTAAGCTATTTGTGTTAGTTTGTTGATGTATTTCATGAATTCGGAACATGTGCAACAGTGAAGTATGGTAGAATTGCTACTGCAGCACTAGGATTTGACAATTATAGTAAGTAATCAAGAGTAGTTGGCTTGGGACTGCAACTATAAACACCAAGAAATAGACATGGCAAGCTCCAGGTTTTGTGCTATAACGCTTAGCACCAGACTTTGGACTGCATCGGTAACCACATTGATTTTTGATATTAAGGTAAATACCATGTATTGAACTTCTATGCTTAGATTTAATCTTTGGACTACAACTATAAGCATTAAAATTTGTTCTGCAATTCTTAACTTCATGATTTGGAACAATCCAGTGATGTTGAGTTGGTAATAAGGATAGTGGATAGCGAAGGTAGAATATTGCTGCACAAATCCATGTATAGAACTGCTACCATTAGCTTTAGGCTATAAAATGAAACACTAAGCACCAAGATTCTATTCTTTAGAATAATTCAGTGATATTGAGCATGGAATAAGGAGAATGGATAGTGGATATAATTGATTGAAAATTGCAGTTTAAACTCATTGCAGCATTCATCTAGGGAGAGCAAATGACAGGGCTCTGGATGGTCGTGTATAAGGGAAGTATCCTACAAAATAGCATAGAGAGACTGACATGCCTTCTAATTTAAATTTTAACATGGGTGAAATGCAGGTTAATGATGTAGAATATTGATGGGAGAACCAACACGTTGTTCGAGCTGCACAAATTGTAAGGAATATCTTGAAGGAACCATCCAACATTTTTTGAATGTATTTCTGGTTCTAAGACATGATTTGATTGGTGAATGATAAATTGAGAAGATCGTCAACGCTTCTTCTTAAAGAGTCTTTATTTATAATACTATGAATATTCCAGTTAAGGATCTTAATCATCCTCATGTGTTGGGTTTGGAGATTTACGGGTCCCAACTACGGACTTGAGAACTAGGTTTTTTTTTATATTCTTTCTCTTTGCTTCTTTAAGTTTTCTGTTAAGTATTTCATGAAAGCACTTGTCAACTTCCATTTTCTTAAGTATAAAAGTGGTTGGCAGCTTCCACGTTTTGTTGGTTTGGGGTGTGGTATTCAAATTCTAAGTTCTCATAATCTAAAGAGGATGATAATGTATAGCCATCTTCAAGCGCTTGGATGATCTCAATAACATTTGCTTTTCCAAGAGTTTGGCTACCATTTTTGAAGATATTATTGTTGTTTTCATTGACATTTTCGGTATATAACTCTTGTGTAATTATTCTATCCTAAGAAGTTATTCTTTCATTTGGTGGGTAAGAAGACCTTTTGCCAAGAACTGTATTCTGACTTTTATATTGTTTAGCTGTAAATTTAATTCCTTCCTACTGAGGTTTGACTATTATTGACTTAACTTTAGGTTTCTAGTCTCGATTTCGTTAAAGTCCATGGTACAAGTAGTGTCAGGATTCTAATATTTTGGACTTTCGTTTGAGCTTTCTTACAATTATTTTGTATATGACCCATGTGATGCTAGAAGTGACAGTATTGAGGGAGACTATTGTAGCTAATTTCAAGCCAACACGCGTCATTGTCTCTAGAACCAACACAAACATGATACTGAATTTTCTTTGTCAAATCAAGTTCAACCATGCATAACAGGCATTGTACACAGCTCTATTCTTTTCTGATACCCAAGTATTGATAGGTTTTCCTATTGAAGAGACAATAGAATGAATAATAGCCTCATTGTAGAGAAACTCGTGAACATTTGCAATTCTTATCCATACATAAGTTATATGACATTCTGATTTTGGATTGAATGAAGTTATCCACTTGAAAAACTCATAGAATACTCACCCACTGTTTAAATATTCCTTACCTATAATTTTCACATATTATCATTTGAGGAGAATTCTATCATGACATGTCTTCAGTCCCAAGTGGAAACATTGTATTCATCAGTAAATTTCTTGGTATTCAAGAATTGTTTAAGGAGATTGAGTTTTAGCATACCTTTCTAAGACCTTCCTATTAGCGTGTATTTCGTTGCAGTTATGAGTATTTATTTGTCTTGCATTGCATTGTAAACTGCATTGAGATATGATCTTTCTTTTCTTGAACTTCAACTAGAGATAAAACTGAAGGTAAACTTGTTGGTTTGATCATATCGACATATGATTTTGGTGTTTTTTTAATTGTTTCCAGCTATAACAAATTATTTTGGATCGTTTTTAAAGATATTGTTGTTTTGTGTTGCTTTTGAGGACTTTTTGGTTGTTGAAGGGCTGGAAATTCTTCCTTTCTAATGGCTCTATTTTTGTTTTCACTTATAGTAATTCTAGAGGATAATGATATTGAAGATGTTGTCATGCCTGCAGTAATGCTTTGGTGGAGAAGTTGAACCAGTGGTACTTCAAACGAGTCATCCGTATACATTGGAAAACAGCCAGAGATGACGTGGGAGATGGTAGAGTCACCACATCGAGGTAGGGAGCTCAGTTTTATCAATCGAGAACGTTATTTTTTGAAGTCCTTGGAGAGAACTCATCAAATTCTCTATTCAAATTTGACTGTCTAGTTTAAAATATTTATATACTAATTTATTATTGTTATCTTTTTTTTAATATCACCTCTATGCATTATACATATGCTTATATACCAAAACTATGCAATCTTACTTTTAGTATTATAGTAATTCATATATTATTTGTAAAAATGACTTAATTAGAACATATCATACTTAATTTTGTTAATATATTAACCTAATAACAAAAATAGATCAAACACACAAAATTATACAAGTTCAAATTCGTAAGAATTGTAAAACCTTTATCCGTTATCAAAATATATTTTAGGATAAAGTCCATATTAATTAAAATCTTTTGGTTATAAGAGAAAAATAAATATAACATACAAAGACAAAATATATATATATATATATATATATATATATATATATATATATATATATATTTATTGTGTAATTATGACACAATGAGATCGATACACTTTTTATCTTATTTTATATCAGGCTTCTTATACGACATACAATCACCGAGGTTGAACCAAAAAACCTCATTGTTATATACTAAAGCTTAACCTAAATTTTAAAAAAACGTGGTTTCTTTCTTGAAATCTTTCTTTATATTTATCTTTCTCTTTCGAACTAAAATTGTAAAGAGGAAGGAATAGCAGATATTTAAAATTGTTATTGTTCATAGCATAATTTTTATTTTGGTACACACTCAAACTCAAGTAATGTGGATGAAAGTTGTATGCTCTTTATATTTTTAATTTTTCTTTCAAATTTTTAGATATTGTTTTGATACTATTTAGATATTGTAATGATTCAAAATTTTGTTAAAATTATTTTTAGTTAAAAGATGAAAATATTATATCATTTATATATAAAGAGCTAAAATAAAAGTCAAATAAAAGTAATCAAATTTAAAAATATTTGAGATTTTTGTGCTCTTTTTTTCCCAAACAAATCAAAAGTTTATTGGATATTAAACTTATAAATAACTTGGTTTTTGGTTATTAAATCAATTTAGATTATAAATACAGTTACTTGAGAGACAAGTAAACAGCTTGATGATACGAAGGATGCTTGGGCAGCAACAACAATGTCTTAAAGACTTGGATTGTATCATGAGGAGTTGCTACTTTTTGTCATCTTGAGTTGATCCAAAACTTTGACTTGACTGATCCTTCCACTCCAAATAGATGGTAAGACTTGATAATGTAGTTCTTTCTTGTATCTGCAAAACTGATGAAAGCGTTGGAATTGAGACATTATATAAAAAAGCATTGAAGGATTAATAATTTTCAGGACTAAGGTAACAAGTACCAAGGCTTTCAAGCAAGCTTATGGCCCTAAGAGGACTCGTCATTATGGTAATCATGATGTATTTTATATCTAATGGTCCAATGGGCAAGCCAGCTAGCTGCCTGGTTTTGCATTCTAGATATATGTTTGATGGTCATGTATGGAAAAATTAATATCCTACAAAACTTTAATGTTGGTTCTAAATACCAAGAGGAGAGGCCAGATGATAACATTTTAACAAGTATTGTTGAATCAGTTTCAATGACAGTATTTCTATAACTCTTTTGAAAATAGATGATAAGTACATCTATTAAGGCTCTACACTCAGCAATCAAGGTAGTTTGCCTATTATATAATCTACCATTTGCAATTAAGACATCACCATTATTATTTCTAACTAAATCAGCTCCACTAAAATCACCATTAAACATATAAGAACCATCAACATTCAGTTTACGTGTGTCCGCATTAAAGTGAAACCATTTTAAAACAAAAATGTTCTTATTGTCATTTATATGGAGGAACAAACCAATATATTTAGCAATATTATAATCACCTAACCAAATTTTCATATTTAAAACATTTGTAGTATCTAATCTTGATAAAATGAATTTTATTTTGAGTAAGATTTGGGTAGATGTTATAAATTTATTGTCAAACTTGGCTTTATTTCTAAAATTCTAGATAGTCCAGCACACAATAGAAGGGATCATAGTTCTAATATGGATTTTTTTATTAACATACCAAAACCAACATCCTACTAGGTGTTGAATGGTCATATAACTATTAATATCAATATTAAATAAGCTAGCCAGCTCATACTAGATAGGCCAAACAGTCTTACAATTGAAAAAACAATGATTCACAAATTTAGAATTAGGGCAAAATTCACATTTGGAAGCCAGAGAGAGGCAATAGATAAACATAAGGACTGTTTAAATCACAAAAATTCTACCACCAAAAGAGAGGGATTTTGTATCCCAATCTTGGATCGTAACTCTAATTTTTGTTTACAAGATCATCATATAGCTTAGCTTTATTAATGTTATGAATGTACAACCCAAAATATTTAATAGGAATGTTTTTTTAACCCATTGATATTTTCTAAAGAGATAACTTTAGTATTACTTATTTTATTTGCTTCAATCATGGTAGATTTATCCTTATTAAGGATTGTCTGTAAATTAATTGGTACAAATTAAGCAAGGAGTTCAGATTTTTTATGTAGTTTAAAAATCCATTTACAAAGATGACAAAGCAACACAATTCACACTCATACTACTTTTAGTTCTAAAATTGATTTGAGGATTAAAATTGAATAGATGATTAAAACTTCCTATAAGGTATTTCTCAGCTATAATGAAGACTCTGGGGGACATTAGATCCCTTTGCCTCATACTAATAGTTCATTTAAATTATCCATATAAGTTCCTTTTGATGATAATAGAGAAAAAGACATTTGCAATGCCTTTATTAATAAGGTATGTAAATTTATCATGAAACCCAAAACCTTTCCTTGTATCAATGATAAAACTAAAGTCTATTTTGTCGAAAGTTTTATTCAAGTCAATTTTTAATAATATGTTACCACCTCTATTATTTTTGTTCCAATCATGGATAATTTCTTGAGAATGAAGGATATATTCATGGATGGTTCTTTCATGAACAAATCCTCCATGCGGAGGAGATATAATTTAGGAAGGAATTTAGGTAATTTGTCTTTAAGAATTCTGGAGAGTATTTTTTTGAAAACAGAACACATGCTGATTGGTCTGTAATCTTTGATTTACTTAGGATGATCTAATTTAGATATGAGGCAAATTGCAGTAGAAATTATGCGATTAGGAGTAGGCTTATCATTAAAATAATCAATGACAGCTTTGACAAGATCATCTTGGATAATACACCAGTAATTTTGGTAAAAGACTGCATTGAACCCATCACGTCCAACAACACTATTAACGGTTAAACTCTTAATGATATTGTAGATTTTCTCTTTAGTGGGAGTTTTGAGTAAAATTAGGTTATCATAATTTTAAATTATCTTAGGAATGATTTGCATAGGATGAGTAATGATTTGAAGGGTAATTGGTAGTTAAAAGGTCTTGAAGTAATTGACATCAATCTCACTGATTGTATTTTGATCATCTAGCCATATACCATCTTCGTATATACCATTGATCATGTTATTTCTTTTTCTCTTCTTCACAGAGTTATAAAAGAGAGACGTTCTTTTATCACAATTCTTAATCCAGTTAATGTTACTTTTTTACTCCTAATAAGCTTCTTCTCTTGCCAAGAGAAGAAGATAATTGACATTGGATTTATTAAGGTTACTTATGTTTTCATCATTTTGATACAATTCAAGGTTCTGTTCATGGAAGGTAACATTCTCCTCGGCTTTGGCAGTATCATTGAAGATATTGTCAAAGGTTTGATGGTTCCAGATTTTAAGTCTATATTTTAATCTTTTTAATTTTCTCCAAAAGACAATTAAAGGTTGATCATATAAACGGATTTCCCAATAATCCTTAATAGTTTTAGTAAGATCATGATGAAACATCCACATATTTAAAAATTTGAATGAGGGTTTGTGAATTTGATTCTTGTTCTCAAAAGAAATACTAATATGGGAATGATCAGAACATATTTCTCATTCTCCTTTGATATTGTTTTAGTAAGATCTAAGTGCTTAACTTTGATATTTTCAAAGTAATTTCTCATTCGCCTATTAATTAACACTCTATCAAGTTTTTTCCAACATATTTTATTTGTCCAAGTACAAAGAGGACCAATGAATCAAGTGTCCTCTAATTGAAGTCTAAAATTGTGTTATTGAAGTCATCTAGACTTCTCAAACATAATGTTAGATCAGATAGCTGCTCAGAAGCAGAGGTAATATAGTTAAAGTCTTCGATAACAATCCACTTTGGAAAACTTAGATCTCTCTCTAACAATCCACTCTAGTGGATTGTTAGAGAGAGATCTGAGTTTTCCCACAATGGGATCTCATTAATTCTGTTATATTTTGCATATATAACAGTAACAACGAAGTTTTTTATGTCATTAGTAAGATGAAATTTAAGATGAAGGAGCTGCTCATGATTGCATATCAAATCCAACTTGAATATATCTCTCCATATTATCCAATTTTTTTAATTTAAATTGCATATTTCTTTGTCAAACCCAGTAGATTTAATTATATTTTCAAGATTTCTCTCAGCCACCAGTAAATTTAATTACACATTATCCAGGATATCATTTTTTCATTTCTGACTAAATTTTTTAATCTTCTAATTGAATTCTTGTTACATATCCCTCTAAGGTTCCAGTTTAAGATTTTTATTGTCATGTTAATTTAGAGGTAAAGTTAATAGACCTTTTGGAGTTCTTTGATTGGTTTTCCAAGAGTTGATTATTGTTTTATCTTTATTTTTGAAGTGTTTTTTCTTTGAGATCTCTGTCTTTTTTACTTATATAAAAGGTTGCGGAACTTGGTAAGCTACCAGTAATGGTGGGTGTTAGAGATAAATCATTTTTAACCTCATTAGAAGAATCAATCACACCAGTGAATCTGTTTCCTAATTTATCGCTTGGAGGGCTTCCATTATCTCATCGTTCATACACTGTATAGAGTTTGAGATGTTGTTTATTAAGTTTGAATTTTCCTGATTTCTTTCATCTTCTGTTCGAGTGATTTTTTTAATTCGATTGTTTAAAGAGTCTTTTAAATTATCATGTTTTTTTCTAAGGTTGCAGACATGCTTTAATTTAAATCTTTAACAATTTTAGATTTAATCTTAGGAATGTAGATTTCCATCTTCTTATTAGAAACTTTTTGAGTTTCCAGATTTATTTGATTGTCATTTTTTGGATTATTATTTTATTTATTTGTCTTTTTACATTTAGAAGCATCAAGGAAAAAATGGTGGCATTCCAGAAACTATAAAAGAGTTACTTCATATACAATGTCCAGCCTAATCCCATCTTGGCCTTCAAAGTCCAACCATTTGTTTTCCAGATAATCTTGGATACATCTAACTTGTACCAAGCTTTATTAAATTTCAGGATCCAAATATCTGAGGCTCTTCCTATAGTTTTTCTATAATACTATTTGTTTCTTTATTGTATAGAAATTCAAGTATCTTTGGAAAAGTAACCCACACTAGATTTACAGGGGAATATATTTTTGGATTGATATGAGGCTCCCATTTCAAGAGCCTCGTGGATTACTGGCCAGTTGACCACATGTTTCTTTTCCACAAGATTTTTCAGGTCGTCAGTGTTTTCAAGATTTATTAAGATATGTTTTTGGTCTGAAAGAGAAAGACTAAACCCATTTTTTAATTTCAAGGTTGTTATAAAAACTTGCAAAGTTTTAATATGAGGTCTAACTAAAGAAAATTTCCTATTAATATGAAAGTAGAGTATCTAGTAAGACATGACTTATCTTGCTTTTAAAATGAGATTACTTTGAAGTCATCTTTGGTGAAAATCTTCACTGGTCCAAGTTGATGATCTTCTTGTATCATTTGCAGCTTGAAAACTTTATTATAGGTCTTCATAGAGTTGTTATTTTCTTCCATAGTGTTGGTGCCTCCATTTAAAGCTGGAAACTTCTTTTTATACCTCTGACAAGATTTATGAATCTGATTTATTTTGTCCCTTTGATATTCTTGCTTTTGTTTTGCTCCTTTTTGTGAGGAAAATTCTTTGTGATAAGGATATAATATTCAAGATTAATTACACTAAATCTGGAATTAGAACAACATGTTAGCACGTTTCAATATCCTATAAATAAGCGATATATTTGTATTTTAAATTAAACGTTACATTTATTATTTATTATTTATAATCTGTAATAGATATAAATAATAAATGTAACATCAAAACGTCTTGTATAACTCCTATAAATAGGAGCTCAGTTTAATATGTAAATCATCTAAAATTCTATACAGTAATACAATTACATATGCTTCTTCATTTTGTCTCTATATTTCTTTCTCTTTTAATCTCTTTTGATATAGAATGATTTAGGTAATTTGTTAGAAAATTTACCCTATCAAATTTCGCGTTGTCTGTGGGAACAAAGTTTCTCATCTAAAAAAACCTAAATCATTCTCATCTTTCAAATGATAATAATTAATTTATGGATAATATTGACTGATACAGTAATCCACTCTTTGCCCTTTCTTACAATCCGAGCCGGCACGTTTGCTTCCTACCCTCTGCTGCTTTTTGCTTTCTAGCTGAGCCGAGGTGTCATCTGCTTCCTAGCCGAGTCAAGAGATTGCTTGCTTCCTAGCCGAGTCAAGAGATTTCTTGCTTCCTAGCCAAGCCAAGATATCACCTGCTTCTTAGCCGAGCCAAGGTGCCATCTACTTCCTAGCCAAGTCGAGGTGCCATATTCTCAACCTCGTTTTCCTTCTCCGGTCATCATCGTAATTTCCACCGCCGGGGATTGCCTCTTTGGCAGTAGCACATCCCAGAGCATACAGTATATAATTATGTTTGATCAAGTTGCAATTGGTCGGTCAAGTTGAATTCATTAGGTATTCCAATTTGTGTTCCATGTTCTTTTAATGGAGAATATGTAAGGACGAGGAGTACGTAACAAGCACCATACATACCACACACAACCACGGTGACACCAACAAAGAAGCTGAGGACATAAATGATTGGACGATGTTGCTTGATTATCGAACTCTTAAAACTCCAATGAAGCAAGGGCTCAAGTTGTTTATTTTGGCTCTCGCTAAGCTGAGTGTTGCCGAATAGGAGCACAACCTAGTAAAAACCTTTGTATGGGTTTGAATCTATTTACGGCTTCTACTATCATCCGTGTAGAATAACAGTAGCAATGATCAGATGAGCATGGAGGATAGCATGCGCGAAGATACAGTGAATGATCAACATCGAAGGTCCCTGTATTTAGTCAAGCGCCCCAATCAAGGTTCAGTAGCTACTACTTCCCAGTTCGACACCTAGCAAAATTCTACCGCTCCTTTTTCCCGTCAGGAGCCACCGAAGAAGAGCACCCGAGCTATCATCCTCCGTACCCATAGCCGTTGCTTTTATACACTGCACATTATAACTGAGGGACCATCTACATCCCACCCACTTACCATCTCACTCACTCTCTATTTTCTCTCTTGTGCAGCGTTCTGCGTCTATTCTTAGGATTGGATCATCGTAATCAGATCGCCACATCCCAGGTGTTAGCATCTTAATGACTGGAAGGTTGGCTGCCCTAAACCGATTCATTTCAAGGTCTTCGGACAAATGTGCTCCGTTTTTCCAAACTTTGAAGAATTCCAAAGATTTTAATTGGTCTTCATAGTGTAACCAAACTTTTGTTGAAATAAAGAAACACTTATCTTCACCCAAGAAGTTTTTTAAACCTGTTCAAGGAGAAACACTCTATGTATACTTGGTTGTGTCAGAGTGTGCTATAAGTGCAGTATTACTAAGAGAAGTGGACAATTATCCTCAGCTGGTATACTACATCAGCAAAAGCTTGATAGATGTCGAGAAGAGGTACTTGAAGCTTAAAAAGTTGGCACTAGCCTTAGTGATTGCGGCGAGAAAGATGAGGTCGTACTTTCAATCTCATTCCATTATTGTTTGGACATCTTTCCCATTAAAAAATATTCTTCAGAAGGCAGATATATCAAGCAGGATGACCAAGTGGTCAGTTGAATTGGGCGATTACGACATTAATTTTTCCCTTAGAACAGCTATCAAAGCTCAATCAGTGGCTGATTTCTTAATAAAATTCCATTCGGACTAAAAAACTCTAAACAAACTTTAGAAGATAGAACCAAGAAAGAGTGGGTGGTCCGAACTGATGGTGGTTCAAGCACAATAGGTTGTGGGGCTGGAATTAACCTAACTTCTCCATATGGTGATAAAATGTACCAAGCTATATGCTTTGGGTTCAGGGCCTCCAACAATGAGTACGAATATGAAGCAGCCATAGTTGGTCTTAAATTGGCTTTCTTGTGTGGGGCTAAGAGAGTTCGGATGATGATTGACTCACAGCTGCTCATCCATCATGCTCAATATCAATCCGAGGCAAAGAATGAGCAACTGATCAAGTACTTACTCATCCTGAAAGAGGTGGCAACCAACTTCAAAAGTGTTTGTTATGAGCATATTCCCAGATCGGAGAACACCCTGGCAGATTCTTTGGCGACTATTTTGAATTCTAACCTTGGATTCATATACATGAATGCCCGTCTATACAGCCAAATCAGAACAAGGAAGATGGGGAAATCATGAGCATACAGGTGATTCAACCTAAATATTGGAGGTGTTCCCTCCTTCAATATATTTCTGATGGGGTTTTGCCTTCAGATAAAACTATGGCAAGAAAGATTAAACACAAAGCATGTGGTTTTTTTATCATAAGGGGAGTTCTCTATAAAACATCTTTCAGTAGACCTCGCCTGCGTTGTTTTGGGGTTGAAGAATCAAAAGTCTTTTTATCTGAAGTACACGATGGAGAAGGCTCAGCACAATGTGGGTATAGGGCTCTAACCAGAAGAGTGTTGCCGGTTGGGTACTATTGGCCATCTATAATGGCAGATGCTGAAGAAATGGTGAAGAAGTGTGATCCATGTCAAAGGTATGGCAATGAAATTCATGTGCCAGTGGTACTATCTATGGAGTCTATTTCTGAACCAGTACCTGTTGCCCGATAGGGAATGGACTTAGTTGGACCTCTGCCTATGGCGTCTTGGGGGTGCAGAACTATTATAGTTGCTATTGATTACTTCTCAAAATGGATAGAGGCTTCTCTTTTGGCGGGAACCACATCGAAGGCTGTCATTAAATTTATCCTATCCAACATATGTTGCAGATTTGGGATTCCTCAAAAGATTACTGCGGACAACGGGCCACAATTTGATAACAAAGATATGGAGAATTTTTATGCTTTTAGAGGTATTCATCATTGTTTTTCTTCTCCTTTCCATCCACAAGTCAATGGCCAGGTTGAATTTTCCAACATGACTATTTTGTCTGGATTAAAAAAGAATCTAGAAGGAGCTGCAGGGAAGTGGCCAAGCTATTTGCAAGAAGTATTATGGTCATACCGAACTACTCCTCCAGCTGTTACACAAGCATCCCATTTTGCTTTGGTGTATAAGATGGATGTAATTAACCCCATAGAAGGTACCCTACCATCACACAAAGTCCACAAATATTCCGAACATGCTAATAAGATAGCCATTCAGAATCAGTTGGACTAATAGAAGAAAGAAGGGTTAAAGCTCACTTAAGAACAACTCACTACAAGGTTTGATGAGGAGCATATTTGCTTCCAAGGTCAAAAGAAAAGATTTTCAACCAGGATATAAAGTGTTAAGGAAAGTTTTCATACACACCAAGGAGAAGCAGTTCGGTAAGTTGGATCCGAATTGGGAAGGCCCCTATGAGGTCTCTGAAAAGCTCAAACCTGGGACATATAGACTTCAGAAAAAGAAGGGAAAGTTTTGAAGCACCCATAGAACATTGAACATCTCAGGTTATATTTAGAGTAAAATATTTTGTGTAAATATTTACTTGTTAAATACCAATGTAAGTATTATGGGGGATACTCTTTCCTACCCTAGTGGTGCGGGGAATTTTTAATGAGGTGTCCGGTCTTTTATTCAATAATTTATGATGCATTATTAAAATATTCGGAGTGGTTTTTCTACAATTCAATTCAAGTATAAATCACTTGTTCAATATTTTGGGTCTTTAGTAGACCGAATAAACTCAGTGAAGTGATGACCATTAAATATATGTCATCGAAGATATTAAACACTCTCACTTTAATACTTTTGAAATGCTAGGGCTACTTAAATATTAGCCTTGAAAAAATTAAAGAAAAGAAAGTATTAAACAAAGAAAAATCTGATAAATTAAACCTATTCGGACTTTAACCGAATAATAGTACAAAATATGCATTGTCCATCCAAGGACTTTAACTTTTTGAAAAGATAAAAAATAATATAAGAACTTAGGGTTTGTTCCCTTCGGACGCTCGTTCACCACCATTACCTTTTTTAGGAATTTTGAGTTCAGCGCTCGAACTCTCACCAGTTCCCTCTTCATCATCAGTAGTGGAATCTATTCCCCTGGAGTAGTTGTGCTTATGGCCATCTGCCATAGTATGAAATGGGAGGTCTTCGTATTCAACATATTTCCATAAGGGACCAAGGGTCCTCTTCGGAAAAGTCTCATGGAAGAGCAACACCATGTCAGACTTGACTCCATCATCTCTTTTATCTAAGGAGTCTATCACTTCATTAGTATACTTATCAATACCCGTCTGAATAGCTTGCTCCTGCTGGCTCTTTAAATCTTCCTTCTCCTTGGTCATCTCTGAAACAGAGTTCTCCAGTTTAGCCTTCTCGTCGGTTAAGGTTTGAATGACACCATCCTTGATTTGCACCTCCTCTTTCAGCGTTCTGAGGTCTTTCTATAAGTTAGAATACTCAGTCTCGAGCTCAGTTCTTGTTAGTTCCGATGAGGCTAACGTTTATGAGATTGTTTGACAGGGATTTCTTGTCAGAGGTGAGAGAGTTAATAATGGTGGTCTGACTTTTCATCTTCCTTTCCAGGTTAAGTATTGGCCGGATTTGGCCGATGAGGGAGTGGCTCAGAACATCTTGCTCTCTGGAGACGTAGAAAGATTTACCATTGAAGGTCACCATATTGGCAGAGCTGGAGGGACAGTATGGACCTGCAAAATCATCATTCTCATAATCATTGAAGTACAAATCAATGTCTTGAAAGGCACTAATGTCCACTTCATCGTTCCCTCCACCAGCAATCTCTCCAAATTCCAGATCTATTGGGATTTTCTCTTGCAAGGAAGGATCAGCAGGGGCTGGTGGAGGTTGGATTTCCGAAGGACAAAGAATTATTTCTTCTCCCATTGTGACCTTCTTCTTCTTAGAAACTTTCTCATCACTGATGGCCCTCCGTTTCCTGTCCTTCTTAGGAGGCTTTGGTAGGTTCTACGACTCTCCAGCCTCTCTCACTGTTTCAACCTCCACTGCTTTGAGTAGGGCTGCATCAATTCCCCATTGGCTCTCCGAAACCAGTCCCTTCTGTGGCTTCTTGAACCAACTCTGTTGCAGGTTTCTTCTTGTTGCTCTTCATCTCGCTGGGAGCCTTTGCTTTGGAAGGTAAGAAAAAATTTCCATCCTTGGCCTTTGTTCTTTTCAGAATCACGCCATGAGGAGGAAGGGTGGTTAGCTCTTCCCATGTGAGGTCTCTCCAGCGTGTGGTGTTCAACAGATGGGACCTCGCTGAACTGCCTGATGTGAAGCAGTTCTGGAAGGCATTCCCCCAGTACTCTGCAGTCCATGCATTAAGTTTTGCACAAGTCTTTTGCCCCTCCTCTAAATATCCGGTGAACTTCTTCGGCAGCACTGAAAAGGAGTAACAAGCCAATCAGAATAGGGAAACACTTATAATTTAAGAAGAAAAAACATGTAAGACAAAGAAAAGAAAGGAAATTACCAGTACGTTTCCACCTGCTAGTCAGCATGCTAGGATTGGTGTTGGCCTTGATCTTCCTACCATTTTACCATGCCCACTAATAAAAAGAAATTGTGTCCTCCAGTTCTTTTCGGACTCCAGCAAGTCATCCACGACTTTAAAGTTGTTCCCCATGTTGTGATGGTAGAATGGAATCTGATGATTCTTGCCCAAGCTTGCTATAACAGCAAACTTCTCCATCATAAGTGGGATTTTTGACAACCTTGATGCCATGATGCAAGCAAGAAGAGAGTACCAGGAATTGGGGCCTAGCTGGCTAGGGCAAAATTTAACCAAATGGAAGTACCTGACAAATTATGGGTCCAGTAGAAATCGGAGTCCCCAGTTTAGCACTTCGGTGAAAATCACCACCTCATTAAGCTTGCAGTCCATGGGAGTCTCCGGATTAATAGGTATCATTACCTTTACTGACTCTAGAATCCCCCATTTTATATGGATTTGGCCCAACTCAGCAGTATGGGTGTAGATGTAATTTATGTTTTGTAGGGCCAACAGGTATTTAACACTAACATGTTTGAAACAAGGGCCTACCTTTCCCTCTAAGCAATCCGGAAGAGATTCCGGATGAGTCATATAGAATTTTACCTTGCTCTTGCCCTTCTTATCAGAAGCAGCATCTCCCGTTTGACATGACGCCTCGGTTTCGAAGGGAGCCTCCTCAATATTGTCTTCCATTATCTCTTTCGACTTTCTTCGCTCTTTCTAATCGTGATAAATTTAACTAGTTGCCTTTAACTAGTGTGTTTCTGGCTGTGAACATAAAACCTCTCAAGAACGATTTGAAGGTAAAGATGGGAATCTCTCTAAACAAGCTTTGGGTGTGGAAGACAATGAAATAGTAAAAGGGTATGTATATAACAGTAAAAAATAACAGTTACCTAGGAGAAGTTGAAGAGGATATTTTCAATGATTAATGGCTGCACAAACGAGTGAAGAATCAAAAGCCTAGGTAACTTTGTAGACTTAGTGGATGCGCCGGCCTAGGGAAAATAACGGCTGGTAGGTCAAACCAAATAGTGACACGCGTCTCACGATCCAAGAGGAAAACTCTTAGAATTCTGGGAAGAGAAACTAGTCCTCATAACTTTCAAACTGGGTTAATGTTGAAGATGAACTTCTTAGTTCGCACGACATAAGCAGATCAGATAAAGTTGATACTGGATTGATAGATTTTTTAGCCCTAAAAAAATATTGTGAGGCTTAAAAAAGAGGCTATTGATGAGTTTAGATACTTCTGGCACAACTCACTGCTTAATCCGGACAAGGGTAATTCGGACCATAACTCCACTGAAAAATCCGGACAGGACAAATGTAAAACACCTTTTGACCCAGCTATTTGGTAATCTACTTAAAAGACTAATGGGTCCTTAAACTTTATCCAGTTTCATAATTTGACCCGGTAAGCCCATGGGTCATTAAATTAAGAGTATAAATATCCCAACCACTCTCATTAATGAGGGTGATCAACATTTAATACAAGCAGGCTGCTTAATTATCTCACTACTCCTCACACTAAACACAAAATACTTTAAACTTACCAAAACACTTTACCAAACTACCCCCAACCCAAAATAAACCAAACCAATCTCCATCTCATGATAGACAAAGCTTTAAGTCAAGCAATCCCCATCTCCATGATAAAAAAAATGTTATAAGCCAAATGATCTCCCGTTTTTGTCTTTTATGTGTTTGTTGCATACTTCTCCCCATCCTTACAACGCCCGCGATAGGGTCACTGACCATGCCTAAAAGGCTACGCAAGGGACCACATTAAGTCCTGACTAAGTGTCTATAAACACGATCAGGCTAATTGGCCACGCCTACGAGCTACGCAAAGGCCATATTGTGCCTCATACCTTGTACTGGTTATATCGGCGAAGTGGTTACAAACCAAGTCTATAGCAGACTACGCAATAGGGTCTTCACGACCTCGCCGCGAAACAGCTGGAAAGATGTTATTCATCTTAAGCTACGCAATGAGCCCTGGTGAGCTCCATCTTGTAAAGATATGCTCGAACATCTCAAAAGTTGAACAAACACATAAATATACACTCATATCAACTCATTACGCCAATTTCTACCCAACATATTATCGTCCAAACACCACTATGTTGCTTACATGCTTACCATCTACGCCAAGTCGCCTACGAAATTCGGTAATTTCTCCATCACAAGGTCCACGACATCTACAAAATACTTACATAAAGCACGTACATCCATATATAGTCTTCACTTCATCCTTCACCAAAGACCAAGGAGGGCTACACATCCATATCAACCCTATCCAACGAAAAGCAAAACATATCGAAGAAACGGGTAACATCCTAGTTGTACTCTTTTCCTTTGGCGAAATAAAGCTTTTTATCCTCAAGGGAGGTTTCGGATGGCAAAGATTTTTAACGAGGCATGAACAATTTAGTACGAACCAAGTTGGAGTCGTCTCTGACAATAGTTCGGCTAGGAAAATTAATATAAACAAGCCCTATGACTTTTCAGAGTCTAGACGACTTGGCTGGCATAGTTTCTTCGACATGATTACCTACGACTTAGCAAAAACGATAAATGAAGACAGAGCTACAACAACTGACAAAATAAAAGCAAACAAACTCCCTCGAAAGCAAAGAGGATTACACTATCTGAATATTATGTTCGACTATTACATAGTTCTTATGTCTCACTACGCTCAAACTCAAGGACTATGGAGAATCGTGATAAGAATATAATATTAAAGATTAATTGTAATAAATATAGAATTAGAACAGCATGTTAGCATGTTCAGTATCCAATAAATAAACGATATATTTGTATTTTAAATTAAATGTTACATTTATTATTTATATTTATATTCTATCAGAGATATAAATAATAAATGTAACACTAAAACGCCTAGTACAACTTCTATAAACACAAACTCAGTTGGATGTAAAGCATATAAAATTCTATACATTAATAATTTCTCTTTTTATCTCTTTTTCTTTTTATCTCTTTTGATATAGAATGATTTAGGTAATTTGTTCGGAAATTTACCCTAATACTTTGTCTATTGCATTGTTTTTTCGAATTCGAGTTATTTTTTATGCTTTTGTTTTTGGGCCTCGATCTAAATTTCTGGTCGAATATTTTAGTTGTTGATTTACTATTTCTTCAAAAGATTGTTCCTGATCAAACATGACAGTCGCATCTGGTTAAGTTGAACCAAAAAAACTCTAAATCCTTACTGATGAACCTTAAATGATGATACTTTGAATAAATTCTTGTCAATTCCACGGAGAAAATCTAATTTGAGATTGACCCGATTTCTTCCATGAATCTCTTAGTTGATAACATAAAATTTCAAATTTGAATGACTTTTTTCGGTCTTTCTTCACTCTAAAACTGCATTATTTTCCCCCAAATGAAGATGAAAAACCTAGAATGGGTAAACTTAAAGCTTAATTCGTTAAAAAGAGGATTAAGAATCTTCGAACTCACAATGAATTGCAATCTAACCCATTTTCACTATTTCCCTCTTACTTAACTGAATTAGGTTCTAGTATTATACTGAGATTTATACATTCGAAATTGTACTTGATAAAACTGTAAATGATTATAATTTGGAAGTGGAAAAGTTTTAAACATGTAAGAGTAAAAAAAAGAGTTGTTTATTCAACTTTTAGAAAACATGGACAAATTGAGAAACCAAGTATACCACAAGGGTAGGGCTGTTGATGGTTCTCGAGAACCGGGAACCGGACCGGAACCGAACCGATAAGGACCGGACCGAACCTTAACGGTCCGGTTCGCGGTCCTATTTTTAAAACCGAAACCGATAAGGAACCGAAATGATAAAACCGGTTAGAAACCGAACCGGTAAAACCGACAAACCGATAGAACCGGTTAGGAACCGAACCGATAAAACCGACAAACCGGTAGAACCGGTTAGAAACCGAACCGATAAACCAATAGAACCGATAAAACTAAAAAATAAATTTAAAATAAAATTATATAAAAAATAATTTTAAAAGATAATATAAATTATTTAAAAATTGATTAATATTATAATATATACCATAAGATAAGTAAATAAATTATAAAATATATAAAAACTATATTATTTATATATGGAAAAGGAAACTGTTTTTTTGTATTTAATTAAAAACGAAAATTTGACTATATAGAAACAGTGGGCAATACACGTTTTGACTTTTGAGTGCGAAAATTTGGTGCTTTTAAAACGAAATCTATGTTTTGAATCTGATTGGAGGGAAATTTATCGATTTGAGGAAAAAATTGATTTTTTTGGACATAAAGCTAAACCTAGGGTTTTTTATAACTTACAGCAGCAGCCGCAACGACACA
Source organism: Limnanthes douglasii subsp. nivea (assembly GCA_036936605.1). Taxonomy (NCBI): domain Eukaryota; kingdom Viridiplantae; phylum Streptophyta; class Magnoliopsida; order Brassicales; family Limnanthaceae; genus Limnanthes; species Limnanthes douglasii. The sequence continues at coordinate 156,455,142 of JAUPFV010000002.1, forward strand.
AACACAATAACATTAAATCCAAAAATACCTTCTTCATTCTAGGTATGATTTCTTATTCTTCTTCTCATCCCTTCCTTAATTTCTATATCATTTGATTTCGTCACATTCATGATTCATCATTTTTATTGGATTCAATTTGAGTTCAATGTTTTAAAGATTCTTTTTAAATTTCCAGCATCAATAATCTATGTTGAGCTCTAGTTTTTTAGTTGTTCTGAGTTTTGATAGAAATTGTTTAGTTAAGTCTTTTGAATTTATAGTAACAGTCTTAGGTTTTACTCCCAAATTTTTTATTCTTTCCAATAATTTTATAGATTTGTATAAGTGATACATATTTTTCATGTCGTTTCAAGATTCCTCAAGTCCAATGCATAATAATGAATCATTTGAATGTGACGATGATGGTGAGACTATAGGAGGGATTGAGATCGGAGAACTTCAAGATATAGATCCCAATTTGGGTAGCCAAGTTGATGGGTCAACACCAACCCCTGCTAATACTACTGGCAATGCTAATGCTGATGAAGATCCATCTGCACCTTCTAGAAAAAGAGCTAAAAAATCTATTATTTGGGAAGAATTTCAAATCGTTACGATGCCGTGTGGATCAAAAAAGAGGAAGTGTAAGTGGTGTGGGACATTGTATTCTTACAATGTGAAAGATGGGGGTACCTCTACCTGTTTGAAGCATTTAAAGATTTGTGGGCATAGAAAAAAAAATACTGCAGGTACACAGACATTGTTAGACAGTAGTTCATTCCAAGGAGATGGGACACCAAGTCTTAGTACGTGGAGATATGATCATGCTAGTGTTAGAAAGATTATGGCCGAAGCTGTATTGGCGCATGATACACCATTTAGCCATTTAGAAGGAACTGTTTGGAACAAAGTATATACCACAATATATCCTGGGTATAAGAAGATTTCTCGGCATCATGTCAAAGCTGATTGTATGGCATATTATCTAGAGGAGAAGGAGAAAATGAAAAAACTAATGGCAAAGGTGAGTAAGATAGGACTTACTACTGATTGTTGGTGGAGTGGGGAGCAGAAAATAGGTTACATGATTGTCACCGCGCATTTTATAGACAATAAGTGGCAACTACACAATAGAGTATTGACTTTTGTTCATGTACCACCCCCCCCCATAGTGGTGAAGTTCTTGCTCGGGAGTTAATTAAGGTGATGGAAGACTGGAAGATTAGGGATAGAGTTGCTTCAATCTCAGTTGATAATGCTACAGCTAATGACGCGTGTCTGACTAGACTGAAAATAGACTTTACTAGAAGAAGAAATATGCCTTTGGATGGTAAGTTATTCCACGTGAGGTGTTGTGCACATATACTGAATTTGTTGGTGCAAGATGGTCTAAAAGTCATTCAAACATCTGTAGAAAATGTTAGGGGATGTGCCAAATATATACTTGCATCTGAGGCAAGATGCATTGAATTCGATAAGATAGTGAAAGACATGGGGTTGAAAGGAAAAAGGATGGTACTTGATGTGAAGACCAGGTGGAACTCCACATGGTTGATGCTATCCACTGTGTTATTTTATCGAGAGGTGTGGCACAGGTATGCAGAAGTTAATTCTGTCTTTATGCAATTCTTGCCTAGTGATGAAGAGTGGAAGAGCGTGGAGGCCATTTGTCATTTTTTGGAGGTGTTTGAGCGTGTCAGTAAAGTTATTAGTGGTCGAACTTACCCTACGGTGAACCTATTTCTTGCTGAACTTTATCAAGTTAAAGCTGTGTTGGATAAATTCGAGTATTGTGACACAAATCCAGAACTAATGCTAGCGGTTAGCGAGATGAAGATCAAGTATCAAAAGTATTGGTCGGAGTCAAATTTGTTGATTTCCATTGGTGCTATTCTTGACCCAAGGTAAGACAGGTCATGTTTTAGTAGGGTTATGATTACGGTTTCAAACTGAAATGTATCTGATTCTTTTTAGCTTTTCATTTTATTTCTCTAGCTAAGACATGAATGTATTTTGTTAATAATTTTATTACTTTGTGTTATGACGCAGATATAAGATGAAGTTCATTAAGTGGGTTTACCCATTCTTGTATCATCTTCCCGATAAGGCTAAAAATAGAGAGGAATCAGTGTCAAACGACTTACGAAATTTGTTTTCAATCTATGAAGAAGCACATAAGAAACCTGCTGTTCCTTCTTCTCAAACAATAAATAATCCTGGTGGATCTACTTTCTTTGCATATCTCGATGAGACTGAGGAGGACAGCGAGACTCGAACTGATCTTCAGTTCTATTTGGAGGAGAAGCCAGAGAAATTTGATCGTGGAGCAGAGTTTGATATAATGACTTGGTGGAGGGCTAATGCTCCAAAATATCCTATTCTTAGCATCATGGCTAAAGATATTTTATCCATCCCCATTACAACGGTTGCTTCGGAAGCAGCTTTTAGCGCCGGGAAGCGCTTGATTGATCCGAAACGCACCTCATTGAAACCTGAGACAGTGGAGATGCTTATGTGTGGAGGTGATTGGGCAAAAGAGTTCCACGGCGTTAAAAAAGGACATGGGCGAAGCATTGTAAGAGTTTATTTTCGTTTTTAGTTTAATTGTTCATCTGCTTCTTTTTCTAATGTATTTTTCTTTGTAGCTTGCCGAAGAAGAGCCAGTTGAAACAGAAATGGAATTTATGTTTGGGCAGATTGACGATTCGTCCAACTCAACTACAGTTGCTTGACTCGTCCAATTCATGTATGCATACATTGTATGGTTTTGTAAGATTTTTCTTTACATGTTAAGTATGCAGTTTTTGTAAGGTTTGGCCTTATAGTTTGAGTATAGTGTTACTTAGCTTTAGGTTAATCATAGATTGTTGTTACTTTGTTTTGGTTTGATCACATGTTTTGTTTTGCTGCAATTTTTGTAATATATGAAGTTTAGTGTTTGAAGTTCAAGTGTTGTTTGGTTTTAGTAAGGTTTTGTGGGAAGTGTTGTTTGGTTTAAATGTTGTTTAATATTTGTTAGTGTTTGAAGTTTAAGTGTTATGGTTGAGATCTTTGAAATGGAACAGCCCCTTAACTTTCTATGAAAGCCTCGTAGGCAGATCATCATTAAAATTGCCGCAGGAAATGGTATTGGCAAAATTTTAGTCGGCAGGTCAGCATCTTAACCTGCTAATATACTATAGCTATCACTAATAGTCAGATTGAGACTTCTTGTACTCGTATTTTCATCAGTTTCTAGTTTTACATCTCCTAATTTTCTGTCGTGAAATTACTATAGCTGAATCGATGGAGAATCTCTCTTGTTCTTTGCTATTGTCTAACAGGACTGACCATTTTCTGTAATAATTTTTCTTTGCAGGAGAGGTAGCTAACTCTTCACTTCTCTGCATTAATTTACAGTTTTCAGGATAATTTTACTTCTGTTTGAGCTAATTAGCATTTTCCTAAAGAGTGCTCGCACTTACCACAATCTACAAGCTTCCACCCATTGACGCCCACCCCACAGACTCTTCCTAACCGCGTCAAGGAAGAACTGTGCCCAAGTTTGTTGCCAAGCCCTAAAGGCCAAACATCAAGGGTAATAAAACATTAGAACAAAACATACTATTTGACTTAGGTCTACACTTATTTCTTGAAATTAATTCAGTGCCGTGCATTTACCTGCAAGGGTTTATATAAAAATGTAAATTGATCTTAATTTCAATTTTTTTGAAAGATGAATGTTCATGTTTTCTTTATTTGTGGTATTATAGGTGGAGGTCAAACTGAGGGAAGGCAGGGCTGTCAACATTCACATGTTTTGTGCTCGTAGACCAGGTCTGTTGCTCTCTACTATGAGAGCCCTGGACAACCTGGGCTTGGATATTCAAAAAGCTGTTATTAGCTGTTTCAATGGGTTCGCCTTTGATGTTTTCCGAGCTGAGGTATACTATCTACTATTACACTTCTATTATAAAAGAGTTGGTATCTATTCGTATTAAAACTGTGAAATTGTGACATCTAGCGACTCCTAACTCGCATTAATATAGTGAAACAGATCGAGGCACCCTTCGAGTTCATGTTTTAAAAGTTCTGTTTAAACATATAATTGAGCTTTAACTAAACAAATCAAACATGGTTGCGTTCTCGGGCTGGTGTGTGGATGTGTCATGTAGTAGGTTGTCTCATTACAGAATGCAAATTTTCTTTTTTGTTTAGTTTTAACCATTATCTCTATGATTGGTAGAATTTTCAATAAGAAACTCTTATACTCTAATTTAGAGATCATTAGGTCTTATACTTGTTCATATCTTGCTCACAGCAATGCATTGAAGGGCAGGGCTGTACTTCTGGATACAACTGGAATTCCTGGTTTAATGTAAACTTCTCACACAGGCAAGAAGTTGGTAGTGTAAACTTCTCACACAGGCAAGAAGTTGATAGATCCTGTTTATTCTAATTTCGTTTAAAGGGTTAGTTCGTATTGACGTAGGAGCGTGTTTGTTTGTTGTTTTCTTTGTAACAATATTCACTAGTAATGCAAATTTAACTTTCGGTATTATTAAAGCATAACGTGCTTTCGAGGAGTAATTCAACCGTTGTAAATTTTTTTTGTGCTTGAAATTGAAATGGTACACTATATATGTGTTTGTAACTTTGAATCAGCAACAACTTCAACAACAACTTTTATGGTAATTTTAAATATGTTTTCTAACATTTTACTTATCAATGAAAACACATATGTATAGTGGTTAGTGTTTACTACATTGATAACCCAAATCATTAAGATGGATAGAGTTGGCTAATAAAATTACAAACAAAACAAATGAATTGTATTAAGTGTTTAAGTAGCACTAGATATTAGATAATATATAAAGTAGTTTTAGTTAACTTAAAATAATATGTGTACATAGATGGTGAGTGATTAAAAAATAACCCAAAAAATCTGACGTAAAACTGATATTTTTTAATGAAATTAAATTCTTTTTATTTGAAATTTGTAAATTATTTTAATTAGATTATTTTAATTTTTTTGGATCAAACCGGACCATAGCGAACCGAACCGAACCATTTGAACCGGAGCGAAAACAAACCGAAAAGAACCGAAAAAGACCGGACCGAAACCGGACCGGACCAAAAACGGACCGAACCGAGACCGGACCGGACCGAACCGGACCAAACCGAACCGATTCTTACCGGTTCCGGTCCGGTTCCAAATATCAGAACCGAAAGCTTATCCGTTCGGTTTGGTCCGAACCGATAAGCTTAGCGGTCCGGTCCGGTTCCGCCAAAACCCGAACCGAACCGGACCGATAACAGCCCTACACAAGGGCATTCATGTTTTCTCCCCCTATCTATCTATTTCCTTGAAAGAGCAGACACAAAAGCTCTTTGGCTTCTAGGACAGTGTGTCTCTCTCTTTCTAGATACTCTGGTTCGCCAATATTCTTCACGAGATAACATCTTCCACACTACAGTACAAAACAATATCAAAACATTAAATACCTACTACTCACGAGATCCTATTTTCATTCCCCAATTACTAAAAATTGAACTCTTCTACTTCTGGGTTCTTATTATTACATCTTCTTCCTCTGGGTTTTTTTTAACTCTGTTCATGGCTACCACTAACGCGATCTCTCTTCGTAATATGTTTGAGAAACAAAACAGCAGGGTTTCGATTAATAATGAGATTGAGCGACAAGAATTAGAAGCAGCTGTTGCTAAAGGAATGGAGCTAAGAGCTGTTCATGCTGCCTTGTTACAAGGAACAAGCCCTGCTGCTGTTAATCTTTATCACCACTTTCCTTCTCCTGTTACTCACTTGCCTGCTCATGATTATCCTATTTTCACTCCTGTAAGTAACTTCTTTCTGAATTTCTTATCATTCTATAATATATGTCTTTTATGCTTATTAGTTTTCCTTATTTTAGGGTTAAAGTTAATTAAAGTTAACATAAAATCTGAACCTTTTTGAATGTTTAGGTGAGAATCTATTTTAATAATGTGAACTATACTGCAAGTATACTAAACACTTTCTTCAATGTTATCTACTTTATAGCTGTGTATTATGTAGGGGTTACAAATTTTTGTCCATGTCTATACAGGTGTATAACTTAATATATAAAATCCGAGTTAGTATGATTTGAAATTCGAGTCCGGTTGAGATTCGATATTCAGATAAACAATTCAGATTTGGATATTCGGAAATGATAAATCCGGATCATAGTTCCACCCAAACAATGGTAAGTTAAAATATACTAAAAAAAACTGTATAAACAATTTAAAAATTTAGTTAAAACTGGGTCAAATCGGTCCATCCAAAATTTACAACAAAAATGCTTTTGGGTTTGGATTCGGAGATACCTAGGTTCCCGATATCCATGTCCCATATTTTGCTACCATATGGTTTTCTTTAAACACGATCGACCGGTAAATATCGGGTTATAATCTGACTGAATTGAACTCTTTGGTTTACGGTTTTATTTTAAAACCGCATCAAATAATAGTAAAATTGTTTTTGTTTTAATCTAAGAGGAGTATTATTAAAGATAAAAATTTGAGTTCTACAATTTTGGGGAATAATTATAGAATAATAAGAATATGAGGGATTTAAAATTTTAGACTTTGTTTTCTCGCGTAAAGTTTGGCTTCAATTCAGAAATGAGAATAGATGGACTTTTTCGTGTTCCTCTTTGCGAAACTGATTTCCTTCCTCCTTGCCTAGCTTGATTTTTCTTTAAAAATTCTTCTCTTTAAGACTCTCTTTGTCCTTCCCTTTTTTCTTTTTGCTCACTCATTCTATAAGACAATGAAATAAGAGGTTAAGTAACTCTAATGTATCCAGTACCTGACTTTTCTAGTTTTAGGATTGCTTCTGATATGGAAATAGGATTTTGAGGATTAGATTGTAAATAATGTAAATTTAAGGATTTAATTATAAGTAATAAAAGTTTTGTCCTTAAATTGTAACCTATGTAAGTTTTAGAGAGTATTTGTAACAATGTCTAATTGTCAAGGACTAAACAACAATTAGTCATCTTTTGTAACAGAATTGAGTTTCAGACTAAGTCTTGACTCCTCTATACAAAGGGCAAGGCTACTCTAATAAAGAGGTTGAATACTTTTACTTTGAAGCTCATTTGTACTTGTACTTTCTCTCTCTAAAAACTCTCTAGTTCTTTCTCTCTCTAGAATTCTCTCTTAACAATTTACTAAGGCAAAGTAATAACTTAATAAATTGGCGACTCTATTGGGGAAATCCTTGAATCAGTATGCTGAAACTGATCGGAATTTGTATGTTACGATGAGAACAGATGACCAGTTCGTTCAAGGAGTTGACTAGAGAAATTCTTCATTGAAGAATGAAATTCGTTCTATGACGCTTCCGAAGCGTTTTGACATTTCAAAGGTTGAGAAGTTCGATGGGAGACATGATCCTGATGACCACATCGAACAATTCAAGAATTATATGATGAACTTCGTAGTAGATGTATTGTAGTCATAAATCTTCTTATATCTACTTTTAGTATCCCTACAAAATGAAACCAGATGCTCCACGCGAAATTACAGTTTATAAACAAGTGGTCTTTTGTTTCTTCATTAAAACAGAATTGGTATTTTAATGCTAGATTAACGTGTCTATTTTGATAACTGAGTCTATAGGTAACTTGTTTTTCAACAATCTCCTAGTAAAAAAAGAGCAATTTCTAAGTGTAATGCTGCTCCATAAGGATTCAAACAGAGTAGAACTAAAGTTAATTGATTTAATGCCGTTTATAGTATCCTTAAGATTGAAATCACCATTGTTTGAATCATCATTGTTTGTTAGGATGCTGACAAGTTTATCTTTGGTATTTCTGTGATTTTAGTCTTAAGGACTTTACTAACATTGTAGGTAGTAAGGTGTTGATGTAGTTTTTATGTGTTCCATTCATTATTTTTCCAAAAAAGAACAGACATGAATGCCCTTAAACCAGCTATCGTTAGAGTTTTGGTCCAATTTGATTAGAGGTTTAGAGTCATACCAGTTATCCAGCCATAAATCAACCTTACCTTCACCCAACTTCCATCGTATTCTCTCTTCAGCAAATTCCTTAATGTCAGCTAATCTTTTCCATGTTGAGGAGCCTTTTTTAGAAATTTTAGTTGAAGGGGGTGCTTGCCCTTGCAGTATATACTATGCATTAGGCTTGCCCACAAGGAGTTGTTTTCTCTGAATGTTATCCATAGTGTACAGGAAAGAGCTTGTTGAATATCTTGCAGACATCTAACATTTAAATCACCTTCACCGTGTGGTTTACAAATACTCTTCCAAGAAACCTAGTGTATCTTCATTGTTTTGTTCGATGTTCCCCAGAGGAACCTGTTCATTAGTCTTTATATGCTTGAGATAACCGAGATTGGAAGCCAACATCTCTGAATCGAGTACAATGAGATTGTCATGATAACTGAGTTTATCAAGGTTAGTCTTCCTTCGAAAGATAGGGCTTTGTCGTTCCAGCTTTCAATTCTTGTCTTGATCTTCTCTATCAGAGGAATGTAGTTTGATTTTTTGTTGTGAGGGTTAAGAGTAACACCAAGATAAGTTGTAGGTAGGTTGCTGGTGTTGAAATTTGTTTGAATGGACAGTGCATTCCTTCTGTCTTGGGACATAGTTGCTGCAGTGATTATGATTGTCTTGTCCTTGTTTAAGGATTGACCAGATACATCTTGGTATACCTGTAAGAAAGACCCAATACACTTCAAAGAAGTAGGTATTCCTTTTCTCATTTTAAAGAAACCTGCAGTTTCTCTATTAATAAGAATTGAAACACTTACATAGTGAATAATGTTTGATGTTAAGGAGATAACTTATCAGACGCTTTTGACATGTCCAGTTTTATAATTATACTGCTTGCCTTAGTTTTCCTGTTGATGTCATGAATCAATTCCTTTGAAATAAGGATGTTTTCATGAATCATTCTTCCTTTTACAAAAGCACCATGAAACTCAGAGATTAGCTTAGGCAAAAGAGAAGATAATCTGTTGTTTAAAAGCTTACACATTATTCTGTTAAACATTGTACACAAGCCTATTGGTCTGAACTGTATCCAATTCTGGGGAGCTTCAACTTTGGAAACTAGACAAACACCAGTAGTTAGGATACCATTTGGTAATTGTTGGCCTTTTATGAAAGATTTCATGGCTCTACATAGGTCTGTCTTTATGGTTTACCAGCATGTAGTGGAGAACTTCTTATTGAAACCATCAACACCTGGGGCTCATTCAGAGTTTAAACTCTCAATTGAGCACCAAAATTCATGTTTTGTAGGAGAATTTAGAAGGGAAGCAACAAGTTTATGGATAGAATTTAACATTTCATGATTCATGAATTCATCTTGCATATTAGGATCAGAGTATGAATGAGATGAAAGAATGTTCTTGAAATCAACTATTGTAGAGTCTTTGATAACTTCACTGTCTGAAATCCATTTGTTTCCCAATTTTATGCATGCAATATTTGATTTCCTTCTCTTCTTTTTGACGAAGCTCTGGTATAGCTTTGTATTACGATCTCCATCCTTGAGCCAGTTTGAATAACATTTTTGTTTCCAAAACTCCTCTTCCATAGTTAGAGCAAGTAGGTGTTCTGCTTTTGCCTTTTCCATAGCTGCTTTATCTTCAAGGCTGTTTGAGTTGAGGAAATTTTGTTCTTGAATGATTACATTGTCCTCTGTTTGTTGCACCTTATCAAAGATGTTCTTAAAGTTGTTTTTATTCCAACTTTTTAGCGCTACTTTTAATCTTTTCAACTTGTTCCAAAATATGAAAAGAGGGAACCCCTGCATAGGTTCATTCTAGCTTGTCTCAACCACATTTGAAAATTCATCGTGAAAAGTTCAGACATTCTGACATCTGAAGCTTCTGATAATATTGTCCTTTTCTTTGGTAAGGGTAATATACATTGGAGTGTGGTCAGAGCATGTTCTCGACATGTGAACCACTTTGGTTTCCATAAAAAACTCAGTCCAAGCCTGGTTGATTAGATTCCTGTCCAAACGTTTTCATCTAGTCTTGTTTGTCCATGTGTATTGAGTCCCTGCAAATCCCGCATCTTCAAGAAAACAATCCTTAATTTGCTCATTAAAGTCAGTTGAACTTTGATTACAATAGTTTATGCAATCAGCTTGGTCAGAGGGAGCAATAACTGTGTTAAAATCTCCCATTAGCATCCATTCACCTACTGATTTAGCTATTTCCCTTAAGGTTTCCCAGAGATAAAGCCTATTCAAACTCTGGCATTGAGCATATATACAAGTAATATAATTTTTTTATCTAAATGTTTGTGATATATATGTGTATGAATACATTAAGCATTATCTAAAACGATATCTATGTGATAGTATATTGACCAGAAAATCCATATTTTATTTGATGAATTAACATAAAAATTTGGAAAACTTAGCTTTAGAGATAAGGACTCAATCTTTCTGCCCTCAATCATAGGTTCCCGAATGCAAAGTAGAGAGATTCCTTCTTTCTTAATGGTAGACTTAAGTCTTCTTGTAGTGTTCTTATTTCCCACTCCTCGAACGTTCCAGCACAAAGCCTTAATCATTATTTGGATTGATTCTTGCAGATCTTCTTGTCTCTTTACAAGGAAGAGATTGAATTTTGAGTGGCTTTTTAGTTCTTGACAATTTAAGTTTTCTGTTTAGAATATTTTGGAAACTTAAGTCAGCATCTTTGTTTCAGAAAGTTAGTGAAGATGGGAGACTGTCAGTGTTGACTCTTTTAGGTGTAATATAACCAGAGGATAGATCATCATTGTTCTCTTCATAGAAATATTCTGCATCAAGAGATTTGATGGCTTCCACGATGTCAGTTTCTGTGGTGTCATCTGTGATCATCTTCTCAGGGATATTTTTTAGAAGCATTGTTGTCAATTTGATTCATTTTGCAAGATATTTCAGGTATTGTAACCATATGTTGATCATTCAGAGCTGTTCTTTCAGCAAGAATATAAAATTTTTGCTTTGGTGCTTCTTGAGTAGGTAACACAGTTACTGGGCCTTTTGTAATTGTTTCTTTTGGACTGTTGGTAGCTTTTTCAGCTACTTGGTTTTGACTCTGATTTGAGATTTCTGATGGACCCTTATCCATGAGACTGTCTTCATGTGTTTGTTGTTTAGGGGTTTTTTTTACATACATATTTTCCATGTCCAACGTGAAAGCATAGGTCACAATAGTCAGGGACATTCTTGTAGCTGAGTTGAACCCACGCTCCGTAGTTCTCACCAATACTCAACCATAGATTATGTTGTAACTCATTTGAGATATCAATTTCAATCCAAGCGAAGCAAGCATTATACAATGCTTTATTTTTTGGTGGAATCCCGGACTTAAGATGATTACCCACGGCAGAAGCAATCGAGTAAACAATGTCTTCGTTATACATATTTTCTGGCAATTTTTCAATCTTAACCCAGACAAGCACTATGGGACATTCCTTTTTCATTGTGAAATATGGCAACCACTTCAAGATGCGCATTGAGCGATGACCTACTGTCCAAGAACAGCGACTCCATATTCTACTGATGTCATCTTTAAGGGATAATTCTAGGAAGAGGTGGTGAGAATCCCAGCTGACATAGGAAAAGTCTCCTTCAAATTTTCTCTCTTCAAAGAACTTATCTAGGATGTGGTTTTTTGGAACACCTTTTGAAAACTTCAAAACCAGGGTAAAAGTGGTGTTTTGTTGAAGATTTTCAATGATGGAATCATTGAACTGCAGGTCGATAAGATCAGATTTGTATTTTGTCGACTCTTGTTTGATGTAATTCTTTTGTGTAGAGTGAGTTCTTGAAGCAGCCTCCATGTAAGTTCTATTTGAAGCCATTTTTTGAATCTAGGTTTATAGAAAAGCAGAGTTCTTAGTAGAATCTAGAGAAAATGAAGTTTTTCCAAAAGATGAAGTAGATGATTTCGATGAATAGATTTCAAAAGATGAAACCTCGACTCCAATTAGGTAGGAAGAACTAAGGATAGAAGCCAAAGCAAGCTTCAATCTTCTATCTATGTTTCTTGCTTTCTTGAAGAAAACTCTGTTTTTCGTAATCTTAATGACCCAATTCCGCCGTCCATTGGTGGAGAACCTTAATTGTTAATCCTGTCAAACTGATATAATTAGAAATATTCATTACCCACAAACGTTTCTAGGGATATTCAACTAATTTGATCATGAATTGTTCTTATACTTTTAGGCATCACATGTGGTAAAATAGTGTATAAACATAAGTGATCCTTATACAGATTCGACGATACCAACATAGAGAACTTGCGAGTCGCAGGTGGTGTAGAAACAGACACTTTTTGCTTCGACCCCAAATAACGGTAAAATTGATTTATAGCCATACCCCTAAAACTGATAAAAGAGGGAATCAAATTGATAAAACCATGACAATCTATTTTTTTATTAGTTATGTCAAAAAAAATTAAATGAAAGAAATCGAACCGAAACGAATAAATTAAATTGAGATCGAAATCTGTAACAAAATATATTCAACCAAACCGAATCGAAACTTAAAACCGGACCCTAAGCGAAATCGACTTGGACCGAATTGGTGGAAAACGATTCCTACAAATTCTAATTGGGTTTTAGAAATCAGAATTAAAATTTTATGATTCGGTTCGGTCCGATCCTAGCAGATAATCTTGATTTTGGTTCTAAAAAAGAACACGAAATTTTGAATTAGTTTTAAAATCTCCAGCTAAATTTGTTCTAGTTAATCTTGATTTTGGTTCTAAAAAATTAGCAGAACTTGTGTATGAAAGAGTGATGATTTTCGTGTTATGAATGCAAAACTTGTTCTAGTTAATCTTGATTTTGGTTCTAAAAAAGAACACGAAATTTCGAATTAGTTTTAAAATCTCCAGCTAAATTCCTGAGATACCAACAGAGCTGTGAAGATGAAGAATCACCGGCCTATGCGCACAAAATCACAAGAAAAAACAGAACAATCTCTGAAAATTTCGACGAGTATAATCTAGAAAGATTAGTATTTTCATCTGACTACAGAAACACAGCTGCAAGAAAAGGATCAACTCATGTTTCTCCCATATCGTCTCGAAACAGCGTCCCCTTGCTCCCAAAATCTCCTGGAATAGATATCTTTAAATCCGGACAAATCGGTAACAAAAGTACGAGGAGTTCTAACGTTGTCTTCCCACTGACAGACTCTCATTCACGCCTTCAAACTCGCAACAAGGGATTTCTTTCTAGCTTCTTTCCAAGATTGAAGAAAAAGAATAAGAACAAGAACGGGAATGGGAATGATACTCCTACAATATCAGAATTCGAACGTTTTTCACAAGTCTTCGGAACAGTTTCGGTAGCAAAATTGAAAAGAGAATTGATTGAAGCAAACCAAACGAGAGATGCCGCGTTAGTTGAAGTGGCTGAAATGAGATCTTCATTCGGAGACTTAACGACAAAGCTTGAGTGTTTAGAAAGTTATTGTCAAAAACTGAAGAAGGCATTGAAACAAGAAAAAATAGGAAGGAATCAAAACTCAAAGTTCCCGGTTTCTCATGAGGTAATGTTGAACTGTTTCTTGCAAATAGTCGCAGAATCAAGATTATCGCTCCGAAGATTCTGCAAAACTCTTTTTCAAGAATTTCAAGAAACCAACGATTCTGGTTATTTAAGCTCTCTTCTGAACCAACACAAACTCGCAATCAATTCCAAGTACTCGAAACCGATCCGGTTCAAATTAGAATCCATGGTAAACCAAAACTTGTACCAAGATTTCGAGAACTCAATGTTCTTAAAAAACGGTACTCCAAAGTTCTTAAACCCTAACCAAGCTCGCGAAGCTCGTTTTTCATCATTTTCTTCGTTGAGGAACTTGAGGTGGGACGAGGTTTTACGTAAAGGTACTAAATATCATAGCGAAGAGTTGAGCGAGTTCTGTGACAGGAAAATGAGTTTGGTCATTGCATCTTTGAGTTGGACAAAATCTTGGTCAGAAGAGTTGCTTCAATCATTCTTCATTGCTGCTAAATGTGTATGGTTGCTCCATTTGCTTGCGTTTTCATTCGATCCGGCGGTAGGGATTTTAAGGGTTGAAGAAAATAGAAGCTTTGATCCGATATATATGGAAAATGTGTTGGTGGGTGAGAAGGGGTTACGTAGTCCTTGTTCCGTTAGGACTATGGTGATGCCAGGGTTTTATGTTCTTGATAGAGTTATTAAGTGTAAGGTTGTTTGCAAGTAAAACAGTAGGTCAGGACTTTTGAGGTAATTTGAGTTTAGCATCAATATGAATTATTAGTGTGATTTCATTTATGAATATTTTTCTAAGTAGAAGTAAGGGTTTGTTATTTTCTTTTTATTAAAAAGCTAATTTTAAAAGAGTTATACATTCTATTATGATGGTAATTGCGATGTTGTTTATGAGTGTACGAATCGCGATTGGATTCACGATTTAAGTTTTTTTTGGTGTTTAAAAGTATTAAATAATTGAAATAAGGTTCATACAAGGATATGGGGTATTTTCTCGAAATACGTCAACAAACAACTAGGAAAATCTTTTGTGATACATATGAAATAACATAAAATAACGATCGAATCGTAGTAGAATGAAAAGAGGCGACCAAGACAAGTAGACAAAAGAGTAACTCAAACAGATAGACATCCGTAGCAGCATCCGCAGTTGATCCACCCATCAAAGAAGTGTCCGGTCACGATCCGTACACTGCAAGGGAGCCCTGCAAAAATAGAGAAAAGAGTATTAGTATTAGAAGGGCCAACCAGTTTTGGTGCCTGGAATCTTAACCGAAGATCTGAAATAATTCGGTGAGAAACCATAGAGACAATGGCAGGAGGAGACCCAAAGGTTCTTTGGTTCCTCTCCTTCAAGACGTGGTAAATTACCGCGCCGAAGCAAGACTTCCAAAAAGAATGGTTTCGAGATTGAGACCAATTTGACGCTTCACAAACCCAAGACTGCCAACATGAGGCAATAATGGGAAAACCTAATTTAGAACTAGCGTGTGACCAAATACTCTGCGTGAAACTACAATCAAAGAGAAAATGGGGAATAGTCTCATTATCAGAGTTGCAAAGAGCACAATCAGGTGGGATGTTATAATACCAAATGAGGAGCTTGCCTTTGGTGACAAGGTTGCCCTTAATAGCGAGCCAAATAATGAAAGAATGACGAGGTATATTGGATTTATTCCATACTAACCCGGCCCACCCTACTTTAGGGTGGGGCAATCGAATGGCTTGATACATATCCTTGATGGAGAATGAAGTACAACCATCTTTAGCATTCCATAATGGAATATCTTTGGAGAGTAAGTTAGGAGGGCGGAGAGATCGAATGAGATTATGAATTTCCAGCAGACTCGCGCGGTTTCGGGCATTAGCAGATCTAATATTGGCCGGCCAATACCAGCTTCCATTGAGAATTATATCCGAGACCTTGAGGTTTTTTCCAAGTCTAGAATTCTTAATGATACTTTCGCAATAATGGGAAGCAAGCGAAGAAGGAATGAGTCAAGGATCATACCAGAAGGAGGTACTCGAGCCATTCCCAATTGCTACCCTACATAAATTACAAGCCACAGGACGGAGACGAAGAATTTTCCTCCAGATCCAAGAGGGAGAAGATCCCACCGGGAGGTTCCAAAAGTTATTATTTTTAATTTTTTCAATCTTTATCCAGTCACTCAAAATAGAGTGAGAGTTATTACTTATGATCGACCAAAGATGTTTTAGGAAAGCCGTCTCATTCCAGATTTTGAGGTCTAAAATCCCAAGGCCGCCCTCTGCAGTGGGTAAAGTGACCTTGGTCCAAGAAACTTTAGCACCACTCATTTTCATTGCCGCGCCAGACCAGAGAAATCGACGGAGATACTGAGTCAATTCTTTAATAATCCTTGAGGGAAGGATAAAGATGGATGACCAGTAAACCTGACTGGAGAATAACACAGACTTGATGAGTTGAAGCCGACCAGCATAAGAAAGATGCTTAGTGGTCAAAGATTCAGTTCTAGAAGTAATTTCGTGAGAAGAGGACGACAGTCATAGTAAGAGAGACGGCTAGTAAGAAGGGGTACACCCAAGTATTTTACAGGTAGGGATCCTTCCGGGTATCTCAAGATACTGCTAAGATCCAGTCGAAGAGACTCATCAATACCGGAAAAGAAGATATGACTTTTAGAGGGATTGACTTTTAAACTAGAGAGAGTATAGAACTCGTCAAGAGCTTCTTTGATGAGAAGAAGGGAGTTGACATCACCATGAAAAAAAATCATGAGATCATCAGCAAAGCATAGATTAATGATTTTGAGCTTTTGACATTTCCAATGAAATCGGAAATTCTTATCTTTACTTTTCTTCGTAAGAATACTGGATAGAACCTGCATGACCAATACAAAGAGAAAAAGAGAGAGCGGATCTCCTTGCCTGAGCCCCTTTCGACCATCAAAATTGCCACGAGGATCTCCATTAATATTTATGGAGTAAGAAGGAGAAGAAATACAATTGATAATCCAGGTTATCATTTTATCAGGAAAATGCATAGCCACAAGAATATCGAGGATAATGTGCCATCTGACATTGTGAAAGGCTTTCATTAAATCGATTTTGAGCGCAACCTTTTTATCCCGACTATTGGAGTGGTACCCCTTCAGAACCTCTTGAGATAAAATAATATTATCCGAGATATTCCTTCCTTTGACGAAAGCCGATTGGGAATTGTCAATCAGGTAAGGAAAATAATCTTTAATTCTATTGGCTAAGATCTTGAAAATGATCTTATAGCTGACATTACAGAGCGCAATGGGTCTAAAATCGGTTGGGTGAGAAGGATAATCGTTTTTTGGGATGAGAGAAATAGAAGTGGAGCTCCAAGAGGTCTCCAAAGAATTAGAATGAAAGAATTCGAGGACACCATTACAGATGTCATGGCCAACAATGCTCCAGTTAGATTTGAAGAAACAAGAGTTAAAGCCATCAGGACCCGAAGCTTTGTTACTGTCAATACTGAATAGAGCCGATTTTATTTCCTCGCAGGTGATCTCACGAGTCATAGAATCCTTATCCGTATTGGTAACCTTAGAGGTTAGAAGAGAAGAAATAGTTTCAAGGCCATGGTAATCAGCAGAATGCCTAGTCCCGAGAGAGTTCTCAAAGTATTTCACAAAAACCTTCGAAACACTAGCAGGAGTAGAGACAGTTACTCCGCTCTCATTAGTGATAGAAATAATCTTATTACGAAAAAGACAAGCCTTAATGCTATTGTGGAAATTTTTTGAATTTTTGTCACCTAGCTTGATCCAGTTTTCTCTAGATTTTTGCTTAAGAAAGGATTCCTCGGCTCTACTAAGAAATATAAAGGAAGTAGATGCAACACATTCTTCCGAGACCAAAGAAGAATTAAGCGGGTCACAAGCTAGATTGGATTGAGCTTGGAAAAGTCTTTGTTGAGCATTAGTGACTTTGGAGCTAATGTCACTAAATTATTTCCGATTAAGAGCCACAAGCTCGGACTGCAGCCGATGAAGCTTATTAGTGACCAGGCTCATACCGGAAGAAGCAATAGGACTATTCCAACTTTTATTAACAATATATTTGAAATGCGGGTGAGATTGCCACATATTAAAAAATTTGAACGACTTTTTACGCTTAGGATGAGGAAGTCAAAGGTTAAGTGTGACAGTAGTATGGTCAGAAGATCTAAGAAAACCAAAGTGCGCATAAGACATAGGGAAAATATCATCCCAAACCGGGTTGACAAAGACTCTATCAATCTTTGATAAGATCGGATTATTAGGCTGTTTATTAATCCAGGTGAAGTGAAATCCAGTAGATCGGAGATCACTAAGCTCACAATCGAAACAACAATTATTAAAATCATATATAGTAGAAGTCCAAAGGTCGGAGGAACCCATACGCTCGTTTTGGGTGACGAATGGCATTAAAATCTCTGAGCAAAACCCATGGAATGTGCTTATTTACCATGGAAATGGTAGACAGATCATTCCATAAGGGGGTTTTATCCACGACTTCATTAAAAGCATAAATAGCAGTAAATCTAAAAGAGGCATTAAAGTTATGGCACTTAGCAATACAGTGAATATACTGAGGGGACTGGGATTCTCTAGTTATGGTAAAAACACTAGGGTTCCATATAATCCAAATTCTACCTAGGTGTCAACTATTTCTATGATAAATTCAAATAAAAGAATCCATTTGAAAATTATAAAATAAAAACTCTTATAATAAAAATAAAAATATTTTTATTAAAAATAAAATATTATTAAACATCTAACATCCAACTCATGTTTTATTATATACTATTTGTTTTAAACAAAAAAAACTTTTATTAAATAAGGGGGAAGTAAAATTAAAGGCCTAATTTAAGTAAATCTCGACATTATTCCTAAAACTAAAAGTCGAGACGTAGCTAGAATATTTTTTTAAGTAAAGTCAATTTATTTGAAAAATAAAAATGTTTTATGGGTACAACCGATATAGCGCCAACTTTTGCCGCTAGAACAATACAAAGCCCTAACAAATACTAGGGTTTACTATGAGAATACAATATCATGAATTGGCTTAAAATTCCAAGCCTATCAGCCTATAAACAATCTCTATTAGATTAAAGCTAATCGAAAAGGTAGCTCAATATACTTGTAGAATGCTTCAATCTAATCTCGTCTTGAAGAGAGCTTCTCAAATCGTCCTATTCAATCCTATCTTTACAAGAACAACTCAAATGCATCAATCATCAGGGCTTCATTTGATACTGGGTATTCACAAGCTAAAAGACTTCAGAAGATTCATTGAATCTATCTTCTATAAGCAGAAGAGAGGCGACAGACAGCTCAGTCAAGAGGAACCAGATTCAACAATCAGAGCTAGCTTAGACAAATTTCAGCCAATTCTACTCAAGCGTATAGCCCCCACTAAGATCGAAACTATCGTACAACCTTAATTCTCAGAGCTTGCAACAAAACAAGATTAGACAGCCAGCCTTAAGCACAGATATTTATATATGGTAAGCCAAGACTTTCTAAAACAAGGTTAACTGGAGCAGAAGTGAAGTCATAATCTCGTCTCAACTTGCACTCTAAAGTCTAACGAGCCAGCCAGTCCGCTACTCTATTTTGATCTCTAAAAACATGCTTAAGAGACATTAAAGGAGTTAACATCATTCTACAGCAATTAAGAGTAGGAAAAAGAGGCCAAAGAATAGCACTACGATTGCCATTCTTAACAAAATCAACAAGCAAAGACGAGTCAGAATGAATGTCTACATTGAACAAACCTTTAGAGTTGCAAATAATCAACCCTTCCATGAGAGCACGAGCATCAGCCATAAGAGGAGTAAGCTTGTCGTAAACATTACCAGAAGTATGAATTAAGTTACCTTCATAGTCTCTAATAATAATGCCTGCACTAGCCTCACCATTATAATGGACAGAAGCATCAGTATTAAGCTTATAACGGCCAATGGAGGGATATACCTATTTAAGAACAAAAGGTTTTTTGATAGAGTCACAACATAAGTTTAAGAAACCAAATTTTGTAGCCACATTTCTATCTTTAGACCAATGAATAGTTTTAAAAATACCAGCAATATTCATACAGTTAAGAATCCTATGAACTCCAATAATAATTATGTTTGAAGAAACTTTGATGTTTTTGAATTTAGACTGGTTTCTATATTTGTTTGAAAAATAAAAATGTTTTTTGGGTACAATAGATATAACGCCAAATTTTGCCTCTAGAACAATACAAAGCCCTAACAAATACTAGGGTTTACTATGAGAATACAATATCATGCATTGGCTTAAAATTCCAAGCCTATCATCCTAGAAATAATCTCTATTAGATGAAAGCTAATCGACAAGGTAGCTCAGCATACTTGGAGAATGCTTCAATCTAATCTCGTCTTGAAGAGAGCTTCTCAAATCGTCAGCCTATTCAATCCTATCTTTACAAGAACAGCTCAAATGCATCAATCATCAGTGCTTCATCTGATACTGGGAAGTCACAAGCTAAAAGACTTCAGAAGATTCATTGAATCTATCTTCTATAAGCAGAAGAGAGACGACAAACATCTCAACCAAGAGGAACCAGATTCAACAATCAGAGGTAGCTTAGACAGATTTCAGCCAATTCTACTAAAGTGTATTGCCCCTACCAAGATCAAAACTATCGTACAACCTGAATTCTCAAAGCTTGCAACAAAACAGGATTAGACAGCCAGCCTTAAGCAGAGATATTTATATAAGGTAAGCCAAGAGTTTCTAAAACAAGAATTGATTTAAAGTAAACTGAAGCAGAAGTGAAGTCATAATCTTGTCTCAACTTGCACTTTAAAGTCCAACGAGCCAGCCAGTCCGCTGCTCTATTTTGATCTCTAAAAACATGCTTAAGAGGCATTAAAGGAGTTAACATCATTCTACAACAATTAAGAGTAGGAAAAAGAGGCCAAGGAATAGCACTATGATTGCCATTCTTAACAAAATCAACAAGAAAAGACGAGTCAGACTCAATGTCTACACAGAACAAACCTTACGAGTTGCAAATAATCAGCCCTTCCATGAGAGCACGAGCCTCAGCCACAAGAGGAGTAAGCTTACTGTAAACATTACCAGAAACATGAATTAAGTTACCTTCATAGTCTCTAATAATAATGCCTGCACTAGCCTCACCATTATAATGCACAGAAGCATCCATATTAAGCTTATAACGGCCAATAGAGGGATGAACCTATTTAAAAACAAAAGGTTTTTTGATGGAGTCGCATCATAAGTTTAAGAAACCAAAGTTCTTAGCCACATTTCTATCTTTAGACCAATGGATAGTTTTAAAAATACCAGCAATATTCATACAGTTAAGAATCCTATGAACTCCATTAATAATTATGTTTGAAGAAACTTTGATGTTTTTGAATTTAGACTGGTTTCTATATTTCCAAATCATGCTGTAGATTAATGAAGGAATAACATTCTTTATATGATTTTTGTTGCTGGTAAACCACGAACAAATCCTAGACATGTGTGTAGGAGTCATGTATCTAAATATTTTTGAACATTGAAATGATCAGCAAAATAGAGCCAAGTAGCCCAAGCCAACTCGCAAGCAATAAAGGTGTGATTAATAGTTTCACAGTTTTGACAAAATTGACACTTGGAAACAACAACCATATGTATTTTCCTAAGGATAGAATCAATAGAAATGTAGTTGTGAATCAATTTCCAATGAATGAAAGCATGCTTTTTAGGAGTTAAGTGATTCCAAATGTTAGAAAACAAATTAGATTCAACATGATGATTACGAAGGTAATCCCAAGTATTTTTAAGACTAAAATTACGCGTACTTGATAAGCTCCAAATGATCTTATCTTTGCTGTTGTGGTTGATAGAACATTTGCTGATACGCTTCAGGTCCTCCTGGTTAATGAGATTTTCAATACTAGATAGATTCCGTTGAAAGTTAGTCTAGTATTGATTAACCTTTTCCTGATGGTACCAACTATTGTCCACAGAGTTGTCAAGAGTTAAAAGAGGGTCAGCATTAGACCATCTATCCAACCAGAAGTCTACACATCCTTCTCCCAACGACCAACATATAAATTGTTCAGCAATAAGCTTAATCTTCATAAGTCTCTTCCACACCATGAAGCCTTTCATACTAGTAGAGAGCTGCATAGGGTGCTTCTTCTTACAGTAAATGTCATAAAAAAGAGTAGCCCAAATCATCTTATTATCCCTAAGCTGAAGTCAAAGTTTACAATAGGTAGAGTTTTGAACATCAACCAAGTTTTTGATGTTCAAACCACCCTCTTTGAA
This sequence comes from Limnanthes douglasii subsp. nivea, assembly GCA_036936605.1. NCBI lineage: Eukaryota > Viridiplantae > Streptophyta > Magnoliopsida > Brassicales > Limnanthaceae > Limnanthes > Limnanthes douglasii. Next base: position 156,476,955 of record JAUPFV010000002.1, read on the forward strand.
TGTTTTACAAATACTTCTCCAACTACACCAATGAGTTTTGCGGTCGATGTTGGTAGAACCCCAAAGAAAACTGTTAAAAGCCTTCTCAATTTTATTGAGAACATTATTATGAATGGCATTACTTTGCATCCAGTAGAGGAAAATGTTCATTAAGACTGAATTGATCAAAGTGATTCTGCCCATAAAAGATAAGTGCTTAGATTCCCATTCAGCAATTCTGTTATTGATCTTTTTGAGAAGATTGATGTAAATAGCAGACTTGTTGTTAGTGCTTATGGTGATACCAAGGTAGTTAGTGGGGAGCATGCCATTATTAAAACCAGTGATGTTAGAGATAGAATTGATTCTAATATCATCAATACCATGAGCAGTAATAACTTTCGTTTTACTTTTGTTTTTAACTTGACCAGAAGTTTCTTGGTATTCCTGCAAGAAAAGATTAAGTGAAGCTAGTGTAGCTTCCTTACTGTTAGTAAACAGAAGTATATCGTTTACAAAAGCCAGGTTACTGATACATAAGCTATTAAGACTTTTATACCTTATATACTTGTTATCCTTAAAGAGAAAAGTAATGCCTCTAAGCAATACTTCCTCAGCAATAATAAAGAGGCTAGGTGAAAAAGGATCACCTTGCCTCAGAAATTTGGCAGTTTTAAAGAAACCAAAAGAAGCACCATTAATTAAGATAGAGACATGAACATTGGATATCATTCTACTGATTAGATTGGTAAATCTTTTAGAGAAACCAAAACTTCTCAAGACTTTACTAAAAAAAGGGTGGCTAAGCTTATCGAAAGCCTTGCACATATCTAATTGAATGATGATATTTTGATCCTTAACTTTCCTATTCAAATCGTAGAGTAATTCTTTGGAAATTTAAACATTAGAGTGAATGTTGTTACCAGGCACAAATCCACATTGAGAGTTAGAAATTATCTTAGCCATAATACTATTAAGAAAAGTACATTAGCTTATAGGCCGGTAATCATTCTAACTAGTAGGGTTAATTGACTTAGGAATAAGGAAAATGCCCGTAGCCAGAATACCTTAGGGAATGCTATAACCTCTAATAAAATGATGCAGTGCAAGGGTAAGATCATTTTTAATAATGTGCCAACATTTTTTATAAAAGAATAAGTTGAATCCATCCATACCTGCCACACTTGAGGCTTTTAAGTTGCTGATGGTTTTGAAAATTTCATCTTCTCCATGGAGCTTGAGTAAACTCTTGTTGTCTTCTTGAGTGATAATACTAGGAATGGCGTTAAACATTGAGTGATTTATTCTCTCCATCTCCTCTTGCTTATCTTTATAAGGGTTACTAGCAAGGGCATTAGTAAAAAAGGATACTGCCGATTCACCAATTAAATCCTTGTCAAGAATCCAAGTATTGTTATCTTTGATACCATTTATGGTACTCTTCCTTCTTCTTTTTTAGAAACATAATTGTGAAAGTGCTTAGAGTTGTTGTCACCGTCCTTAATCCGCTAACATTGCACTTCTGAAGCCAGAACTCTTCCTCCATTTTCTAGGCATTTAACAGCAAAGCATTAGTCTTATTAAGCTCATCTTTAGAATGAATGGAGTTTTGCTGTTGATGGACAGTTTCCACCCTTAGCACTTCATCCTCCAAAGCTTTAACCTTACTGAAAACATTACCAAAGTGATGCTTGTTCCAAGAAATAAGACCCACCTTTAATCTTTTTAATTTAAACCAAAATTTATTTAAGGGATCTCCATCAATATCCTGATCCCAGTTTTTAGAAACAAAAGGAATAAAGTCATCATCAAGGGACCACATATTATGAAATCTGAAATTCTTTTTAGAGTTATAGGACAACATAGAAATATTGATAAGAATAGCCATATGGTCAGACCCAGTTCTGGCTTTGTGAATGACATTCGTGTTATTAAAAAAAATCATTCCAAGGATTGTTTATAAAAAACCAGTCAAGGCGCCTCCATTTCGACTTGTTGGACGAAGTAAATCTAGACCCAGCATACCCAGCATCCAGAAGCCTGCAATCACTGATCATCTTGTTAAAATCATCTGCACTATTTTGGCAGAAAGTTGAGCAACCTATTTGATCATCTACTAAACTAATTGCATTAAAATCACCACATACAAGCCAGGCATTATCAGTACAAGATATGTTACGTAAAGTATCCCAAAGATCCAGTCTGTTCAAACGTTGACATTTTGCATAGACAAAAGTAAACAGACGATTTTTATTCATAATATTATGGTTAGCTTCATTATGTAAACATTGAACATGGTCAATCAGGATATTGACAGAAACATTATCATGCCAAAAGATCCAAATTTTGTTGGATATATTCGAAGAACTATGAGTAAAACCAATTTTAGAAGCAATACTGTTAAGATTATCATTGCTAATCAAGGGTTCTTGAATAACAACAATGACAGCTTTGTTTTTGTTAGAAAGATTCTTAAGTCTTCTTAAAGAAGATTTATCTTTGATACCTCTGATATTCCAATTTAAGATGCTAATCATAATTAAGAGATCGTTTAGAGTTACTTGTTGTAGATAATTGATGAGTTTTCCTGGCAATCATTTTCTTTTTCGCTTGCTTCAGTTGCTTGTCTATAATAGTGCTAAATCAATCTTCATCTTCAGATAGATCTTTTCTTTGTATCTGACTCCTTGTTAGTCTTTTATCAAGTTGATTGTCTTTTGTTTTGGCAGTCAGATTGGATTGGCTTCTTGAAGAAGTCTGAGGGCTTTCATTGCCAACTTTAGGAGATGAATATTCTGATGCTAAGTTTTCGTAGTCCATGTTGTTAGCAGTATTTTCAAGTAAGGCATCTATGATTTCTTCTTGTTTGCTATTGATATTGGAATCAATATCACTTTGACGGTCCATTCTGTTAACCTCATCATCGATTATTTCATTCTGATTCCTAGCTGATTCATGCCCTTGACCAAGATCAAGATAAATCCTATCATCAATTCTATTCTTAGGAGAGGATTGAAGACTCCCAACATTAGAATTCTTAGGGGATGAGTTATCTTGTTTTTTGTTTATGATAGTATTCGAAATATTGAACCCAAATTCAAGAGTTTGAACAACACCAGTAATTTCAGCAGGAGTAGGCATGTTAACATTAACTTCTTGAAGTTTCTCTTCATCAGCTTTAGCAGTCTCCTTGTCCTGACTGTTTTCATTTTCTTTATTGATTTCCTTCTCTTTATCTTTGTTTTTCTTGCATTGGTCAGTGCTATGACCAATATGATAACAAGATTCACAATATCTATGAAGGTTTAAGTAATTAATTCTAACCCAGCACCCCTGGTTGCTTCCAAAGCCAACCCAAACATCATGAAGAAGATTTCTGGTGATGTCCATTTCAACCCAAGCCAAGCAGTGATTGTAAAACGCTTTATTCTTTAAAGGAACTTTTATGTGCATAGGTCTGCCAAGAGCAGAAGCAATGTTAGTGATAACCTTTTCATTCTACAGATGCTCAGGCAGATTTTCAATCTTGATCCATATTGGTGTTATCGGACATTCATATTTGACGTTGAAGTTTTCAGTCCACTTCAACAGTCTCATTACAGTTGAACCGATAGTCCAAACATTATTTTTCCATAGTTTACACAGATCTATGTTTGATTCGAACTCAATGGATATATGCCTGGAGTCTTTGACATTGTATCTATAATCTTATACGAACTTGAACTTATCGAAGAAATCAAGAAGTTGATACCTCTTAGGTAAGCCAGAGGAACATTTACCAACAAGTGTATATTTCGACTTAGATTTAAGATGAGCCAAGAAGTTATCTCCATATTGCAGGGATATATGATCATTCTTGATACATATATTTTATGGGTTGAAAGAATCAACATCGCTTTGAGGACTGGAATTCAAGGCTTCAGCAAAGGATTTGTTTCCCCACAGTCTGTTCTTTCTGTCGACATCATGCGGCTCTTTAATTGACGAAGAACTAAAAACTTCTTGTATGGATGGAAACTGATCCATCAATAAGGAAAGATGCTGCTAGAATTCAGAAGTCGAGTTCACCTGGGAAGATGAATGGTTTCTTGTTTCTTGCGAGTTATAAGCCATATATAATATAGTTATCGGAGATGTACGTATATGAGACGGAGCTAGAATATAATTCTATCATGGAAAACCTATTTGTTGATGATGATTCGATTGAATAATGAAAAAGTGTTTGTGGCGGTTTGTTCTTTTGTTATGAAAGTCAAGCGCCAGATTAATATAATTATAGACGGAGCTAGAATATAATTATATTAATCTGGCACTTGACTTTCATAACAGAAGAACAGACCGCCACAGACATTTTTTTCATTATTCATCAAATTACCATCAACAAATAGGTTTTCCATGATAGAATCCAGATTGATTTTTTTGCAGATGCATCAATCATCTAAGATCCCAAAAATTAAGTTCGAGGTTCCTGCAATAGAGAGAATAATGGACTTGTCAAGCTATGGCTTGCATCTGAAGGATTAAAGGAGGAGAAAGATGAGAATTCAACAATAATCAAGAACTGATTTTAAAATTAGAAATTAGAGTACCCAAGGTATAAGGGAGAGACAACAATAAAACTCACGCATAGATAGAAAATGTTATCCGATTAGGAAAAATCAATTTTCGATTTATAAAAAGATTAACACGATAAAAAAAGCGGGGGAAAGGAAATGAACAAAAAATACTTATTTTCATAAATTAGGGAGGAGATTAAAGCTTTACAGAGATTTATGAAAGTCCACAAATTGAAAAGAACCTGCACGTGAAGGTGAGGAAGCTACAAGACTAGACATCACTTTAAACCAGGTTAGTAAGAATCTACATAAAGCTGAAATCATCGATAAGAAAGAAGATGGGTTTAAGAAACTCATCTTACATAACCCCAGACCAATAATTTCAAGCAAAGTAATTGCACTAAGCTGATTATGAGCCTGAAAGTTGTTGAATTCAGACTTTATTTTGCACATTGGAGTTCATTTAGTAAGCCAGTCGGCTGCTTTATTTGGGTCTCTAAATATGTGCATAATATTCATAGTAGGGTAGATCAGCTTCCTGCAACAAGTTAGAATTTGATTCAAAGGTCAGGGATAAATACATTTGGATAAACAATTCACCAAAATTTGACAATCTACCTTAATGTTAATATTGGTTAAATTGTTTCTTTTGCATGCTTGAAGACCATCTAGCAGAGCCCTTTCTTCAACCATTATTAGAGATAGCTTGTTGTAGAGATTCCCTAGGCCACGCATAATATTACCATTACTATCTCTGATAATTACTCCGCCACTTGATTCACCGAAGGCTTTTGCTTATTTCTTAAGTGCTTGTAACATCCTAGCTCATAAGCTGCATTATCATCTTTAGACCAGTACTTAGTTTTCAAAAGGTTAGAATGATCAAGGTTATATAATATATCCATGATATATTTAATAGTAAAGCTAGAAAAGATAGGTGTGTCTTTGAACTTAGCTTTGTTTCTGCTCTGCCAAATGGTACAACAGATGATGAGGGCCACGATAGTTTGAATGTGAATTTCTTGATCAATACACCAGAACCATGCTCTAGTCATGTGAGAAATAGTCACGTGCCTCCAAATTAGGATCTTAAAAATAGCTGCAAAATAAGACCATATAGACCAAGAGTATTGGCAAGCAACAAAAAAGTGATTAGTAGATTCATAGCTATTCTAGAATTGGCATTTAGAAGCCAATGCAATATGCCTTTTTTGAATATTAGTACCAACAGAAACCCAATTGTGAAGGATTCTCCAGTGCATGAAAGAGCCCTTAGTAGGAGGGCTTGAGTTCCAAACTTTCCTAAAAAGACTAGATTAATTATGCTTGACTCTAAGAAAATTCCAGGTTTCTTTAATATTGAATTTGACATCTTTAGAGGCGAGCCAATTTATAATATCATCCTTCTGATTATTGACTGATTGAATTTGAATTTTATGGATTTCATTTTAAGAAAAAGAACATTCGAGCATGTTTAAAGTTCATTCATTATTGACCTAAAATGAATTAACCCTAACAGACTTGTACTAAGAATTATCAGTAATCCTTCAAGGTAGTTGGGCTGCAGGACTTTGAAATAAGGTGGGTACTAGTAGAAAGGATTCCAGGAGGGTTGTTCTGGCCCTGAAGAAATGATACCATTGCTTTGGAAAAATCAGCCTTAATAATGTGACAACATGTTAGATAGAAGACGTTGTTTAACATATCAATACCAGCAGTTGATGAAGTGTTAAGGCCTTTAATGACAAAGAAGATTTCGTCCCCAGTTGGGGAAGCCATGAGTAAGTTATTATCTTCAACAATGATGAACTTAGGGATAGAACTGAAATGTTTTCATTCATTATTTATTCTCTTCATCTTTGTCAGGGTAAGGAGAGTAAGATATGATGTTTTAAAATTAATTTCCAGCTGATAAACCCAAACTGTGACTATTAATGATCAATTATGTGCCTACTTTGAATGTTGTTCCTCCTTTTTCTCTTTTTGACAAAATTAAGGTAGATTTTAGTATTCATATATCCATCCTTAATCGAGCTGAAGTAACATGTTTACTAGCCAAAAGACTCTTCAATTGATAAGGCCTGAAGATAAAAGGTATTAGCTTTAGAGAGATTGGTTCTGTTTTCCATACTATTATTTTTCTGAAGTTTATAATCAAGCCTTTTGATAGTGCCTTCTGCTTTCAAAACATTGGAAAAATTATTACCAAAGCAATTTCTATTCCATGTTTTGAGAAAACCTTTGAGTCTTTTCAGCTTGCTCTAGAAAACATATAAAAGGTATCATTCCATTCTCTTATTTTAGTCATCTTCAACAATGCTTAAGAAGTCAGTATTTAGAGACTACATATTTACGAACTTGAAACCATGATTAGTAAGCTTCCTCTCCATAGATATGGATATGCATAGGGGAGTATGGTCAGAACAGGTTCTGTCCATATGAAGGACTTTAGTATTACAGAAGTAGTCAGACCAGACACTATTATATAAAACACGATCTAAACTCTTCCATTTTGTTTTATTAGACCATGTATATCTAGTAGCAGCATAACCCGCATCCTCTAGAAAGCAATCACTGATAACATCAATAAAATATTCACTGTTATTGTTGCAGAAAGTAGTACAACCCAGTTGTTCATCAGGACATGTCACAACATTAAAATCACCCCGAATCAACCATCCTTTATTAATATCGGAAATAGGTCTAAGCAAATTCCATAGCTCAAACCTTTCTCTATGCTGACATTTTGCACAAACAGATGTTATATAAAATATTTTATTTGAAGAGAAGTATCAAGCCTTAACATGGACTTGCTGGTGATGGTCATGCAAAATGTTAATTCAAAGTCATCATGCCAAAAAAGTCAAAGTTGGTTATTCAAGTTAATATAGAACTTTTTAAAACCCAATTTGATAGTAATCATGTCCTTGAGGTTCAATTTGATGAGAGGCTCTTGAATGACAAGAAAAATAATATTTTCTATTAGAGATGATAGATTTAAACCTCCTCATTGAGGCTTTATTTCTGATTCCACGAATATTCCACCAAAGGAATTTAATCATTATTTTGATTTTGGTTTGTAGGTTTGGTTGTCCCAAACAAAGAATTAATCACTAGGTTACATTTTATTTCTTTATGCTTTTAGCCTCTTTAAGTTTCTTATTCAACAAAACTTGAAACATTTTATCCACTTCTCTTTTCTTAAGCACCATAGTAGGGGGGAAGACTTCAAATGTTTTCTTGTAGGGTTGTGTACATTTCTGAAGCTAAGTTCTCATAATCAATAGAGGAAGATAAAATATAATTATCTTCTAAAGTTTTAATGGCTTTAATAATCTGAGCCTCTTCATGGGATTTTTTGTCTTCTTTAAAGGTATGTTTATTGTTTATAGTGTAATCGTTTTAACTTGTTTCTTCAAGTAAACTCTATTTTTGATGAGATTGTCTTTGCTCTGTTTAATGGTTTTTGTAAAAGAATCATTCTTCTCTTGTTGGTTTGGTTTAACTATGATGAATTTGATTCTTGGTTGATCAGGTTTTTTTTATTGTAACTAACAGATTCATTTTTCTTTTCTTTTTCAATTCGAAGATCTTTAGGTTGAGCTTTTCTACAACTATCAATCCAACAACCTTCATTACTTCCAAAACCTACCCAAATATTGTGTTGAATCATTTTAGTCAGGTCAATCTCCCTCCAAGCATAACATGCATTGTACATAAACCTATTTTTTCCTCGCACGCGAATCTTACCCTATTTTTTCTTGGAACCCGAATCCTGAATGGCTCCCAAATGAAAGAAGAATTAATGTTCATAATATCTTCATTATAAAGGTATTCTTGAAAATTTGATAATCTAATCCATACATGGGAAATTAGACACTAAAATATTTGGTTGAAGATTGTTGTTCATTTGAATACTCTCATTGAAGAGTCTTACACTATCCTCACATTTCGAACCCAAAGCTTACACATATCTGATTTTGTAGCAAACTCAATCATTGCGTGTATAGAGTCCCAAAATAGACATTTTATTAACCTGTGAAGTTTCTTACATTCAATAATTATTTTAATATATTTAGTTTGGGCATACCTGAGGAAAATTTACCAATTAGAGTGAACTTTATTGTTGCCATAAACCTCTCTTTATCCTGAGTTGAAAATTGTAAACAAATATGGTCTTGATTTTCTTGTATATCTATGGGAGAAAAGATAAGAGAAAGGTTTGATTTTTTGAATAAATAAACATATGATTTAGATTATATTTGATTGTATTATGTTGTCTTGGTTTAGGTATTCGTTGAGGTAATGTAAGGTTTGTTGCAGGTTTGAAATTTTTTTCATTAAGGCAAAATTAAGAGTTCTTCAATTTAATAGTATTGCTCCATTTATTTCATATGGTTTGGAGGATTTTTTACTAAAGGTAATGAAATTTCCAGACTTTTGATGAAGACTACCCGGTGCATCTTTATTTGGATCAACCATTTTCACTGGCAAGTAGCCAGGGATGGCAAGAGGGATTGAGAAATCTCTCACCAAAAAAGGCAGAGCAAGGCTGAAAAAAGAGAGAAAACTAGGATACTTGAAGATCAGTTCTTAGAGCTTTTCTTTTCAAATGAAATAAACTCACACCTGTTAGATTGTTAGATTCAGGCACCATTCAATAATTTAATATATACTAGACAAATTTTTGGATAATATAAAACTTAATAGTTTATAAAAATTGATAACCAATTATTAATAATTGTATAAATAAGTATAACTTACTATTTGTTCTTATAACTTATAAAATATTTGATGGATTATATTTTTCAATATAGTTATATATGGGAAAAATAAAAAATATTTAAATTCAATTTTTTTATTTATCTATTTTAATTTTTATGTTGAATCTCATTTTTTCGGTTTAAAGATAGAAAAAATAACAAATAATGTTGGGCAACACATAATATTGTTGTACAATCAAATACAGTTGATTGAGCGTAACACATGATTATTATTGAATCATTCATACAAATAGGTGCGTTCATCTCTAATTTTCATTGATGGCAAGAGAAGACACATTACCGACAGAGTCCATATAAACGTGCAATATAAAAAACATGCTCGAAATACATAAAACTCAATCTTTCAGCTCAAATTATTTAAAATCTAAATCACGAATTTTCCAATTATGTTTTTATCTAAATCATTTAGAATATCTATAACTTTTTCATTATACTCAATCGAAGGATGTGGTAACGGTGAACTCAAAATACGTTATGCCAAAAAGAATTGGTTCATCAACAACTATTATTTATAGTTTTTTCTTAAAGTCTTTAACATCAATTCATTTTTCTCTCTCTAACTACTTTTGTATTCCAATTCAATGGTTCTTGTTTTCCAAGTCAAACTATATTTATCCACTATGTTGAACTCATGTAAGAGTAACCATTAATCATTAAACAATTAAATACAAATAGTTCAGATTATAATAATACAAATATGACCTTATCTAAAGTACAAAGGTGTGTGCATCAAAAAATTATTAAAAATAAATTTTTATTTGCTACTCGATAAGTTTTTGATTGTTCAATTAGATTAACATGTAATATAATCATGTTTTTATTAATGTTTAAAATACGTTTTTACACTATAAATCTCATACTTTACATGCAAGTGTATAAAATTTAAGAACCTTGACCCTCATGTGATAATAATCACATATATTATACAATTTAGTCAGGTATTTAAAAACCTTAGGATATTAGCCTCCGTATTTATACTATTAGACATATAAACACCGCAAAAAATAACACTAACATCACGTAACAAAAATAATATCAAGAACATTATTGAGTAATAGACATTGTATTCAAATCGTCCGTATTTATACTATTAGACATATAAACACCGCAAAAAATAACACTAACATCACGTAACAAAAATAATATCATGAACATTATTGAGTAATAGACATTGTATTCAAATCGTGTAAAACCTTTGGATCCATTTGATACTTTTCGGTATGGCTTATCAGAAAAGGTGACTCATGCAAAACCCGACTGTTTAGGCACTTCATTAAAACCTTCTAGCGCCACCAGGGCAGGAAAGAGTGTGCCACCGATACTTACATAAACTAATAAAGATAATATTTACATGTCACACATTCATTCTAAGTAAACCTTAAGGTGCTCAATATTCCAGGAATGGGGAAGATCTCTCCTTTTTTTTATCCTTTAACATGTACGTCCCTGGTTTTATCTTCTTTGTTACTGAGTATGGACCTTCCCAATTTAGAGCGAGTTTTCCAAGTATCTTTTCTTTCGTGTGTAGGAATACTTTTCTTAGGACCTTATCGCCCACCTTGAATTCTCTTCTTCTGACCTTTGATGCATACCGGCTTCTCATTAGAGTCTCATAGTGCAAGGAATTTAATTGTGCACTTATTCTTTTTTCTTCTATCAGATCCAATTCGGTTCCCTTTCCTTTTTTGTTTCCCTCCTCGAAATACTCGCTCATCCTATAAGATGGGAACATAGTTTCTGATGGCACTACTGCATCCATTCCGTACAAAGGTGCAAAGGGAGCCTCATGTGTTGCGGTCCGGGGAGTAGTCATATAAGCAAATAACACTTATTGTAAGTAATCTGGCCACTTCCCTGCTTTACCCTCTAGATTCTTCCTCGGCCCATCCAAAATTGTTCGATTGGTTACTTCGACCTGGCCGTTCGCTTGAGGATAGAAAGATGCTGACAAACATTGTTGTATTCCTTTGGACGAACAGAAAACTCTAATTTCGTTGCTGTCGAACTGTGGGCCGTTGTCCATCGTAATCTTCCTTGGTATACCAAAACGACACCAGATGTTAGAGATGTTGAATTTCATCACATTCTTTGCTCTCCTTCTTGCTAACGATTGAGCTTCTACCCATTTAGAAAAGTAGTCCAAAGCGACGATGATCGGTTGGCGCCCTTCTGAGGCCATTGGAAGTGGTCTGACTAGGTCGATTCCCCATCGATCAAAAGGCAGAGATTCTGATATTGACTCGAGGGGAACCCCCGACATATGGATTGAGTTAGAAAATCGCTAGCAAGTATCGAATTTTTGTACCATCTCCTTGGCATCCGCTGAGATTGTCGGCCAATAATAACCAGCCAGAAGAACTCTTCGTATCAGTGTTTTGTATCCATAATGCAAATATCCTTCCCCATTGTGAAGCTCTGAAAGTATTAACTGTGACTCGTCTTTTCCTAGACAACGGAGCAGATGTCTTCTAAAAGATTTCTTATATAGTACTCCACCTAATACCACGTATCCATACGCTCTGAATCGTATGCTTTTAGCCATAGCTTTGTCAACTGGAAATGTGTCATGGACCAAGAAGTCTTGTATCTCGCTTCTCCAATCTTTCACTAGAGTTGTGGATATCTGTAAAGCTTCGATACTTCCTTCGACCGGTTCAGACCCTTTAATGATTGACGGAATTTCTTGGGTGATTATCCATGGGTGTTCATCGGAGTAAGATGTCATGGCCAAAGAATCAGCCACTGAATTCCCTGCCCTATGAACATGTTCCAACCTGAAATCCTCAAACTCTAAGCTTAAAGCCTTCAAGACCCTCAGGTACTTCACTAAATGATCTTTTCTTGCTTCTGACTGCCCCAGATCATGGTTCACCAAAGGTTGGGAGTCGCTTATTAACTTAACTCGTTTGGTTCTGCAAATATTTGGAAGTTTTAACCCGGCCAGAGCCGCTTCATATTCCGTATCATTTTTTGATGCTTGAAATCCAAGTCAAATTGCCTGGTACATCGCAATTCTTTTCGGGGAATTCAATTGTACTCCCGCACCACAGCCAGATGAACTGGATCCCCCATCGGTTCAGACTAACCACTCTGGGTCAGACATTTCTTCTTCAACATCTATATTGTCTTGGTCAGAATGAAACTTTACCAGAAAATTAGCTAATGCTTGTGTTTTGATTGCGGTTCACGGTTGAAATTCAATGTCAAAATCCTCGAGCTCTACTGACCACTTTGTCATTCTTCGTGACACAGCAGGCCTTTACAACATATTCTTCAAAGGAAAATATGTTTGTATTACAACCGTATGAGCTTGGAAATAAGGCCTCATTTTTTGAGCGGATGTTACTAGTGCAAGTGCTAACTTTTGTAGCTTAAGGTACCGCTTTTCTGCGTCTAAAAGACTTTTACTCACATAGTAGAATGGCCTTGGACCGTGCTGACTGCAAAATCGAACAGTGCCAGATAAATGAACAACTTTTCCCCTGGACACGGCTTTGTCAGGATTTATGGGCAGGAAAGATGTTGTTTGATGTGGTTAAAGACATCCAAGCACTCTTGTGTCCAATCGAAACGATTTGCTTTTCTCAGTACCTAGAAGAAAGGGCGCATTTATCTGATGACCTCGAAATGAACCTATTTAATGCGGCCAGTCTTCCAGTCAAAATTTGCACCTCTTTGATCGTTCTTGGCGGATTTATGGTACAAAAAGAATTTAACTGCACCGGATTCGCTTCGATACCCTATTAACTAGCTATGTAGCCTAAAACTTTTCAGGATCTCACCCTAAACGTGCATTTTTTCGGGTTCAACTTTAAAATTTATATTGGCCAGATTAGCAAAGGTTTCTTCCAAGTTAGCTAAATGGTCCTCATCCTGGGACTTTAACCAACACGTCATCAATATAGACCTCCACATTTCTACCGATATGACTCTCGAAAGCTTTGTTCACTAAACATTGATATGTCACCCCCGCGTTTTTTAGTTCGAACGGCATCACAATGTGGCAGTATAGACCCATTTTGGTGATGAAAGTCGTGCTCACGTGATCCCTCGGGTCCATCTAAAATTGATTATACCCAGCATACGCGTCCATAAAGGACAATAAACGATTTCCGGACGTTGAGTCAAACAATTAATATATTTTGGGGACCGGGAAAGGATCTTTAGGGCAAGCCTTATTCAAATCAGTAAAGTCTACACACATCTGTCATCTACCATTTTTCTTCTTTACTAAGACCGGATTGGCCGTCCACAACAGGTATTGTGATTCACGGATGTGGCCTAATTTCGTTAAACAGTCTACCTCCGCCATTATCGCTTCAGTTTTCTCTTGGGAAAAGGATTTTCTCTATTGAATGATCGGTCGAACACTATTCCGTATGGCTATCGTGTAACAGATGGTATGTTCTGGGACCTCTGTGACATCTTATGTGCACCAAGCAAAAAATGTAATTTGGAGAAAGAAATCTGGGTAAGCTTTCTTTTACGTCTTGAGATAGCCTCGTTTCTATCTTGAGACTTTTTCCTGGCCTAAAAGCATGATGCTCGAAGCCTTCTTCAGGGATCATGAACCCAGGGGACTCCCTCGGGTCATCAACATGATCGGAATTCAAGGGAGGCCCCTCTGACTGCTATTCTTTTTTAGGTCCGACCCCCTTCAACTGCTTGGGGGTCAGTGCTGTTTTGTAGCATTCCCTAGGCATTTTCTAACTTGACATTACCGTTCCCATATTGCTGCCCACCACATACATTAGACATTGGTGAACTGTAGACATCATAACGTGCATCTTAGTCAACTATGACCTTCCGAAGATGGTGTTGTACGATGTGGGGGCGTCTACCACTATGAATAGTACTATGACTATTTTCTTAAATGACCCTCTGCCCAATTCTACCATTCCTTCGAATTCTCCGACTGTGTCAGCAGTTGCACTCGTGAATCCTACTATCATTCTGTCAAACCATTGGATTATTTGTGGATTTGTTATCTGGTTTTAGGCTGTTATAAACATTATGTTGGCGGAGCTCCCTGTGTCAATCAAACAATTTGTTATCCCGTTTCCAGCTATCTCTGCTCCGATCACCACCGCGTCCTCATGTGGACCAGCTACGTCTCTCATGTCTACATCTTCGAAGCAAATAATTGGTGATGGGTTTCTATATAGGTGCGATGAGGCTCCCGCTTCCAACTGTGTCGCCAGACTCACAATTTGCCTTTTCCAGGAATAATTCGATATACCTGCTACTGTATCCCCATAAAAAATAGTCAGTGATTAGAAAAACGCACATAATTTACTAACATTTCCTCTGGTGATTGATTCGTCAACCATGTTCACACTGTTCCTGCCCGGCTTTGGATCAAGGTACTCTACGGATATATCAAATGCATCAACAAATTCTTCGTCGATTGCATCGGATATCATCATGGTATCTTGTTGCTTCGGAGCAGCTTCTTGCTTTGATGCAATTCGGTATTTTTCTCAAAAAAATAAACTAGCTTTCCATTCTCTATCAGATACTAGACTTATTCCTTTAATGCCACACAATCTTTGGTGTGATGTCCGATGTCGTCGTGAAACTGACAGTATTTGTTCTTCATATGCTCCCTCAGGTTCTGTAATGGGAAAGGCTTGCGAAAATACACATTCACACATGCTTTCTCGAAAATGGTTAAGACGCACTCGGTTAATTCAACGATATGAGCTAGTCGGACCTACCTATTTGATGCAGGTCTGACATACTGCTGAGTTGCTTGGCCTGCCTGCTGGTATTGTTCGTTTTGTATCGTCCGTTAAGGGGTTGGTTCGTTTCTTGAACTTGGGGTCGCGGTCGGACAGTTGCGACCGGTTGCGTAGCTTGAGGTCAGATATTCAACGTCGTCGTACTGGCCATTGCTAAGGTCGGATCCTGATAGAATTGAGATATGGATTCTATCTTTGAGGCCATAGTTTCTTCAACTAAGATCATTTTTTCTATGTGATCCAATAGAGCTCTGAATGTCATAGCTTGTGTCATCCCGACTTTGTCTTTCATTACCCTAGGAAGAAGACCCATCCGGAAAACGACTAATGCTACCTTGTCTTCACAAAATTCCATGTCTGTCTTGACTTGAATGAAACGTTTCATGTACTCTTTCAAAATTTCTCCAATTTTTTATCTACAATAAATGATGATATCCCCGTTTACGCGAAATATTTTGCTTCCGACGAAGTGCTGTCGGAACATGCTCCAAAACATGTTGAAGTTCTTTATGCATCCTTATGGTAGACGGTTATACCATTTGGACGCTTCATTCTTGAAGGCCTGAGAGAATACTCTACATAACAACTTGTCGTTATAGTCGTAATTGATCATAAAGTTTTTGAACTGCTCAATGTGGTTAGAAATATCGAACCAGTTGGGAAGATGCTCAGAGAAGATCTCCGGGGAAAGAGGAGATAACCTCCAGTTGTGCCTAACTTTATAAGTGCTTCATCCCAGACCATCATTGGTTGACAGATACAATCTTTATTCATTCGGAGAAGTGAAATGGTTACTGACTCGGTAATCTTGATGATAGCTATCAGACTGAAGCTATCTCTGAGTAGTGACATGTTCGACTCGAACATTTCTCGTCTTATCCTGCTCCTTAGAGTATATTTTTTGTTTACCGGGATTGGATTTCCTCCTAGACTCCTTCCTTCTCTGACTAGTCTGATGGGTGTGCTTATGCATCTTCGAATCTCTGTGCCTTCGATCCGGTTTGTATCTGGCATCCATCTTCAACGAGGAAGACTTATCTGAACTTAAAAAGGTATATTCTCTTGACTCGGATGGTTCATATATTTGTTCTGATCTAGCGTGTATTTTAGAATTTCGACTGCTTCTCCTTTTTTCGGTTCTCTCCGGGTTGAATGGCGTCTTGGGCCTGATCAGCCTCGATACTTTCTTGTCGAACCTCATACTTGACCTTTGTTGGAGCTCGCCATCATGGCTTCCCTTTCCGCATTAAGCCTTTCGATGTCTTCGAGTAGCTCTTTTCGTCTGGCGACCAAGACTGATTCCTCTATTTACAGACAAGTTCTTGGGGTGTATCATTTGATATCTCTATATCTTATGTTTGATTTACTTTGGTCCTTAACCACTAAATATATAAGCCTTGGTCTTATTTGTGGAATAAATTACATGTTAATCACCTATATTTTCCTTCTCTTATCAATTGTTATTGATGATTTGATGAAGATTATATATTTGTTTCACAATACCCAGTTTATCCACTATGTTTTTAAAAAAATAATTCAAAATATATTTTTTTATCAAAAAATTAAAAAAATAAAGGACTATAAAAAAATATTATTTTTGTAAAAAAAATTGTAGTTTTTTTGACAAACAAATAGCTTAATACAAAAATATTATAACAAAATGGTATGCACAAAATACTAATACAAACTTTATTCCATAATTTTATAAACATAACAAAAGATCCAAGCACCCGCACAAAACCTTGAAACTGAAATAGAGAGAGAGAGAGAGAGAGGGGAAGAAAGAAAAATCAGACCAGGGGAGAGTGAGGACAAAAGAAATGAGGAGAATAGGAGAGGGTGGGATTCCTAGTAATGTTGCAAATTTATGTTTATTTTTTTTTCAATTACCCTTGTTTATTAAATTATTATTAATTAAATATTATTTTTGTTATCAGTCATCTTAATCAAAAAGATTTTACTCAAATATTTTTGAATGATTTATTCGATATTAAAAAAAGTCGGTTAGAGTTAAATTTTACTAAAAAAAATCTAAACAATAGTTTAATATGTTTGGTTTTGGTCGATATACTTTCAAAGTTTATTAAAGTAAATTATTCAATAGTTTTTTTGTTAAAATTTATTTATGGTATATATATATAGAGAGAGATTGAGTTTTAGGGAATTCTATGATTGTTAAGTTGTTAAGGTCGATGGTCGTCGATGTACATCATTTTAGAAAGAATTGAGTTTGTAAAGCAGCTAATATGTAATTTTTGGGAATTCTATGATTGTTAAGTTGTTAAGGTAAAGAATATTAATTTGGCGCATATATGTTCTATAGTATACATGACGTTCAATGAAAGTTTTGAAAGAAATTTGGTTTTTTATAAACGTTATTCTTAGTGTTTGATGAAAATTTTGAAAAAAATTGGTTTTTTATAACACAATGATTGATCGGTGCGGAAAATATGGTAGATGTGATTTGTAAATGAGCTTTCAAAATTGTTAACAAACAAAAATATTGTTATATTTTATTAAGCCCACTCATTTTACTTTATGGTTTCGCCACTAGATCCAAGTGTGAAGTAAAAATCGAAAATCTATGCTGGATTAAGAAGAAAACTTGAAGATAATTATTCTATTCTATTTGATTAAACCATATAAACTAATTATGACTTGATAGTGATTTTATTTTAAAAGTTATATTAATAACTTATTAAAAATATTTGATTTTGGGCAATCATCTCCATATAAATTAAATTAATTACTACAAAATAATATTGATTTGTAATAACAATATCCTTTAAGATAAATATTAGACAAATAATCCGATGGAATACCAAAATACAACTAGAAGCATTAAATCCAAATCCAACTTGACATGGAAGATCCCATTCTTACTGGTAGGAATAAAAATAAAAAAGATCTTAAAAAATAAAGAAATTCTTTAGAATCAGTCGAAAACCCGTTAACTTTTTTAAATACAATTTGAACATTACGTATTTAGATTTTACTTTTATAGCAAGCTAACACTTTTTAAATTTTTTTTGTTATTGTATAGATTATCGTTTATAAAATTGCGAAGATAATCAATTGTCAAATCATCAAAATAAATATTGATCTCTATGATTCGAAAATTTCAAAAACTTTGTTAAGGGTCATCTTTTCTAGTCTCATTAGAGGTACACCGTTTTGGACCATAGGATCCGTACAGATTTGTTTTTGGCACATTCCTAAAACGTTTCTTGCTAGTTGAGGTGGGTTCACATTTATATATACTCTATTATTTTCAATATATGCGATGTGAGATTATTATTTTCAATATATACGACGTGAGACTATGGACCAAGTATGGAGGAAGTTTACTCTTCAACATTTCCCTTAAACTTGATCCTATTAACGGACATAATAAACGTCCTCAAATCAGAGCCGAATGAACATCGCTAGATTCAACACATTTGTTTTGACCCTGGCTATCCTACCATGTTAGAATAGATGTGTAAGTATGAAACTGATCTCACTAGCAAAACATTTCCACTTTGGATCATAACATTTGCACGAATTTTCTTTCGATACACTCCCAAAAACATCTTTCTAGTTGATGTGGGTTCACATTTATATACACTTTATATATATATATATATATTGTATCTATTTATGTAATCTTCTTGTTCATTCGATCTTAACAAAATACCTTATAATTCTGTGTGTAATTTTATGCATGATTTATTTAATATTTTTAAAAATAAAAAAAACAACTCATCCACATGGGAAGTCTAATAAAAAAATTTAAATTGTGCAACCTAACGAATCGTGGTTCTGTAACACAATTTCGAACATCAAGACCACTACTTTTTAGTATTGAGTTAGTGTCTAATAAACATAAATCTATACGCACGTTTATAATTATTTATTTATTTTACCAAATTATGTTATCAAAGTTTTAAGCTATGATATTTTACAAACACATAACCACAATATTATTTAAACTTTTTATAAAAAATAATTAATTTATGACAAAAATAATCCAAATCTATCTTTTTAGCGATTTTATAAATCTATAATAAAACTATTTTTTAAAATATATATCTTTATTTTTTTGATTAAAATAATTAGACTTTTAAAATAAATATATATATATATATATATATATTTAATTCTGCAAGTTCGATGACATTAAAGTTCTTAATATTGATATCGACTAATTTTTATTATTATTAAAAAGACTATTCAAAAGTTCAATGGATATAATAATAAATCATTTCTATTCTTTTTATGTGCCGATAAAAGATCAGAATGATCATATTAAAAATATGTGCCTTAATGATATAGTAAACAATGTAAAGAAAATAGAGATAAAAACTAATACAGAAAAATCGTGGTCAAGTTACATTAAACTGTATTTATTATTATTTTTAGATTTTATGATTTTTTAAGCAAAATAATATATTATTGATAGAAAAAATAGGGGTACAATTTTAAAAATAGGCGCCAAAGTTTGGCTATAACAATAAAACCAAACTTGAGCCAAAAACCAAATTGAGCTACATTAATTTTGTAGAACGCAAAAAAGTTTTACTATCAAAACTATTCCCCTTCATCTCCATCCTCAAGACAACCTCTAAAGCTTCCATATATTAATGATTCGAACAAAAATGAAGGTACAACCTTTGGGAATTCTTCTTAGATTTCAACTTCGGGTGAGAAAAGCTACAATCTTCAACGCAACAAAACCATATTCTATGCTAAGATAACCTGAAACTTGGTAAAAGTCAGGAAAAAACATGCTAACATACCATTGAAACAACTGTAAGTGATTACTCTGTTTTCTATGGATATATCCAAGCCCCAAGATTTTTAAAAGAACAATGGATAAGAGCTGATTTGGGGCTTGGAACTAAGAAAATTTAAGTTTTTTCTTGCATCTCAGAGTCCATTTAGCAAGCCAATCGGCTGCTTGATTATGGACTCTGGAGATATGCTTAATGGTCATAGTCGAAGCTTTTGGCTTTCTACAAATTGTAAGCAAATGATTAAGATACCATAGATATTTTGCTTTAGCAAAAATCTTAATGAGCAT
Organism: Limnanthes douglasii subsp. nivea; assembly: GCA_036936605.1. Lineage (NCBI taxonomy): Eukaryota > Viridiplantae > Streptophyta > Magnoliopsida > Brassicales > Limnanthaceae > Limnanthes > Limnanthes douglasii. The sequence continues at coordinate 156,497,077 of JAUPFV010000002.1, forward strand.
TAAACAATTTGATTCTACATCAACCTTAACTAATTTGTTCTGCTTGCAGATTAAAAAGACCTCGAGTAAGGCTCTTGATTCATCCATTAGAGGAGATAATTTTCCAAAAATATTACTAGCACCGTAAATGATTTCACCAAGGCAGTTTCTGAAAACAATCCCTCCACTGGTCTCTCCGTTTATAAAAAAAGTTGCATCTATATTCATCTTCATTCTACCATCGAAAGGAGCATTCAATTTGAAGTACAAGGGCTTTTCTTTACTGTTTCATATAGATAAACAATCAATAATGGACTCTGCATTTGTGGCATTAGACCAGCGCTTACTGGAAATAATGTTAGATCTATCTAAGCCAACAATAATACGATTAATATCATTGATAGAAGTATCAGTAGAGTTAAAAGTTCCTTTAAATTTATCCTTATTTCGATTTTTCTAGATTACCCAACAGATAGTAGAATTAATAACATGAGTAATATGAACTTTTTTGTTCGAGAACCATAATCAGTTTCACATGATGTGAGTTACAACCATGAATCTTTCAATTTTGACATTGAATAAGTCTGTGAAATGCTTCCAGATTTGTGAGGCATAACTGCAATTAACAAATAGATGATTAGTATCTTCACGATTATTTCAAAACGGACATTTGGAAGACCATATATAAATGTATTTTTGGAAAAATTGAGTCTATTAGAATGTAATTTTATTGAGTTTCTATAATAGAAACAAGAACTTCTTGGGGGTTAAGACATCCTAGATTTTCTTGAATAAACTACATTGATTGTAGTGGTATCTAATTTTATTCCATGTTTGCTTCGTATTGAAGTTAAGATTAGAGGAAATCTTCCCAATCGTAATGGTATCCTTGCTGGTATTGATGTTAGATTCCTTAATAAGATTGATTCTATTATTGGATATAAATTCTTGCATAGTATTAATATCCCACGAGTTGTTCTTCCAGAAAGTATTGACTTTAGAAGCCTGAAACCAGCTATTGTTTTCATTTCTATTAAGGACCATGAGAGGAGAATGATTGTGCCAATCATCAAGCCAAAATTCAATCTCTCTTTTCCATAAGACATCTCATATTGATTCCAGCAGTGTCCTTAATACCTGGAAGTCTTTTCTAGGTAAGAGATCCAGGTTTATTGTAAATAACCTTGAGAGGATGAATGTTTTTGCTATATATATATATTATGTATGATATGAGCCAACAAAATTTCATGTTTTCTGAAGATAAACCATAGTTTTTGGGAGAACATGTTCAGAATATCAGATAATTTTCTAATATTCATACCTTCTTACTTAAGGGGTCTGCAAATATATGACTTTTTTTTACCAATGTATACTCTTTTGAGAAGAATTTGATCTCCATAAAAATTTGTTAAAATCCATCTCAAGTCTTTTAATTATACAATCAGGAATCAAGCTATTTTGTATCCAATAACTAGGAAAACACATAAGAACGGAGGATATGAGAGTTAGCCTGCCCCCGTATGATAAATTATTGCTTTCATAGTCAGAGATTTTTGTATTGACTTTGTCGAGGATTGTTCTGAAGCTGCATGGTTTATTGTTACTACTTAAGGTTATGCCTAGATAATCAGTAGGAAGGTTGTCAACTGTGAATCCAGTTTGACCCACAAGTGTGGCTATTCTGATTTGTTGGAATCTAGTAGAAATAATAATCTTAGTCTTTTCTTTGTTTATTGATTGTCTAGAAACTTGTTATTAGGTTTCCAAGAATCTTCTTAATCTTCCAATGGAAGACTGCAAGTTGTTAGTAAAGATAAGGATGTCATCAACGAATGCTAAACAAGGGACAAGGTATTATGTTCTTGAAGTAAACTACATTTTATTGTTTGAACTGAATAAATTGTATAGTTCCCTGGTTAACACTTCTTCCATTATTATAAAGAGCCTTTGGGACAAGGGATCACCTTGAATCAAGCCTCTTTTAGGGTTGAAATAACCAATAACACTCCTATTAATTAACATATAAATGTTTACATCTGTGATAACCTTATCAATTAGGTTTACAAAATCATTAGAGAAGCCAAAGGTAAGAAGAACTTTATATATGAATGAATGTGGCATCCTATCGAATGGTTTTGTCATGTCCAATTGGATCATTACGTTTCCTAATTTTGGCTTCCTGTTTAAATCGTAAACCAATTCATTAGCTATAAGGATATTTTTGTGGATACAACTATCTTTTAAATATACTCCTTGAGTAGTAGAGATTATGTTAGACAGAATTTGAAAAAGCATAGAAGTGACTAACTTCGACATGATTCTATTTAACATAGTACATAATCCAATGGGTTTGTAATTACTCTAACAAGTAGGATTTATAGACTTGGTTATTAAACATAAACTAGTTGCAAAAATACCCTGAGGAATGTTGTGAGCTTGGAGAAAATTATTGAGAGCTTTACAAAGATCAATTTTGATTATCTTCCAACGTACTTTGTAGAAATAAATGTTGTAACCATCGATCGCAGCTGCATTTGAAGGGTACATCACGTTGATTATATTCAAAATCTCACCCTCATTTGTAAGCATAAGTAAAGAGTCATTTTCCCCCTTTGGTAACAAGATTAGGTATATTGTCAAAAATTCTGTCTTGCATCATGTTCAGTTCATCTTCAATACTGTTGTAACGAAGGCTTGTAAGAATATTCTTGAATGCCATTAGCTTCAAAGTCATATTGAGCTTATGTTTTCTTTAATGCTTTTTAATAACATTTTTCCTTCTTTTCCTTAAGACATAAGAATGATAAAATCTTGTATTACGATCACCATCTCTTAGCAAACTTCTATTCGATAGTGCATGCCGACTGGAATATGATATTTCGCAGCCAATCATCACCGTTACTTTTTGCCTTAGGTGTAAAACAGATTCACCTTAAAACCAACATCCCCTCCACTAACCTCTTCCAACTGAACCTCATCAACAACATCTTCCAATTCTTCATTAAATTTTGGCTCACCTTCCAGCTGGAAATCAACAACTCTTGTGTACAGACCCCTTGATTATTGTGGTTGTTGTTGGAATTTTGGACAATGGGAAACAATGTGCCCTGGTTAATGATAATGGTAGAACTTGACATGCAAGGAAGTACATGCACGAATAGGGGTTACGGTTTTTTACTTCTTGGCTAGGACACAGAACCGTCCTTTTTGGAAACACCATTGGTATTGTCTTGCAAGTACCAATATTTTAACCAACATCATCTGCATTTGGGGGATCCAATAGTTCTTCTGGGACAATAGAATCCGAAGAGATCATCCATAGATGGCTGTTGATAAAATTCACAGGTTGGAAGGTGATGTGAATTTGTTATCTTATACATTTTCTGCCCATGAAGACTGTTTGGCAAATATATCTATGGCAGTTTTTCGAGGGATTTATATCGCCTCATAATTTCTACATAGAACAACAATACATATAATTTTTTTTGAAATATAAAATAAGAAAATCAAAGGAAAATGATTACCTTGCTGGTACTTTTCCATTCAAGATTGATTCTTGATGGATATTCTTCGGTAATTTCCTTGCCATTTTTCTAGGATCTAGAGATAAAGAAAAACCTTTGCTTCCGGAACTTGTCAACTTTGAGAAGATCGTTAATTTTCTTCAAGGAATCTCAGAAGGTGAGGTAGTAGAATGGTAGCACCACATTTTTGGAAAGGCCAATCATTACAATGAAATCTTTGATAAAGAGAATAATTTTGCCAAGCCTGAAGGCCATAATGGTGGATAAGAGGATGAACCATAGGTTTGGGCTCCCTTGCGTCAGACATAAGTCGATAAGTACAAAATATTCAACTATCATTGGTTCTAATGGGAATTGATGTCCCCGGTTGATGCTTTCAGGGTAGACCACAAGTTCATTTGTTGCACAAGAGAGTTGAGTCTCTCTTATTTCGGGTGAACAAAGTATAACATTATCCAGAAGTCCCCATTGTTTTTTCAAACGTCTTGCATGGGATTTACCGTAGTATCCATATTGTACATTTTTGGGGGATGACTTTTTTTAAGTTCACACTCAAGGTTGCAGCGATATCTTCGGGTAATTTGAGTGGCTCTTTCTTTTTCCTTGTTTTTTCTATGGAGACGGTTTCTTGAAAACATTAACGTCTTCGGAGACTCTCATGGCTACAAATGTACTTTTCTGATGAGGTTGGTTTTGACAAGAGTGACTTTTTAATTAAATTTGAGGCGTTTCTTTGCGAGTAATTCAAGCAGAATTAGTGGTTTCTATAAGAAATATTTCGGAATTTCTTTGAGAAGATCTACCTTTTGTTTCTTTGCGATTGACTCGAGGAGGAGTTGATACAGTCCCATAAGATGCTTGTGAAGGATTTCAAAACCGGTTGAGTTTTTATTGTTGAGGGAATTGTGGAGAGCAAGTACTAAGAACTGGTTAAAAGGTACCTAGAAGAAATCTGGTAATGGATGAACTTTCCATATACTGTTATGTGAGTTGAAAACTTTTGTGATTTATCTATTACTCTTGTCGCACGATATTCAGCAGATTTTTCACTGATACACAAATAATCGTAAATACCAAAAATGGGATTTTTAGTAAATTGTGGGTTTTTCATAAACTAAAATGAAGAGAAATCTTCAATTTAGATTGCATAAAGTTGAAGGTGAATCGGAGAAGATGAGTTTTCAGATGAAGGTGGTGGTGGAATGAAGTTTTCAGACATTTTTTTTTCTCTTTAGGAATTATGTGTAAAGAGAAATAAATGATGAAATAATATTATAGAAGAGTAAATAAAAAAAAGAAAGTGGAAAGAGAGGGTGAAAGGTTGACAACGGCTGTTGGTTGAAATGTGAACCGACAAACGGTTTCCTACTCTAAAATAGAGTGACACTTGTAAATTGTCAGAGTTAATAGCGTGCTACACGTACACTAGGAAATTTAATGCGTTTCTAACTTTAATTAATGAAATGATTGAAAAACCACGTGTACATTCAAAAAACTTAAAGAGATGGCATAAAGATTCAAGGCGACCCTAAGTATAATAACGAACAGTCTTAATTCGAGGCAACATATAAATATTGGTTAATTTGAGGCTGATAAGTATAGAAGTAAGCAATCTTGGTGTAATGTGGTTCAAGAAGTAATGTTGAATGGCTTGTATTCGAGGTATTGTTGGTCTGAAGTGGCTTCGAAAATTTCTAGTCCTTATTCATCATTCTTCATTGGATTATGGGGCTACTAATAGGGATATAAATTATTAAGGACTTTGTATTATTATAGAAAACTTTTAATAAGTGGTTTTATAAAGTTATTAGAGGAGATTAATATTGATTGTATATATGAGGGGCTAAAATTCAATTTTCCCATGTGTATAATTGTTTGAGTTAATCTCCCAGTGATCCAATAAATAGAGTTGTAGACAATGAATAAAAGATCTAACTTTTACTCTTTTGTTTCGACTCTAACCTTTTGCTTCTCTCACTATAATTTTATGATTTACATTCTCTCCAGAATTACATATACAATCTAAACTTTAATATTAGAAATTCATTACACTTAACAAAACCTAAATGAATAAATTTTATTTTAAAATCTAGAGTATAATTTAAAAATATATTAACCTGCGATAAAGTTTAGATTTAAAAAAAATTGAAATAATAAATATTAAAACTATTCTTGGGCCACTAAACATGTATCAACAATTTATACTGTATTTTTATATAATCAAATTAACCTAACTTTTTTAATTATTATTTAAATTTAGGTTCTCTTTCAGAGTGTTGTGATCTTCTCTCGATCTGGCACAACTAACCTTCTTGAATGGCTGGTTATATCTCTAATCCATAATCTCATTCAATTAGATCATAAATTCTAAGAACCTAGTTCAGACTTCACTGGTCATGTCTATAGTAAACTACTCATTCAACCAAGTGGTATTGATTATAGTTCACAAGTATAAATTACCTCTCGGTTTTAACCTAAATCTATGATCATTCAATTAATAATGTAGGTAACTGAAAGCATTAGGATTAATATCAATACTAAATATAAAATAAAAAATAAATTGATAAAGAAAATATACTACATTAAAAATCGTATCTTCAAATGTTTAATAACCCAAAACAAAAACAATTATCTCATACTGAGCATAATCTTAATAACGAAAACATAAAATAAAAAGAGAAAATGTTTGATTTTATGTCATCTTGCTCCCCATTGTTTGATATGTTAGTGTTTTATTTATATGGAGAGTTATGAGCTTTTTATTGAACCATAATATCCAACAAATAAAACCCATTGGTGAGCAATTTTAGTAATATATCTAAGATATGGAAAATAAAATAATAAAGTGCTACTATCTTATTACTTTGATCGTGGGCCCAAGCTTGATTTCTACATCATGAGTGTTGCTCTATTACAACTCTTAGTGGCCTTATTTATCGTAGCCATTGTTAAGTGTTGACTGAGGTACTATCTATTCTTCACGCGGGTTTATGTTCAGTGCTGGTTGGGTTACCGGTTTGCTATTAGGTAGGATGATAGTCTTGTTTGTATATAGGCGATGCCTAGCTCTTCTACTGATGTATTTTTATGTAGGCTATTCTGTCGAGGGTTCCTCATTCTATCAGTTTATGGTTCTACTTCACATAATATCCTTTGCTTTTGACTCATCTTGACATAGTACCCTTCGGTTATTACTTTCTTCTCGAGGGTACCTCAGTCTGGCTGATGGATATAACTTAACGGTAGTGTTATGCCTTATTAGGACTACCCCTAGTCTTTGTAAAAGGAAGAAGTTGTAAAACGTTTTCCTATTAGAAGTATTAAAATTATGCTGCAAGCCGAGGTATATTAATTGCAATGTTTATAATATCATGTGCGTTATCATTGCTGTCACTCTCCTTCCACCATGTATCTGAAATCCGTTTCCTAATTGTGTGTCTTTAGAAATGGTACTTCACATATCTTCCCTTTATCGAAAAAGTTTGTCTTTCCCTCTTCTTTATAACCCGTTTTGGCCCGATTGATACTAATTTATTTGCTTATAAATTGGCCTTATGAACCTTTTTATTCCTTTTTTCCCTTTTTGTTAAAACTAACCTTAAAGGCACAAGCTTTTCTTTGTTCAAGTGTTTGTCAATTATTTGTTTTGGAACACCAACTATCGGTCGATGGTAAACTTTATAATACTTTTGTTTTATGTTATTTATTCTTATCTTGTCATTTATATTTTTGTCGTTCGTTTTCCTAACCCTCTTCCTAGAAATCCTAGAATCTTGCATTATACATTTCAATTATTCTGAAATCAAAGTGTCTGTATGCCCCAAAAGTGACTCGCAAAGGATCCTTGAAGAAGTCTAACACCGCCAATAGAAATTTTCTCGGTGCCCTACTGACGGACATGGTGGGAGGCATAGAGTTCTTAGATAGTTACTTCGACCTCCTCTCACACATGTATACAAACGCGAACCATGAAGGGCTTACTACGTTTAGATTTATATAAAATTTTCATGATTTTTTAATTACTGGGCTCAACAAGCCCGGTGAACATCCTCATCATGCAATAGAGGGGGAAACTTGTCTATACACCTAAACTAATAAGTGTAATAAACGATTACATTTACCTAAACTGATAAACGAGTTTTTTAGGTATATCTGAATATGCTCAGTTGATTGCAAACAGATGACAGTTGTTTTAGTGTTGTATTTAGTTCGATATTGTTCGATAAGGATATTTGTATAGGTGACTTGTTTTATAGTATCGATGTTTATAAGCTTCTAAGGACCCCGTTCTATTACATTTCCACCTGCAGTAAGATTGTCACGTTGTTAGAGTCTGATAAACACTGGAAACACTCTTTTATTTTCGTTTCCGGGAACTGGGAACATCCTGTTGCCAAACATAATCTCTAACTAAAGATACAATAGATAAGTACACGTAAGGGTTGAAGTGGTTTTCTCATTTTCTATACTTATCAATATATTTTTGATGTTATTGATATGTTCTATCCTTTTCTTGTCGAAGGTACAAACTCTGGGAAGTACCTAGAGTTGTGGAAAAATGTATACTATGATCGGGGAGTGAACCCTTTGGAGCAATTTTATGTTGCTGTGTATACTCAATAGGAGTTGGAGTATTATCGCTTGTTTATATTCATCATTTTTATTACAATGGGTTTGTGGCCTTTACTCGAGAGAAAAAATTCAAACGATGAAGATGTGACGCTTACCTCCATGGGGAACTTGTTACCACAGAAGTTACTGGGGATGTCTTAGTAGAGAGGGTGCATTTTGATAACCCGAGGGATGTCGTATTGGATCTGCCACCGATGAGGCCCAAAGATGTGGAAACCGGTGATAATATTGTTGTTGGGCAGAAGATGACCTTTAGGGGTGGTTAAAATAGTGAAGCTAAGCTTAAAAATAAAAATAAATTAATACGCCCTATCACCACCACTTATGCATCTGACACTATTGGGACTGCTACCGCCTTTGAACAACATAATTTTAGTGATTGTGTTGTGATATCCTCACCAGGAGAAGAAGGTGAGAACATAAGGCAAATAAGTAATTCTACATGGGGATTTGTGAGGAAGAAAATGGTGCTTACAAAGAACGGGGCCCCTGTCAATCGTAGCTATGATGGGTTTCGGGACCAGTCGCTTACCGGGCTAGGTAGCTTGGCTATAGTGGTTAGTACGACCCTTTTTACCATCCATGAACATACAGATTCTGAAAAAAGTGGAATTTGAGGCTCTTCTGTTAGTGGTACCAAAGAGCATACCCCTCTTCTAGACTCGATTAACCATGGACGAGCCCTCTCGGGTACATCTCTCTTAAAATAAATGATGGGAAACCTTCTATTAGTCTGCTCCCAGTTGACCCTCCAAACAACATTACGTCTGGTGGCCTATGTACTTTGAAGTCGGCCTCCCAAACCGATATACCTAACCGACCTCTTGTTGTAAGCATACCTAAGTCGTCTGCTTAAATGCTTTAAAAATCAAAGCATTATCCTGAAATGACTTTGTACAATAGCATGAGCATGTCAGATCTCTTGCAACGCTGGCTGGACTATCGGTAGAGGTATAATGTTATTATTGCATTTTACTTTCTTCTGATTTCCTGCATTGTTTGTTCAGCATATTCCATAACTCAATGGTACCTGGCTATTAGAAAATGTACCCAGCGGATGCAAAGATTACAGACCATTTCCAATCTAAGCCTGTCTTTTAGGTCTTTAAATACTTTTTCTGCTGACATGACTGGATACAAAAAGGGTATAATTCTTTGAAGTTATTTTGTGAAAACCTCCTGAAGAAGAAAGTTGATCTCACTACTCGTCTAGCAACCGCTATTTCTGCCAATGAGAAATTGGCTAAGACTGTCAGGGACCTGTCAAATCATAACGAGGTCCTCTTAAAGCATGCAACCAAACTGATCGATCAAAATTCAAAAATTCTTACTAGAGTCGAGGAATCCTCTATTAATAGTTACAACGTTCTTGTTTAGAACAATATTATCCAGTCGGAGGCGGCTCGATTGAGGCTAGAACTAGAGCATACTCAGAAGAGGCAGAATAAAAAAAATCAAAGGCCTATGCTGATGGCCAAAAGGAGGAATTGGGAGAGATGAAGCCAAACCTGGAAAGAGATTAAAAAAGATACCATAATCGAGTTATGGACATTGAATGCCGACATGGAGGTAGCTCATTTCAGGGAATTTTCACCCGAAAAAGAGAAGCCATTGGTTACCTATGATGAAGGTGAAGATGAAGAGATAGTGGAGAAGGTGACGGAGGTTGTCACCCCCTTTGCTACAAAAATTCCCCCCCTCGTCGACGAGGTTAATTGATGATCCCCTTGCCACTTGTTTTGATGCAGTGCCTGCAAAGATTGGATTACCGGAGGGGCCCTCTGGAAAGGATGACAAACTACTGAAAATAATTCATAATTGTATTGCATAACCGAACTATGTTTTGTACTGTTTTTGTTATGTGTTTCATTGATTTTCTTATCTAAACCTTTTATTCCTCTTACTTAATATGCATTGTGACTTTTGTTTATTTTCTCTTTTGATATTATTGTATTTGATATGATTAGAAATCATAGGGTATGGGTATGATTATTAAATTAATTTCCTATAATCTCTTTCTCCTTATGGGTCTTATCGACCTGAGCTAAGTATGGCCTCTAGCATGGTCTTATAGACTATGAATTTTTAGTGAGTTAGCTTTATTGAGCTATATAGCTCGGGCTCAGTATGGCCCTAGCTTAGCCTTCGAGGCTTTTGATACACACTATTTTAATTTTGTTGATTGTACTTAGACAGGGCTTAGTGTGTCTTGTCGCGTAGCCAAATAGGCATGGCCAACTGTATCCATTTCGTTGTTATTATAGTTGGTGATATCCCCCCCCCCTTGTGTTAGTTAATTATGAATTATGGAGACTTATGTTTTTAATACTAAAACAAAGAATAAAGTAGTATGCAACATAACTTGGAAAAATAGATGTGACTTCATTAATACTTATGCTTACAATGTGCATCGTTAAAAACCTTTATGCGCCACAAAAAAAAAGAGTGCACAGCCACTCTTAAATAGCATGATAATATATTTTCAAATTATTTACACCCCATTGATATTTCCATGCATTACCTTCTATATCTTCCAGTCTGTAGGACCCATGATGTCCTTTAGAAACGATTATGTATGATCCATCTCAATCCGGACCCAACTTGCCTGCATTTCTATCCTGCACCCGCTTGAAAACCTTCTTTATTACTAAGTCACCCAGATTGAAGCTTTGATGCTTAAGTTTGGAGTTGAATCTGTTTCACATTAAACTTTTATAATGCTATCTAATCGTACCCTATCCTGATCTATTCTTTAACTGTAGCAAATGAATTGATGATTGTCGCTTTTGTTCATTCATTTCTTTCGAGTAATTAGCAACTCTATGGCCTGCAATTATAACCCTGTCTGTAATACTGCGTTCATTCCATATACCAACGAGAAAGGTGTATCCATTGTTGCTCACCGAGGTGTAGTCCCGTACGCCCACAGTACCTCAGCTAACTTGTTTGGCCTCCCTTTTGCTCATTCAAGCTTCTTTTTTATTCCTGCTAGGACAGTTGTATTTGTCACCTCAACCTGTCCATTTGCTTATGGGTAGTACGGTGTGGAAAAGTGCTGAACAATCCTGTTTGTGTAGAAGAATGTCTTCATTGCTTCATTCTGGAATTATGGTCTGTTATCGGTCATGAGAATCCTTGGAATTTTGAGTCTGGAGATGATCTGATTTTATAGAAATTCATAGATATCTTGGGACCTTGTATTTGCCTCCATCCATTGGGAAAAATAGTTAACTACTACCATGAGGAACTGTCCTTTGCCCATGGCCATCGGGAAGTTTCCCACCAAATCTATCCCCCACTAATCAAAGGGGCACAACATCGGGACTATACTCATTGTCTCACTGGGAAGATGTCGTTTGTTGGCCAATGGTTGACTAAGATGATATTTTTAGACCAAAGATTAAGCATCTTAGGCCAACCGAGGCCAATAGTACCCTGCTAGTAGAAACTTTCTTATCAAGATCTTATAACTATAATGAAGTCCTGATTCTCCCTCGTGCATGTCCCAAAGTATTATCTTTCCTTTTATCTTTGTTCACACAACACAGCAACGCCCGGGTGGCACTCTTTTTGTATAGCACGTCATCTAGAATCGTATATCCGCATGCCCGAATCTACAACGATCTTTCTTCTGCTTTGTCCAGTGGGAGGGTGCAATACTTTAGATATACGATATATGCGTCTCTCCAATCTACCCTTTTTGTAAGTGCATGTACTTCAATTTTTCAGCTCCCATTACTAGGATCGGTGACTTCTGGACGATGATGGTAGCACTTTTTTCCTGAGTTGCTACTTTAGCTAGGAAGTCTGTCAACAAATTGTAGGACTATGGTGTCTGTATATAATTTATGCTACCAAACTTGGTTTTTCATCCCTTCACAGATTTCAAGTACCACCAAGGACTTGTATGTTTGGCCTCGAACTAGTATGTGGTATGGCGCATTAAAAACTGTAAGTCTGAGCGGAGTAGTAATCATCGAACCCCACATATATGAGCCAATTTAAGTCATGCTAGTACTACTTTGTACTCAGATACGTTGTTTGTAACCTTGAAAGTGAACCATATTTCTTGTCTTATTATTTCTCCACATAGCGTCTGAATAATTACTCCAACCCCCTAGTTGCGTTTGATGCACCATCTAATTCTACTTTCTACTGTGCTGTTTTTTTATTATCCGGTGTGAAGTCTTCATCCGTCCATCGGCATCCAACGAACTTGTTGATAAAATCAGCTATTGTTTGGCTCTTTATTATTAGCTATTGATAAAATCAGCTATTATCCGGTTTGGATCGTATTCTATGTCGTACGCTCCAAGCTCCACCGACCAACTTGTTAGCCTACCGGAAACATTTGGCTTTTGGAGTACTCTATGCAATGGGAACGAAGTACGTAGAATGATGGTATGAATCTAGAAGTACGAACATATTTTTCGAGATACAATCACTAAACCCCTATCGTCTCTCGAAGCAGCACCCCACTCACAGCACAATCTAACACTGAAAAATACTAGTAGATGAGTTATCTTAGGTTCGGTGTCGTTAGCACTTCCGATGATGTTAAGTATTCTTTCAATGCTTGGAAAGCCTCGTCACGTTCACTTATCCAGGAAAATATTTTGCCCCCTTTCAGGATTTTGAAAAAGGGCTGGCTTTAGGCCCTCTTTTATATTCCTAGGAGGCTTCATATCTAATGTTGCCTTCAGCTGATATGGTCGGCCTCGATACCCCTCTTACTAACAATAAAGCCCAAAAACTTTCCATCATAAATAACAAAAGTATATTTAAGAGGGTTAAGTTTCAATCCATACCTCTGAATTCCTAGAACACCATTGCTAAGACTTCAAGTTTCTTTTCATCCAAGTCACGCTTCACGATCATATCATCAATGTAGGCCTCCATTCGTTCGCCCAACTGTCCTTCAAAAGTTTTGTTGGTGAGCCTCTAAGACATCGATCCAGGTTTTTTTAGTTTAAATGGCATAACCTTGTAGCAGTAGCGGCCTCGTTTGGTCTGGAAAGTTGTATGCTCCTCATCCATCGGTTTCATAGATCTTTGATTGCATCTTGTATATGCATAAATGAACAATATGTATTCTTTTCCGGGATTGGCATCCACCAGCTGGTCGATTCTTGGTAGGGGGAAAGCATCATTCGGACATGATCGGTTGAGATCCGTGCAGTCCACACACATGCGTCATTGTCGATTATGTTTTTTACCAGCACCGGGTTAGCGATCCAAATCAGTTATTGCTTGTCTGATATGACCCAGCCTGAGTAACTTTTCGACCTCCCTGAATATTGCTTCCGATTTATTTGGGAAAAAGCCCGATGTTTTTGCTTTACAGGCCCAAAAGTCTTGTCGATTTCTAAATGATGAGAAATAATGGTTGGGTCCACACCTATTACATTTTCAGTGTCCCATGCAAATACATCATTGTTCCCCTGCAGTAGAGCGATCAGGCTATTTTTTAAGTTTGGTTCAAGTTTATTACATATCTTAACAATCTTCCCTTTGTATAATGTTACGGTCTCTTTGTCGAGTGGGGTGTCCTCCTTTTCGTTATTCTCTCGTCCTTTAATTGTTAGTTGGTTTTATTGGAGGTGTCTAACATTATCGCGTAACATTGCCTCGCCTGTCTCTGGCTACCTCTTATTATTTTTACCATATTGCCCATCGGGTATTTGATGCATTTTCTAAACGAGCAAGTTGTGGCCTCGAGCTTAGGAAGCCATGGTATGCCTAGTATTGCGTGGTAGGAGATGAGGGCCTCCGCAATCACAAGAAAGGTATGGATCATTTTCTTGGTATTTTCGTACCCAACCGGGACCGGAAACTCAATTGCTCATATGCACTTGGTTGATTTTCCCTCGTAGCTGACCAACTGTTTTATATGTCCAACATCCGTTCGTAGCTTGCCTTAAATATCACGTTCACAGAACTACCATTATCAATTAGTATTCTCGATACCATGACTCCCAAAATGTTAGCACTAATCGTTAGCGCATCCTCATTGGGTGTGATGTTCCTCTCAAATCATCGTCATTAAGGGTCAAATCCACGATGTCTCTTTCATGGCGTGGAATCAGTTTTGGACAAGTATTGCCTCCAAAATTGTACACAACCATTGTTTCTTTTCAATGGGTTTCCTGGATGCCTTGGTAGGTTTGGCATTGGGTACCCCTTCTTCTACCGTTGCACTCTCTTTCTGCTTTACGAACTGGACGACATCCAATTGTCGATCAATCTTTGAATCTCCTCTTTCAACTGCCAGCACTCCTTTGTCGGGTGTCCATAATCGTTGTGGTAGGCACACAAATACCGACGGGATTATTTATATAGTGCGCCAACATACTCTTTAGTGGTTGGTACTTAGCTCTTCCCTTAGTATTTTCATAGATAACGACTATGTTCTCTATTAGGGAGTGAATTTCATTGATGGATTATTATAGTAAGAAAGGCAGCCGGCTAGTTTGAGAACGTGGTGTGTCTGGTCTGGGTCCCTCCTTATAACACTTCTTTTCAATGGAGGGTGACATAAACTCCAGGATTTTGTGTTGATAGTTGGGCGTAGGGTCTGCCTTCTTTGTATTGTCGACTCGGATGAACTGATATTATCGTACGAGGATGTCATCCATCGTCTTGACTAGAAACCCAATACGTTCGATGAAGAGAGGGCCATCTCGGTCCAACCCTCTTTCGAACGTTGCTGCCGCTACTACCTCAGCGCAACCTGACAGGGAGTTCATCTGTCACACAACTTTTTGCACATAACTCTTCAACATTTTCCTCCTCCACTTATACAAATCCATGATGGCGTCGCATTCGTGCTTGTGCTCCTTGTTTCCCATGAATTGGTTTCTATATATAACCCATAGGACTTCAAAGTTATTAATCGACCCCTTCTGAAGGTTGTTGAACCAATCTAGTGCATTTCTTTTGGACGTCATAAAAAATTCTCTACAAAACAGAACATTTTCTGGATTAAACGTTATCATCATGTTCCTAAACTACTCGAGGCGGTGCTTGGGGTCCCTTGACCCATCGTACAAATTCATGCTATGTAGGTCGCAATTTCGTGGGAACCCCCCCCCCCCCCCCCCCGTCCCCTCGAGGATACTCTTTACGAAGGGAGATTACAGCAAAACATACGCAGCCATAGTAGGTTTTAGCTGCTCATATTCGGTATCCTCAACCATTCTATTTTCCCTAGGTGCTCCATTAGTGGATAGATTGTCCCAATGAGAATCTATCGTTCTTTTCTTCCTTCATTTTTTCCTTTTTCTTCCGGCGTTATGATCACCTCTATGAGCACGACTCTTTCTTTTTCTATTTTGTCTTCCTCACTATTCTACAGCAAGAAATTTTGTCTAACAATGCCCCCTAGAAGGACCTTCTCGCTCAAGAACCGGAGCGTTTCAGAAATTTGATCAACACACTTCCTTGCCTCGCGGTCCCTCTATTCCTGCCACTGAGAAGCCCGTTGGTGCTTGCGTTTGATTTCCTCAATCTGAGTTTCCAAGATCTGAACGTTAGAATGGGTGGAAGATATACGAAGGTTTACAGGGTTTTCACCCTGAGTGGGTCCGCCAACGTTTCCTCAGGATTAATATGAGCATGATCATCGGTCTGGTTTGCCGTTAAATAAACCTCTTCATGGTCTGCTTGATCAACTCCTATGATATCTTCGTCGTTGGATGCCTTTTCATGAACTCCTTGATATCTTTGCATCCTTGCCTATATCAGGATTTTTTATTCTCCCTTTCGATTCTTGACCGAGTTAATACCATCACTTACCCTAGTACGAGCTACGCGTAACACATTCTTACATACGACGCCAAAATCTGGTGAGGGATTTTAGTAATAGATCTAAGAGATCTAAACAGAAGAATAAAGTGCTAGTATCTATTACTTTGATCGAAAAAACCTTACATGACTTTTGGATCTCTATCCTTTATATAATATCTTCACTACCTCTTAATAAGTATTTACTTTCGGTTATGGTTTGAGCATGGGTCCAAGATTGATTTACATGTCATGAGTGTTGCTCTATTACTTCTCTTATTGGTTTTATTTTCTGTAGCCACTGTTCACCGTCGACCGAAATAATGTGTGATCTTCACGCGGGTTCATTTACAGTGTTGGTCGTGGTACCGGTCTAATATTACGCGGGACGATAGTCCTTTTTGTATATGTACGATGCCTAGCTCTTCTACCGTTGCCTTCATCTTTATGATGTTCCGTTGATGGTACCTCGGTCTAGTTGATGAGTATAACTTAACATTAGTATTATGGCTTATCACCCACGTTAAAAAAACTATAATTATAATCCTTATTCAATAAAATAAAAAATTAATTAATTACCTTAAATTAAATAATAAAATATTATAATTTATTATAAAAAACCAATTCTTTTTTCTTTTTTCTTTTATTAAAAATAAAACCATAATGATCATGAAATAAAATAAAAGAATTATTTCTTTTAAATTAAATAATAAGATATTATAATTTATTCTCGTGAAGACTAAAATATTCATATCTTCAATTAATTTTCTATATTTTCCCTTTCTTCTCTTTAATCTTGCTTTAATTATCTTCAAGTCTTTGATTTTTATCTTCTTTCTTTAATTATAGCTTCTTCTCGCAATCTTAACTTATCTTTGGTTCTTTTTTCTCTTTTTTCTCTCATTTTACTAATAAATCAAAATTATATAAATGAGAGTATTTTTATTCATGTGTAATTAAGACTTACAATTAAATTAGTATAAACGTAATATAAAATGAGGATAAAAGTAATATATTTTATCCATTTGGAAAAATAATAATTTGTATCCTGAATAACGGTTTTGGTGGGTGAATGACTTTTATATAGACAATAACAATGTCAATATAAATTAATATAGAGACGTCTCTAAGATTAGTTCGGCTAAAGTAGAAAAACCATATACCAATATATTTTAAAACTTCTAGGAGTCGTAATAAAATTTCGACAAAAACACCTACAAGGATACACAATAAACTTCCTAAAGATGATTACAATTAGATAGTCATTTCTTAACTCTTTTTGCAAGCACTAGAAGGGTTACTAATAAGGGTGTAAATTATTCTGACTATAAGATACGACTTATTGAGAGATTACAACATACGACCTATTGAGAGATTGAAACGAAAAAAACAAAATTAAAAATAATATTATGTAAATATATTAATAAATTTTATTAGTCAATTATATCAATAATTGATATAATATTATTATATAAAATAATAGTATCTAATTAGAAAAAAAAAGAATCTAAAAAAAATATAATCTTTCTAATTATTATAAGATATTTCTACCTTTATGAATAAAGGATAAAATCAATTATAATAATTAAGTCTTTATTTGGTCTATAAACGTCATATGATCTTATAGCATCGATTGGATTGCTGCTAAAACATGAGAACATGGAAAAGAATATGTTTGGTAAGCACCACGAGAACATTTGAAATCCAAGAAGTTAACAATCATTACACGATCTGAAAAAACTCCAAATAAGGCTGCAAAAGACTTACGGACTAGCCATGTACAACCTTGTTGGATATTTTTCTTTAACTTCTTTTCATATGCAAGGCATAATTTAGTATTCCAGCTTAGTCTCTTCGAATAGCATTGTGAGATTTGAGTCATAGCTAAGACTCTAATCTTGTCGATTAAATCAACAATAGGCACACTACAAATGTTTTTAATCTTATTGTTAATCGATTCAGTCAGAGTTGATGTCATAGCATCATATCGTTTCCCTTTAACAAAAGCCTGAGCATATTTTCCCCGAGGTAAATTTTCAAGAATTTTTTTAATTCTCTTAACCAATTATGTTAAGAATAAGAAAAAAGAAAGATACCACCTTCACATAGTAATTATGAACAATATTTATTAAAAATATCTATCGTAGGAGCATAAGCACTAACGGTCCCGCTTTAAACTTTCTGTGAGTATGATCCAGAGCATACCTCATATTTTAAACAAGATGTAATATATATAGTAGGAATGATAGCAGTTTGGATACAAGACAGAAACAACATTGATGATACCTAAATGACGGTCCGAGATGAATGTGATTTGACGCTCCAACAAATGATGTTTCGAAATCTCCAAAACCAAAACCAATTGTCAGAATCTTCACTACTACGATACTAAATGCAACATGGAATATACATGCAAAACAAGACAAGTAAACTGCTTTTACATGTCAAGAATGGTCAAATATACAAAGAACTCGTGTTATCGATTAAATAATAACTCGTACTATCATAAATGTACATAACTCTCGTTATTAATAATGTACATAACTCGCATGGTTAATAATGTAAATATGAACATACAAAACTTAAATATTTTTATGCACGAAGAACACACAATACTGTGTAAAAAATGAATAGGACGTTAAATGATGACCTCACAAGTCCTCTTGTTATACAAAGAACTCGCGTGTTTGGATTATCCTGAACAACTTGCATATTTGGATTACAAAGAACACACATTATAATTTCTAATTTTAACAAAACTCTCACCCTCATCACTTAAACTCGCATGTTTATACAGTTGATAATTTACACAATTCGCATATTCCTCACCTAAACTCGTGTGTTCATATAAAGTTGATAATTCAAACAATTCGCATATTCCTCGCCTAAAATCGCTTATTCATAACTAGTGTGGTTTATTTTAAACTGAGGGTAATTTTGTCAAGTGTTTTGGAGAGTTTCAAAGGTATTAAATGTTTGGGTATTTTGTAGTGAGAGATTTAAGCTGTCTGGTTGTATTAAATGTTCATTACCCTCATTAATGAAAGTAGTTGGGTATTTATACCCTTAATTATGGACCCATTGGCTTTCGGGTTAAGTTGTGAAACCGGGTCGAGTTTAAAGACCCATTAGTTTTTAAGTAGATTAGCACCTAGCTTAGTCAAAAGGTGTTTAGTGTTTTAATACGTTTGTCCTGTCCGGATAGTTGAGTGGGCATTTATTGTCTGAATTACCTCTATCCGGTTTTCTCAGTGAGTAGTGGTGAATAAATCCGGACTCATCAGTAGCCCATTTTTTAGGCCTTGTCAAAGGTCTTTGGCAAGACTAAAAAACTCATTTAGAAAGTAACAACATTTTCTGGCCCGTTTATGTGTTTGGTTCGAGATTTATCCGTACTGATTTCTTTTCAAATTTCTAAGAGTTTTTCTTTGGATCGTGGGACACGTGTCGCATTTTGATTTGTCCTACTAACCGTTTTCTCCCTAGAACGGCGCTCCCACTAAGCATGAAAAGTAACTTCTGCATTTAATGCTTCTTAGGTCAGCGTCATTTTCAATCTTTACCTTAATCTTTTCGTCTTCTCCTAGGTATTAGTAGCTTTTTGCCTTACTATTATATAAATTACTTTCTTTTAATGTTTCACCATCTTCACCACTCCACAATTTCTTTTCTCGGAGCTTTTCACCTTTTCTTTCTGAACCTCTCTTGGATAGTTTTATTTACAGCGAGAAATGCTCTTGTAAAAGGCGATTGGTTGAATCTTTATGAAGTAGAGAAAGCGAAAAAAGTCGAACGAGAGAGACTCATTGTTGCTGGTCTTCCAGTCTCTCCAAGCAATA
Source organism: Limnanthes douglasii subsp. nivea (assembly GCA_036936605.1). Classification (NCBI taxonomy): domain Eukaryota; kingdom Viridiplantae; phylum Streptophyta; class Magnoliopsida; order Brassicales; family Limnanthaceae; genus Limnanthes; species Limnanthes douglasii. The sequence goes on from JAUPFV010000002.1 coordinate 156,516,833, forward strand.
AGTCTGATACACTATCCTTAGAAGCTGATCAAGGATCATCTTCTACCAAAAGCGCAAAACCTAAACGTTTATTCAATCCAAACCTCTCGCCAATCCCGTCAGGATCCTCTGTTCAGGAGTCTCAACCTTCTAGTGCTCAAGAGAAAGCGGTATCAAGTGTTAGGAAACCTTCTTCGTTTATCACCATGGGATCTGACATTGAAAAGTCCCCAGAGAAAACCAATCCTCGCCAGACAACACGCTTGGTAAAAGGCCAAGCAACTGGCTCACAACCAAAGTCCTCCAAAATAAGGGCCTCTAAGTCAGCATCCAAAGATAAATCCTCCGGATCAGAGATATATGTAAGAGCCCCAAGAGACAGGTCCTCCGGATCGGAGGCAACTAAAATAACTTCTAAAAAAAAGTCCTCTGGAGATGAGCCCAAACCGGACACTGAACCCCTAGAAGAAGCTGGTGCTCAGCCATCCAGACAGACCATTGAGCCACAAGCTAACACTCTTCCACCCTCAACAACTAACAAACCTTCCACAATGATGGAAGATGTAATGGAAGATAGCATCGAAGAGGCCCCCTTCGAGACTGAAGCCTCTGGAAAAACTGAGGACGCTTCCTCTGACAAAAGAGGAAAGGGCAAGGTGCAGGTGGGAGTGGCTCAACCGGAGCTACCGAAGTGCTTGGAGGGCAATGTGGGACCTTGCTTTCAGAAGGTCAATGTGAATTATCTGCTGACCATGGAGAACATCAATTATGTCTATACTTACACTGCTGAGTTGGGTCGGATCCGAACCAAGTGGGGGATCCCAGAATCAGTGAAGGTTAGAATACCAGTCGGACTGGAAACTCCGATGGACTGCAAGCTCAACGGGATTGTCATTTACACTGAGTTATTCAACTGGGGGCCCAGATTCCCCTTGGATCAAAAAATCGTCAGGTATTTTCACCTGATCAAACTTTTCAAACTTGGTATACACTTTTTGCCTGTATAATGGCATTGAGGATGTCCGGCACTCCTCTTCCCGCGGAGAAATTTTCCGTAGTGGCCAGCCTGTGCACAAACCATCACATCCCATTCTACCACTACAGCATGGGAGTCAACTGTTTTACTTCTAGCAACTTGGTGCGATCCCACTTGTGGAATACCACGGGCCGGAGAGATCTCACCTCAGGGGAACTGACTACACCACCTCCCCCAGCTGTCATACTTAAGAGAACAGAGGAAAATGATGGCAAATTGGCCTTACCCTCCACAATCAAAGACCCTGGCAAAATGAAAGGGAAGGGCAAGAAAAAGAAGGTTGCAGCAGAGGCAATTCGGGGTGCTGCATTAGAGACTGGTCCGGTCAATGAAGGAGGGCAGAACCAATGAGGGATTGATGCTACTTTGCTCAAAGTAGTTGAGGATGAGACTATTAAGGAGGCAGGTGAACCTCAAAATCCACCAAGGCCTCCTAAAACGGACCGAAAAGGGGAGAAAGTAGCGATGAGAGGACTACTAAGAAGAAGAAGGTCACCTTGGGGGAAGAAGTAATCCTTCGCCCTTTGGAGCCTCTACCTCCAGCAAACCCAACTGATCCCACCTTAGCAGAGCAGATTCCCACCGATCTACAATCCGGGGAAGGTACTGGAGGAGATATTGATGGAGTAGACATCAGTGGCCTCCAAAACATTGGTTTTTATTTCAACAATTTCGAGAAAGATAACTTCGCTGGCCCCTACCTTCCTTCAAGCTCTTTCGATATAATGACTTACAATGGAAAGTCCTTCACTGTCTCCAGGGAACACGATGTGGTGACCCAATCTCTCCTGGGCCATATTCAGCCAGTACTCAACTTGTAAAGACAAGTAAAAAATCAGTCTTCCCTCATCAACACCCTCAATACAGACAAGAAGACTTTGTCAATTGACCTCCTCAACGCCGACTAGAGTATTGAGGCACTGAAGAAGGAGCTTGAGGAGTTAAAGAAGGAGAAGGAAAATCTGGCAACCAAGCTGATCACTTCGGAGACGGCTAATACAGAGCTCCAAACTAAGTCCTCCGGTTTGGAAAAAGATCTTTCCATCTTGAATGGAGATATGAAGACTAAAGACGATGACATCCAAACCATGTATGGTGACAAGATTTCCCTTGAAGAGGTTGTGTCCAAGGCAAACAAGGAGAACGAAGACTTGGTGAAGGAGCAGGAAAAGAGGATTCAGACCAGCATAGATAAGTACACCAACGAGGTGATAGATTCATTGGAAAAAAGGTATGCTGAAGTAAAGTCTGACATGGTACTTCTCTTTCACGAGAATTTTCCGAGGAGGACACTTGGTCCTTTGTGGGAATTCGTGGAGTATGAGGACATCCCATTCCACACACTGGCAGATGGTGATAAGAAAAATTACTCTAGTGGGATCGATTCTACCACTGATGAGGAAGAAGGAACCGGAGAGAGTTCAAGTGGTGAACCCAAAGATCCTAAAAAAAAGACGATGCAGGAACATCCAAAGGGAATAAGCCCTGAGGTTTTAACTATCATTTCTTACTTGTTTTTCTTAATCTTGTGAAATACTAAAGTCCTTGGATAGCGAAGGAATTTTTGTAACCATGTCCGATTTGAGTCTGGTTAAGCCTTTCCTTAAACTTAAAGTCCTTGGATGGCCAAGGCATATTTTATGTTCTAATATTATCATCCAGTTTTTAGCCGGACAGGTTTACCTTGCTTAAATTTTTGCTCTACTTCATACTTTCTTAAATTTAATGGCTAGTGTTTAAAGAGACCTTATTTATTTTACAAGTATTTAAGATGAGAGTGTTTAAAATCTCCGATGACATGTGTTTAATGGTCATCATTCAACCAAATTAATCCGATCTGCCAAAGATCCTTAGAAGACTTTAAAGAAATTGTAATCAAACCACTCCAAATATTTTAAGAAGGCATCAAATTTTATTGAAAAACCCAGACACCTGATTAAAACCTCCCCGCGCCACCAGGGTAGGAAAGAGTATGCCCCCTAATATTTACATGGACTTTGAACAAATAAATATTTACACAACTTTCATTCCAGATATAAGCGGAGGTGTTCAATATTCCAAGGGTGCTTTAAGATTCTTCCATCTTTGTCTTGAAGCCTGTATATCCCAGGCTTAAGTTTTTCGGAGACCTCATAAGGCCATTCCCAGTTCGGAGCTAGCTTGCCGAACTGCTTCTCCAAACTATGCAAGAAAACTTTTCTTAATACTTTATCCCCTGAGAGAAAATCCCTTCTTTTGATTTTGGAAGCAAATATGCTCATCATCAAGCCTTGGTAATGGGTGGTTCTAAGATGAGCCTTAACTATTTTTTCTTCAATTAAGTCCAATTGACTTCTGATTGCCACTTCATTAGCTTGTTCAGAATAATTGTGGACTTTGTATGATGGGAGCGTTGCCTCTATATGAGAAATTTCATCCATCCCATATACTAAGGCAAAAGGAGATTCTTGTGTAGCAGCTCCATGAGTAGTCTGGTATGTCTATAATACTTCTTGTAAATAGCTTGGCCACTTTCCTGCAGCTCCTTCTAAATTCTTTTTTAAACCGGACAGGATGGTCTTATTTTCCACTTCAACTTGACCATTTGCTTGTGGGTGGAAAGGAGAAGAAAATCAATGCTGAATGCCCCGGGAGGCACAAAAATTCTCCATATCCTTGTTATCGAATTGTGGCCCCTTATCTGTGGTTATCTTTTGTGGAACCCCAAATCTGCAACAAATGTTAGATAAAATGAATTTTATAACAGCTTTCGAAGTATTTCCTGCCAGTGGGGCCGCTTCTATCCATTTTGAGAAATAATCAATGGCTACAATAATAGTCATGCACCCTCCGGATGCCATTGGTAGAGGCCCTACTAAATCCAGTCCCCAACGAGCAAAAGGCATCGGCTTAGAAATCGATTCCAGGGGAACAACTGGATATGAATTTTATTACCATATCTTTGGCATGGGTCACATTTCTTCACCAACGCCTTGGCATCTGTCATTATGGATGGCCAATAGTATCCAGCCAACAAAACCCTTCGTGTTAAAGCTCTATAACCACAATTTGGGACTCTTCAACCCCCAAACAACGCAGGAGAGGTCTATTAAACGACTTCTTATACAGGACATCTTTTATGATTAAAAAACCACGATAACTATGCTTCAGTTTCCTTGCCACAGCTTTCTCCTGAGGCAAAATGCCATCAGAGATGTATTGAAGTAGGGGATATCTCCAGTCTTTGGGTTGAACCACTTGTATACTTAGACTTTCCTCCTCTTCCTTGCTTTTATTGGGTTGTAGGAATGGACATCTTGCACATGAATCCATGGGTAGGACTCAAAGTATGCTATGGTTGCCAAAGAGTTTGTTAGTGTGTTCTCTGATCTAGGTATATGTTCATAGCTAACATTTTTTAAGTTAGCTGCCAATTCTTTAAGGATAAACAAGTATTTGATCAACTGCTCCTTTTGGCCTCAGAGTAACCTTGGGCTTGATGAATAAGAATCTGAGAATCAGTTATTAACCTGACTGTTTTAGCCCCGCACAGAAAAGCTAGTTTCAGACTAGCTATAGCAGCCTCATTTTCGGATGCATTGTTTAGAAGCCGTAAAAGCAAAACATATAGCCTGGCATAACTTCTCGCCATACGGAAAAGTTAAACATATCCCAACACCACAACCCATGGTACTTGATCCACCATCTGTCCAGACAACCCATACCATCTTAGTTTTCTCATATGCAACTTGCTTAGTACTCCTGTCTGAATAGAACTCAAACAAGAAATCAGCAACAGTTTGAGCTTTGATTGCAGTTCGGGGGGGGGGGTGAAATCAATATCATAATCATCCAATTCTAATGACCATTTAGTCATCCTGCTTGATATGTCTTCCTTCTGAAGAAAATTTTTCAAAGGAAAAGACGTTCGGACGATAATATAATGAGATTTAAAATACGACCTCATTTTTCTGGCAGCAATCACCAAGGCTAGTGCCAATTTTTCAAGCTTTACGTACATTTTTTCATCATCCATCAGACTTTTGTTGATGTCGTACACCGGACGAGGATAATTGTCCACCTCTCTTACCAGCGCCGCACTTATAGCACATTCAGGCACAGCTAAGTATATGTACAATGTCTCTACGTCAACAGGTTTAAAAAACGTTTTGGGAAAAATAAATGCTTTTTTATTTCATTAAACGCCTAGTCGCACTGTGGAGACCAATTAAAGTCTTTAGCACCCTTTAAAGTCTGAAAAAACGGGGCACACCTATCCGAAGACTTTGAAATAAAACGATTTAATGCAACCAACCTTCCTGTCAACCTTTGTAGTTTTTTAACATTCCGAGGAGGATCCATTTTTAACAAGCCATCAAGCTGGTCCGGATCAGGCTGTATCCCTTTCTCACTTATCACATACCCCAAAAAAATTTCGGATTGCACCCCAAAGTCACATTTTCTGGATTCAATTTTAAATTAACATTTTCCAAGTTGGCAAAAGTTTCTTGAAGATCAACTAGGTGCCACTCTTCTTCCAAGATTTTTACCATCATGTCATCAATATATACTTCCATATATCTCTCAATCTGATCAGAAAATTCTTTGTTCACCAACCTCTGATAGGTAGCCCCAACTTTTTTAAACCCAAAAGGCATCACCTTGTAACAATGGAGGCCCCTATCTGTAACAAAATTAGTGTCTTCCTGGTCCTTCAGATCCACCTGTATCTGGTTATAACCGGAGAAGGCATCCATGAAAGATAATAACTTGTTCCCAGATGTGAAGTCTACCAACTGATCTATCCGGGGGACTGGATAGAGATCTTTTGGGAAAGCTTTGTTGAGGTCAGTAAAGTTGATACACATACGCCATTTCCCATTCTTTTTCTTTACTAACACTGGATTGGCTGTCCATAAATGATATTGAGACTCCTTTATGTGCCTCATCTTGGTAAGTCGGTCAACCTCTTGAACTATAACATCAACTTTCTCCTTAGAGAAAGCTCTCCTTGTTTGCACAACAGGTGCAACATCTCTTTGGATGGATAGCTGGTGTGATATAACATTCGCAGGTACTCCGGTCACATCAGCATTGCACCAAGAAAAACCATGTTGGTAGTTTTCCAAAAAGGACAACACTTTTTTCTTCAATTCTAGTGCCATCTTGGAGCCAATTTTAACATTACTTCCTTCAACCAGAGAGTGGGTTTCAACTTCTTCGATAGGTATCAAAATACCAGGGGTCTCTCTGGGGTAATCAATTTTACCCTCACCCTCAGAGGGCCCCAACAACTGCTAATCTTCATTTATCCGGACTGCCCCCAGAGTTTTAGGGGCAAGTGCAGTTGCATAAAATTCTCTTCCTATTATTTTGCTACTCCGGACAACTCCCACTTGTCTTTGAACTGCAGACTTTAAGCATTTGTGAACTGTTGAAGCCACATCATGCATCCTAGAGAGCCAGGATCTCCCAAAGATCGCATTGTAACATGGGGGGCAATCTACCATGACGAAAAGTACCCTGACCATCTTCTTGAAAGGGCCTTTGCCCAACAATACCTCCTCCTAAAATTCTCCGATCACATCCGCAGAGCTCCCTCTGCAGCCCACAATGGATCTGTTCAAACATGAATCATTGTTGGATTCTTCATCTGTTTATAGGAACTAAAAAATAGAATATTTGCTGAGCTGCCAGTGTCAATCAAAATTCGCCTGATGTTATTTCCCCCAATCGATGCTCCTATCACCACAGCATCCTCATGAGGACTAGTTATGTCCCTTAGGTCATCTTCATCAAAACAAATGAAGGGAAAAGGAATTTGGGACTGATAGGAGGACATGTCTCCCTCTAACTGAGTAGCTAGAGTGTGAACAGGCCTCTTCCTTGAAGAAGGAGTCGGCGCAGTCATGGTATCCCCCTCAAATATAGTGAGTGACTCAAAAAGCTTATGAGTCCAGAAACTGTCTTGGTATGTTCTATTATAACCCCCACTTTATTACGGGTTGGATCAGGATCCAAGTACTCTGATTCTACATCAAATCTTTCAACGATTACCATGGCCCCGTCCGGAGCAGATGTCCCTGCATTGTTCGTTGGGCCAGTCCGGTGAGCATTGTCAGGTCTGTTTCCACTTCTTCTCTTGACATAAGCTCCCAACTTCCCCTTTCAATCAGATTATGCACCTCTTGTTTCAAAGCAATGCAATCCTCGGTGTTATGGCCAAAATCATGATAATATTGGCAAAAATAGTATTATGACTTTCCCTCGGAGATTGAGGCGCTGCCGGCTTCCTAAAATGTACCTCATCTTTTGTTTTGTGATATATAGTTACCATATTTTCTTTCAATTCAGCAAAGCACTCCGGTTGGACCCAATCTCCTCGTTTATTTCTGGACTGCAGGCTCTGAGCTGGAGCTGGGTGAGATTGAGTCTATTTGGCCATGTTGGGCCCCTGTCCGACTTCTTTAGCTTTGTATCCGGACTGGTTCTGGTTTGGTGCAGCTGGGGCGGATCTCACTTGCCTGTGTACCCTAGTCTTTTTTGTTTCATCTACATTGATTTTCTTCCCCACCTGGTTTAGCAAACCTCCCCAAGTCATGGCTTTTTTTCTGGTTACCGAATCGGCCAGATTCCCAGGGTTTAATCCTTGTCTCAAAGAAGCTATTGATACCTGCTCAAAGCAATCATCTAACCCATTCTTTGTGTTCACGAACCGGCTTATATAGTCTTTCAGTGATTCGTTTGGCTCTTGGGCACAATGGATGATAATATCTCTCAAACTTCCTTCGGAAGGCCACCCAAAACGTGTCAAAATTTCTGATACAACCCTGTGGTAAGCTGTTGTACCATTTCAAAGCACTTCCCGTAAAAGATTGAGAGAAGGCTCTACAAAGCAGTTTGTCATCATCATCAAAATTCATCATAAAATTTTTAAACTGTTCCAAATGGTTCTCCGGATCTTTGCTCCCATCATACTTCTCCATTTTAGTAATGTCAAACCTCTTAGGAAGGTTTCCGGACAGTATCTTGGATGACAATGGGGATTGCCTCCAATTCCGGCCATGACTAAAAACAGTGTCTTCATTAGGTGTTGCAAAAATACCTGGCTCATCATGGAAAGCAAATGGATCTATTAGCAGCTGATCAACATGCCTACGACTATGGTTCTGGTTGTGAGACAACCCTACTCCCAGATGCCTCTTTAATCTCCTATGCCTATCCCTCTTTCTTGAATATTTTTTAACCAACTTTTGTTTCTTCTTGGATCTGCCCTCATCAATGCTGGATGACAAGGACTCCTCAAGCCCATCCTCATTCGAGGAGCTACTAGAGGACTCAGACTCTGAGCTCTCCACCGGCTTGGACCGGTGAGATTTCTTGGAACTGACATGGGTCTTTTTTGTACTCAAGTGAGTCTTTGCTGATGGGTCATTCTCCCTTGGGTTGTCAGTATGGTGAATGGTGACACTTTCGACTTTTTCTTTAAACCTATCTCTGCCTTTTTAGTGGCCCTCAACGCTTCTATTTCAGCTTTCAGGCTGTCTCGTTCTTCGACTGTGTACTCATCGTTCTCTCCCACCACTTGTATCAAAGGTGATGGCACTGCTTGCTCGTCCGGATTCATCCGCACTGGTTTTTCTTGCTGGTTTTGAATGCTAAATTTAGGCACCTTTTGCTCCCACTGTGGTCGACAATTTGGTGTGGTTTATTTTAAACTGAGGGTAATTTTGTCAAGTGTTTTGGAGAGTTTCAAAGGTATTAAATTTTTGTGTGTTTTGTAGTGAGAGAGTTAAGCTGCTTGGTTGTATTAAATGTTCATTACCCTCATTAATAAAAATAGTTGGGTATTTATACCCTTAATTATGGACCCATAGGCTTTCGGGTCAAGTTGTGAAACCGGGTCGAGTTTAAAGACCCATTAGTTTTTAAGTAGATTACCACCTCTCTTAGTCAAAATGTGTTTAGTGTTTTAATACTTTTGTCTTGTCCGGATAGTTCAGTGGGCATTTATTATCCGAATTACCTTTTGTCCGGTTTTCTCAGTGAGTAGTGGTGAATAAATCCTGACTCATCAATAACAACTCGTGCCTTTGGATAACAACATGAATTATAATTTCTGGTTTTAACTAAACGCGCAATTCATCAAATTATAAGAAAAACATGAAACTAACTAATGTAACTGTCCTTTGCTATGACAGACAACAATACACCAGTATGTTTGCCGGTTAAAAAGGTTTCATCAATAAACAACATTAGATGGCATGAATGAAAACCTTGAAAGCATGAACTGAATGCTATAAAAAGGCTTAAAGACGTTTCTAGCAGCTAATTCCAAGTGTTAGTCGGTAGTAATATACTGATTCTTCCATCTTTTGAATTATCCCATTAGTAAACTAAAAGAGCTAGAACTATCTCCGAAAATTCCCCTCATTTCCTTCTCTAAAGCATTATGTGACACATGGTAAGCCATCTTTAAACTGTAGTCTTGTTTAAAAGACAATTATATCGTTATGGATGTCACCGAATGACATGTCCTAGTAGAATCATGAATTTCCTCCGGAATCAAATCCAACGTCAAATCTCTCTTATTTATTTTCGAGAAAACCGCTTAATAATCATGAAGTTGGTGCTGCAATCAAGTGATGTATAAAATATTCATTTACCTCCACTTAAGACCTTATTTTCACAATGAGAAGTGATCTTACTTGTTTTATTGTGCATGTATTTGAAAGAAAACCCATTCTCTAAGACATATCTGCATAAAGATAACCTTAGAGCTGCAACACTTGCATTAAAAGCTTGACAAATACCTTTGATAGCATCATCCCAACAAGTAGTAGCAAGTTGTTTGTTTTTGCGATTCAAAAACCCTAAACCATTGCTACTCTCCTCGATCGTTAGTTGATCATTTATGCTAGGCTATTTACGTTTTTTACTAGAAACCTTATCAAGGAGTTGATGTTCTATAGCAAACCTAACGCGTTTTAAACGATCCAAAACAAGATATAAGTCTAAACCGATAACATCCTTCTGATTGTTAAACAAACAATTCATGTTTTCACCGCAATAGTAGGTAATAATGTAATTACCTCTGACCAACTCGTCTCATCTAACTTCGATGTACTATTGAATACTTTGAAAGTTTTCAAACTTGGTGAAAGGAACAATTGTTGTTTGGTGACCATGTTTAAAAATAAAAACTCATGGTTTAGACACACCTTAGCCTGCATTGAACAATTACGAAGCAATCATGAGCATACAAAGAAATTGTTTTTTTAATATTGAGCACAACTCGCACAATCCGTTAACAAACAAATCTCGAAGTTACAAATAACTCGTATTATCACCAATACATATTTGCAATTAAACTCACAAGTTCGTATACATATGATATTTCATGAAATAATGCACACAAATAGCATCCTCATCCATTAAACTTGCATGTTAAGAAAAAACGCACACAACTTTTATCTTCATCACCTAAACTCGCATGTCCATATACAGTGGATAATTCAAATAATACGCATCTTCCTTAAAGGAACTCGTTTGTCCATCACGCATACATGCAAACCTCTTATATCGAGTCTATATATTCTCTCAAGCCTCAAACAGATATAATAACTAAATCAAATACATAATACAATCAGTTTATAACTTATTAAACAAGAAAACTCATGAAGTCGAACTAAAGAACATTCATTTTCTAAAAAGAAAAGAAGCATAACAAGAATCACACAAACGTTATAATGATGCTCATAAGACTGATAAAACACCTGGAGTAAGAGAGAGATGAAGAACTAACCAAATGAAACTAGTTTGTAACGCTCACCAACCAGAAATCAAGAAACTCTTATGTGGTTAGATTCGTGAATGTATACAATCCAGAAAACCAGTAGAGGATAACCTGAAAACTAGTAGTTAGATTCGTGAATGTATACAATCCAGAAATATACAAACCTTAAAATCGTCGATAACCTGAAAAATATGGTTTTTTGTGTAGGGTAAAATAAGGTGGGAAGAGAAAAAAAAAGATTTCTACAATGTACTCAAATGTTTAAAATGTTAAAAAGGGGGAAACGTGGTCTGAAACAAAAAATTAACATTATATAGTTGGGAGAGGATATGTAGGGTACTAGAAAAATGGGTTATTGATTGTAAGATACATAGTCTAATGAGTTATTAAGTAAGCATGAATCATAATTTGGATAGATGAAATTATTATAGTTGAGTAGGTAGCTTTGGTGTCATTTCCCAAAAATGTATTGTATAAAAATAAATTTTTAAGGCAAAGTTATAACATTTTTCATAACATTCGTCGAAGCTGTCAAAAATCGATTTTGCATTAACAAATTTTTGAGAAGTCACATATGTAATTCTACATGATTGAATATATTTAAAATTTAGTTTCATATATTTGTGAAGATCTACAAGTCTAGTTTCGCATGCAAAAAATAATATATTAAAATAACAATTTAGAGAAAGTTATGATGATCATAATAGTTGTTAAACATGTCAAAAATCAATTTTTCATTAGTAAATTTTAAATTAAATTGAAATACAATTATGCATTAAATAAATTCCCCAAAACGGTTAATATACTTATTCTAATTATATTTATTTTTGATATATTTGACATCCTCTATTTTTAACTACTTCGAATATTATGGCATAGTGAAAATTAGTATACCAAAATTTTGGTAGGGCAACAATATTTAATTTTGTAATACTGAATAGTTGGTAACAGGTATAATTTATAGGATTTGGTAGTGCAGCTGTACACATATGTATTTCATCTGGTTCAAAATAAATATTTTGTTAGAAGTTTTTTTTCTTGTATTAAAATATCAATGCAACTTTATTATTCAATTTATTATTGGGCTAGGTTATAATGAGACTCGTTCTGCTAATGATACCAACAATTTTTTTTTCAATAACTTCAAATGACTAAAATATCCTTATTTTTATTTTATTTTAAATTCAACCTAAAGAGATACGTGACATGAGAGAGAAACATTCAAAATAATAAATAAATAGATAAAAATAACATACAAATATACAAGTAAATTTTTCTTTTTCCATTCAAGCTTGAGTATTAAAATTACATAAACTGACTCAAGATGATTTTCGTCACACGATATATATGTTCCGAGAGAGATGTAACTTTTATTTATAATTTTTTATTTTTACTATATTTTTATTTATTTTGATATGACTTGAATTTATCCTAATAAAATTTTATTTTGTAGGTCATATTCATGTCATATACTTATTTACGTGATGTTAGACCTTTTCGTGAGGTTGCTAGAGTACATGATATTTTAATATCTTCAAACATCTTCAAAGCTTACTATCCCCTTTATATCTAACGACATTTGGGGCATGTTCAATAGATTTTAGGTCCATTACGACTTATCTTGGTCGGTAGAGGTAAACGTGTCAATACTCGTTATAAATGGGATGCATATAGTTGGACTACATGCTATAACCATAATTTTGATCCCGAGTTGCGAGGTTTTACATAGGAGGCCATGGTGGTACAAATGTGATGCACCCTATTTGGATAAGATCCAACTTATATTACGTATTAAGAAACTCACTATCATTTGGAACTGAACCATGTATTTGGGGTAAACGCCTCTTCGTCTTTGAGTATTTATCAGTCATACTCGAGATGAAGGAGATGGATGATGACATGACTATGGATCAAAGATATGATTTTTTACTTGTTATTTCCATCTTGCGCCGCTCTATCGATCCATGGATTGATTTTAACACATATATTTTTTGTTATCTTACAACTTTCTTGTTCGCTTTTATGATCTTGTTATGTTTGTTGTTATTGTTATGACTCTTATTATATCTTATGTTACCTGATTTTTAATTAATACTGTTATGAATTTTATTATTATTCTATTAATATTCAAATGTAATCATCTAATTGAATGATATGTATGGATTACTTAATTATCGTGAGACTTCTAGTAATATTGAACTGCCTTGGGGTTGTGTAATATTTATCCAATATGTGTTCTTAACCAATTACTCTTCATGACATCTAACTGGATTTTTTTATCCTTAATTATCGTGAGAATTCTAGTAATACTTAACCGGTATCTCATCATGTGGGTTTATCCTAACATGCTTTAGAATTTGTGTTAGTCTTATCCAATAAGTGTTCCAAGCCGATTGGATAAGCAAATTACGATATCCGAACTTATGTGTGTCAAATATTTATATTTATTTGGACTACATTATCCTCAACTAAGACTCAATAAATAGAAGTTTCACTCTTGTAAAAACTTAACCTTACAAACTTAACCCTAAAATATATGTGTGGAATTTTGTCGAATAAGAATATATGAAAAAACAATATGTCATAGAACTAGGAAAACCTATGAAGACAAATAACATAAAAATTATTCGGAGTCAATGGTCTGACAATTGTACTATCTTTATGAGATCATAATGAGCCACCAAATATTCACGACGTCTAGATGAAATTAAAGATACGTGGAAGTATTTAAGGACTCAACGAAAACACTTAGTTTTCAATTTTGACGGCGAGGAACGCCAAAACTATTTTAATTGTTTAAGTGCAATGTCAACGATAGTTTAACCAAGGTACTGAGTCATTCTGTACATGAGAATACAACAACCAAAATAAAAGATGCTATGTGCGTGGCTTGGTTTGACTACGAAATTGAGAAGGAAGAAATAAGGGTGATGAAATTGAATTGTCCAGACAGATACACAATGACCTATAAGATAGTAAATTTAAATATCTAAATTCTTTAGTTATAATTGATTCAATTTCAATATTCTTAATTTGTCGTTGTTTACAATCGAATTTCAATAAAAAAAATTACCATTGTTTTTATAACTATTTGCTTGAATAAAAACTTGTTTAAGTTATCAGTTTTACTTAGAACAAATACGTGGAACTTGTTTTTTTTCCAATCCATAAGGCTTCTCGTAGGAGAATTGGATATCCCCAATATGTCGCACTCGTTTTGTGACAATATGTATACAATAGCGCCCCAACTCTATGGCCATGGTTAAAACAATTGGCACTCAATGTGCAACATATCGATCATGTATCACACTTTTTGTGCGATTTTATTCACTGTAATTGGCAAATTATATGATAAATAACATTTTTAGCATGTTATAAAAAAATCAAACGAATACATACAAAAATATTAGACGGATGGAAAATAAAATTTAAACAAAATTCAAACAATACATAAATAAGTCGTAGATGAAAAATTAGTAAGCAAAAGATATATATCGGTTTATTTTGCCAAAATTTAAATGTGAATTTTTTAACAGAATCCTTCGATGTTTTATATTTGTGTCAATCGACAATAACAAAATCGGTGAAATATTAAATAGATTGATAAAATTTCAACAACTTTAAAAATATATTAATGAACATGGATAAATTAAAAATATCAAAAATATTTTGTTTATGATAAATAACTTAGTTTTTTCTTTATCAAATTTATTCATAAAAATTATTTTTTAAATAATATATTGAAAGATTTAATAAATTATTTAAAATAGTTAAATAAAATTAAATAGATATAGCGAATAAAAATCTTAAGTATTTTATTACGCATATTAGTTATTAATTTTTAAATGTATTAAGAAATATATTAAATAAGACGAAATTGGTCAGTCGTTGGAGGATTTCAGTCACAAATTTATGCATGATATTCCAACTTTTCAGCAACAACCTACTGATTCTATACTTCCTCCACCACCCCGACCTCCTCCACCCGATCGTGGTGGTGGTTCATAGATTAAGAACTCAACCATCAAGATATTTGTTGAATTGGTAATTTATTGTAGATTTTATATTAGATTTTGTATTGGTGAATTTATTGATTAATTGAAAATTCAAGCCCACCAAGAATTGGGCTTTACAATCCCGCTTTTGCCATATCCATACGTGTAACACTAACATTTATTGGTTGTACTATAAATTCCTTTTACAAATATATTCTAGCGAAATTTGTTCTATATAAAAGTTTGATTTCTTTTATAAGAAAATAGAACTGAAAAATAAAATAAAATAATAAATAGAACGACTGGTGTTATAGCTTTCCATTTGAAATTATTTTTTCCGTCAAAGATTAGACGTTGTCCTGTCACATTTTCAAATTTCAAAGTCGGATTAATATTAGGTTTCCCATTTTTATATTTTGTTCTTTAATTATTTATTGAATCTTGTTCACAGTATATATTAAATAAAAATGTTGTCTCTAAACATTTGAAAGGCTTTTTACCGTTTTAAAAATAATTTAATTAATGCACCAAAACTATCAAGAGTTTAGAACGTAATTTAATTTAGAAAATGATCATAAATGCATGGATCTAACCTTTGATATTATCTAATTTAATTTTAAATTTTTTAAAATTATCGGAAATATTTAAATGAGGGTGGAGCTATTTCCTCCATAAGATTTATTATTTCCTCCATTTTAAATTTTTAATAAAACACTGAACATTTGTTTTTACCTTCTTGCCCTTTATTTACTTTCTAATTTATAATTTGATGCCACTATCCACTATTAAACCCTCGTTACAACAAACACATCGTTGAAATAAATTGCACCCAACATATATGATTTAACTTCTAAAATTAAACCATAAGAACATAAAAACTCAATTATTTTTAAGATTAGTCATAAAATTACATGTTTAAAAAAATATGTAATTCCGTGACAACCACTCCGAATAACATATTTTTTTTTAAAAGCATGTGATTCTCAGTTAGGAACTCATAATCACATATAATATTTTTAAAAAGAACCCAATCAACACACACTAACCAAACCATAAAAAATCTATATTTTGAACTCAATATACATGAAAGAAACAATTAAACTATAAATTGATATTAAAAAACGATTAAACTAGTAACTCGATATGCAGGAACTCGATTAAATGACAAACAAGTTTTTTTTTTCTGCATATAGAGTTCATATAACTCATTATGAAAAAAAATCATACATTTAAAAAGAGATTTTATTCGATATGTCAACCCATATATTTAAAATAAAAATAAAAATAAGATTAACGATAGATTTTTATCTTTGGAACTCTAGAAACTAGTTCAAAATTGTTTGGTGGCTAGAGTTTCTTAGGGTTAGAAGAGAAGAGGTGAAGGTGGATAGTTACTGCAGAAATTTGGGTTTTTTGTGTAAAATTAAAACAAGGATAAATTAGGATTTTTCTTTATGGAAGAAATAACAAGATGGGTTTTTTTTATGAATGATGGAGGAAATAATAAATTTTATGGAGGAAATAACTTCACCCTTTAAATGATTTGATTAAAAGAAAATATGGAAGGAGAGAAGATTTGCTTCCTAAACAATTTAACCATATATAGTGTTCAAACTACGACATATTTTAGGCTATATGACCATTTTTCGCCCATTCACCAAACATATTGTCATTTAGTATTCAAAAATGGGTTTATGCTTACTTAATATTCATCTCCTTAAAATAACTCTCATCTAATACTCAATTTCTTTTAATATCCTCAATCAGCTGTATAACCCTTTTTTTGTGAGAGGCTGATTTTTTCATCCAATTAGGTATTTTAAATAATTGAATTTGTAAGCAACCGCCTCCATCTCCGAATACCCTAAACCTCCTGAAACCAAAAATTTCTCAAAACCATAACTCCCATAACTACCGGTGATCATTCTAGTATACCCCTCTACCACCATAATTCCTATATTTCGATCGTTAGAGCTACTTGACCTGTTTCAGACCACCGAAATACTATATTTCAGACTACATCGGTACATGCATAAGGTTTTCAGTTAGCTCCTGTTTTTCAGACTACATCGGTACATGCATAAGGTTTTTAAGACTTGTTTTTTCTTGTTGGTAGCTAGTTTCATCTCCAAGTATTGTTAGTAAGGTGACTTCGAAGCTAATATTATTTTACTGCAAGTATCTGGTTCTTCGTTTTTATTTTTATTTTCTCCTACTCTGAATTCGTAACTTCACGATTTCATGTTTTATTGTTGATTTATAACTTAAAAATAGGTTTAACCGTGTATATGTTTGAGTTTTTATGTATTTTCCTGTATTGGCGGCTCTCCACTAGCCTAGCTTTAGTTTTTAGAGTTGCAGGAACACAATGCGATTGTAGCTGAAGAGGATGCGATTTAGGAATAGGTTCATGACATTACGATTTATGTGTTAACTGTATGACCATGATTGCTAGATATGACTATAATTGTAACTGTTGCATAACATTTGTAGATATAACCATGATTGTTATATATGACCATGGTTGCTAGATACTGCATAACTAGATACATTTGTTACTTTTGAAGTATCTAAATAAGACAAACACCAAGGCTCTGGAGTAAGTTACCTAAAAAATACTTAACTTTAAGTTTTAAGTTAACTAATCATTTCGTAGTATAAATATAGTACTTGCTGCAAAGAATATTCAATCAAATGCACAACTTAATATTTTACATTTCAATGCTATTGATTTGTTATGCCTGTGTGCAGAGGTCTTTCTTCAAACAGTTTTATGGCTCGGTCAGCAAGTCAGACTATATAACACTTCGACAAGGATTTATTATGATTAAGTTTCTGGTCCTTTTTTGTTTACAGATGCTTAGCATCTAGATAACTTTATATTTATTACATGGTCTTCCACTGGCTATCAATACACCCCTCTAACTGATTTCTTGTCTGTCCAGACCCACTGCCCATCAAATAGTAGTTTTGATTTTCATAAATACACTTTTTTTTTCGGAGGGACCCGCAGCCGCTACTCAGAGTGCAATGAGTGCGCACAAGGTAAACCCTCAGTCTGACGCGATAGTCTGCAAACCAACGCCAGAAGGTAAACCACACAAGGTGAAAGGCTCAGCCGAAAAAGCGTATGTAGAGGGACTCGAACTCATGACCTTTTGGTCATAAGAATGTCATACTCAACCAACTCGGCTACCCCTTGGGGGCTTCATAAATACACGTTGCAGACTCTCAAAGTGGATTTTAAGAAGCTCGTGAGCATAAGGATAACACACATATTTTTTGTTATCCTTTTTGTCGTTAATTGTAAGTATATGTGTTACTCTTCATTTCAAAGAGAAAAGAAAACACTGCAGAATAATCAGACGATTATCATGAATAAGTATACAAATTTATAAACACCATGTCGCTAGGCTGATGTTGAACAACGATGGCTAATTAAATTCGATTTACTGCAGATGTAGAATAACAATGACAATGGCAGATTCTATTAACTTCTAATGTGAATATGCAGTTGTCATTTTTATATTACTTTTCTTGATTGTATTTGTAATAACAATGAAAATGGTAGATTTGGATGACGAAGAGAAATCGTCGGAAGTGACCCAACTGTGGCAAGACGAGTGGGACGGTCATGAAGTCGGTGATGATTTCTCGGTTATGCTTGATAAGGGAGCAATTCGCCAATATTAATAGAAAGGAGTCAATTGTAAATAGAAGGAAATTAATATAGTTGCTATAGTATTTATTATGTATTAGAGGATGATTTGTAAACAAAGTATTTTATGAAGGACTAAAAGAGAAATAAAGTAAGACCACCAAAGACATTAATGGGTCCACCCTTCCCCACCATAAACGGAGACCCATTATTCTTGGTAGGTGGGACATTTTTTGGGATAGAATATTCTCTTTCTACTTTATCTCTCTAGAATATTGAGTCTTAGTCACATCAGGTCCAAGATCCAACATTATTCTCTTTCGTCATTTATTCTCTCATCAATGCTGAAGAGGGAACTTGAGAAAAATATCACCCAGAAATGATCATCAATGCTCTTTTCTATTCCTATCAAAATTTCAATTACCAAATACAATATTTAGATCTTAATGTATACAAGTTTATTAACTTGGTTTTCCCTTTCCATTTAATGTACTTGAATTTACGAGTTTTTGTTGGTCTGCTGATTTTAAGCAATAAAAACATCCACTTGTAACCAGCATCCTTATACATGATCGATAATGTCAATAGAACTCTGTTTTCCAAGAAAATTGTATCAATTTTATGAGGTGATATATATTATCTATAACCTTAATATGTTTCAGTTACGATTTGTGTGTTAACAGTATGACCATGATTGTTAGATATGACGTTACGATTTATGTGTTAACTGTATGACATTCCGATTTATGTGTTAACTGTATAACCATGATTGCTAGATATGACCATAACTATAATTGTTTCATAACATTGCTAGATATGCTCATGATTGCTAGATATGACCATGATTACACTACACCTTAAAACATAATTGTTAGATATGACCATGATTGGTAGATACGACCATTATTACACTACACCTTAAATTATGATTTCTAGATATAATCATTATTCTAACTGTTGCATAACATTGCTAGATATAATCATGATTTCTAGATATGGACATGACTACTAGATATGACCATGATTACTGGATATAACCATGGTTACACTACATCTTAAAATATGATTGCTAGATATGACTATGATTGCTAGATATCACCATGATTGTAACTGATATAGAAGTAGAATTTTAAGGAATAAACTATAAATAATATAAGTTTAAGGACTCAACTGTACATAATGTAAGTTCAAGAGAACAATTATGACTATATAATATATTTACAGACTAGAATAATTATTCCTCGTTTGTAACTGATTTCAGTTTAAGGCTAAGTCTTGTCTCCTCTATATAAAGGGTAAGGCTAACCTAATAAAGGGGTTGAACAATTTTTCTACTAAACTCATTTGTACTTAGAATTTCTCTTTCTAAAAACTCTCTATCTCTTTCTCTCTCTAGAATTCGCATATTACAATTTCCTAAGGAAATATTCTTAATATCTGAACTCACGAAATTGGCGACTCCATTGGGGTCATAATTAAGAATTAGTGACATTATCTCTTCGAATTTAATATGATGTTGTTGAGTTTTCTGTTCAAATCTTATAAAATAAATCCCGAAAACAATCCATCACTTCGATGGCGATGGAAACTTTAAAAGATGATTTGCAAGGAGACGAAAATAGGTTGTATGGATCATCTCCGATCCAAAATCAATCAGACATTGAGATGCATATGAATCAGCTTTTAGACAAGAATATATGCCTTAAATGAAAAGTATAAACAACGAGAACAAGAAATCCACTCGGCAATGCTCAAATCCGAGGTGAGACAAGAGAAAGAAAAGACTGATATGAGAGATCAATCTGATACGGCATGTGCCAAGCGGCGAGCTAAAAGTGAACATAAAAACGTTCTCTTCGTATCCTCTAAATAAAGTTATTCATCTCGCAAAGGGAAAAAAGACAAGCAAAAGTATATAATTTCTAGTGATGAAGAGGTAAAAACCTATGCTTCGGGTTTTAAAAGATACAAGGGTTCTTCGAAAGAGGAATCGAACATAGAGCAATCGAGGAAGCATAAAAAGGAAAAAAATCTAAAAGGGACAATGTTCCTCGTTCTACATGGTGTGAACGAAACACTTCGAATCAGTATGTTGAGACTGATAGAACTCTATATGCGGTAATGGGAACGAATGAGCAGTTTGTGCAATGTGTCGACTGGAGAAATTCTCTATTGACAAGTGGAATTCGATCTATAACGCTTCTGAAGCGTTTTGACATTACCAATGTAAACGCAGTGATTTTGGCTTGTTTCGTTTTCTTTCCATGAGAACTGGAAGAAGTTTTCTTTTTCTTAGAAGATGGTTCTTGATCTTTCCCTTCTTCGATGGGTAAAAGAGTTTGTTCTCCTGATTTTTGTTGTCGAGGTTTAGGCTTTGAGGGAGTTGAACGGCAAGCACCAGACGTGCTAGCTGCTTTTTTACTTTTCTTTTCCTTGTTAGCCTTTTTTTTTCTTTTTTGGTAAATGACTTTCTGACCTGTTACGAATAAGGAGGAATACTTTGCAGTCAGGATGAACTAACCTTTTGAAGACTATTTTGGAATTGGGCTCTGACATCAAATTTCAAGGTGGCAAGCCTTCCTCTTTGATCGGAAACATATGGTTATTAAGGAAGTTGATCGGTTGGAAGGTGGTGTGGCAAGTATTATTCCACTCTTTCGTGGCCCAGACAAAAATTTTCTTAAAACTATCTGTAGCTGTTGGTCGACATATTGAATATCGCCTCGAAATTTCTGGAATGATCATGCAAGTAGATAATTAAGGAACGAGAAAGACAATAGATAAATTTAGTTCAAAATGTATAATGTTCGAAGTACTTACAGTTGCTTCTCCAAATGAGATTGAGATTTGATGGGTTGACATTGGATTCTCCTTTCCATTCTCCCATGCTCCTGAGATGAAGATAAACTTTTGCTTCCAGAATTTGTCAGCTTCCAAGAGATCATCGATAATTTTTAGATCATCCACCAGAACGAGATAGTAGAAGGGGGCTTTAAACCTTTCGATAATTGGGTTAATGAGATGAAGTCCTTAATGCTGATTGGAATCTTGGATAACCGAGATGTCATTATCACTAACATAAGAGTGAATCATTGATTCGGTGTCACTTGAGTAGGGAATAGGTCGAGAAGTTTGAAATATTCCACGATCATAGGATCCAGGGGAAACCAAAGACCCCAATTCATGATTTCGTGGTAGACAACCAACTCATCGTTTTTGTAGTCTAAGAGAGTTCTACCTTCTTTAGGCAGTCAAACTATGATTTTATCTCCCATACCCTATTGCTTTTTTAAATCCGAAGTTTGGCTCTCTATGTAATAAATGTATCAAACCTTTTTCAGTTGAATGATATAATTAGCATCGAGATCCCTTGAATTTATGCCAATAACAGCTCTATCTTCTTCAGAAAAAAAAATCCTGGTTCTTTCTTTTTCCGAGGCTTACGGTTATTCTTATCCATGGTAGTTTTTTAATTCTCATCATCGGATTCAACTTCATGATCAGTTCTGGTAGCCTCATAATCAACTTCATTGGCTCCTGATGTTTCGTCTCTAGTTTGGGAAGAATTTTGTTAATGCAATGGACCCTCAGTTTCTTGTGAAGGATTATTTGATTGAGGAACCTCGTCGATTATCTCTCTCTGAGGAGAAGCCTGAGTAGCTGGATTCGAAGGGGGGGAATAGTTGGAATGATTTCTGAATCGTCTCTCATGGCTATAAAACTTCTTCTTTTTCTGATTGTTGAAGGATGAGTCGAAGAAGGAGTATTTGATATTTGTTTTGAAGAAGATTTGTTCGATTATTCACTAATAAAAGGAGAAACTTTAATATGAGAAGAAAAGACTCTATGTATTTTAGGCGCTAGAATTTTGGAAGATGGACGCTCTTCGGTTATTAGAGAATGAGAGAAAGTATGAATTTTGGTTGGATCGAAATTACCGTAGTAAGTTGTTTGGGTGGTTGTTCCAATAGGAGTGTTATTAATTAATCCAACAGCTTTATATTCCTCCGCTTTTTAGGTGATGCAAAATTAGTCGTATGATAGGAAGACTAAGTTGTTGTCAGGTTCTGCAGATTTTGGTTTTTTTGGGTATATTAGTCTTGGATTTTTTGTTTTTCGAATTTCTTCTCATAACCAGATGAAGTTTGAGCGAAGAAGATAAGTATTGATTGGAAAGCTTGGTTTTCTGATGAAGATATTGAAAACGATAAAGAATATGTCGAAGGTAGCCAAGTGCTTGAATTCTCTCTCAAGTGATTTCTGTTGAGAGAATGAAAAATGAGGCTACTGATGAATTTATAGAAAGATAGGAAGACATGTGAAGTGGAAAGGACTCTATGATGATAGGGAAAAATACAAAACGGTGAGAAAATTCAGTGTTTGGCATCTGCCAGACTAGTTATCTAGCTATGGGAGTAGTAGCTAGATAGGCATAATGGATTTGAACGGTAATATGAAACAGTTACATTTGTGTACACTTTTGATGAAGTTCGATTATTACGTTTTGAAGCTACTTCCATAATGATTCGAGGAGAAAGAAAAGAAAAGCCTTTGTGATTCTGAATAATTCGATGATTATTTTTTACTTCGAATCTACAGTTGTTGTCAACTTCGAATTTTCATCTTTTGTCGATTTTTGAACTTCGAGTTTTATACGGGGTATGTGACTTTGAGTTTGTATCACAACGACTAATACGGAATACAGAAGAATTCGAACCGATTTTAGTTCTCATTCATTTACTAAGATGGGAACTAGGGGGGCTACTGATATGGAAGTAGGATTTTAAGGAATAAACTGTAAATAATGTAAGTTTAAGGACTCAACTGTATATAATGTAAGTTGAAGAGAACAATTGTGACTATGTAATATTTTTAAGGACTAGGAATAATTAGTCCTCTTTTGTAACCGATTTCAGTTTAAGGCTAAGTCTTGACTCCTCTATATAAAGGGCAAGGCTAACCTAATAAAGGGGTTGAACATTTTTTTACTGAACTCATTTGTACTTAGAATTTCTCTCTCTAAAAAGTCTCTATATAGGGCAAGGCTAACCTAATAAAGGGTTGAACACTTATTCTACTCAAGTCATTTGTACTTAGACTTTCTCTCTCTAAAAACTCTTTATCTCTTTCTCTATCTAGAATTCTCATATTACAATTTCCTAAGGCAATATTCTTAATATCTGAACTCACCAATAAATGTTGCATAACATTGCTAGATATAACCATTATTGCTAGATATCACCATGATTACCATATACGGTCATGATTGCTAGATATGACCATGCTGACACTACACTTTAAAACATGACTGCTAGATATGATCATGATTGCTAGTTATGACCATGATTACTAGATATAACCGTACAATATCTTAGCCTACTACAATCGTGATGACATATTTATGAAGTTCATTCTCAATTAAAGGTTGAAGTAAACTGCAATCGCAATGATTCGAAAGTGAACAAGTAACATCATATATTGTAATACACATGAATTGCTTAATAAGTATAACTTATCTAGCAAAATAAAGTACAAGTGGTTTAAACATAACATGAATTAAGTAACGAATCACATGATTAGAAGAACTTATCTAGAAAAGTACAGTCAAGTGAATCGCATAATAAGTAGAACTTATCTAGCAAAGTGCAGTACAAGTGGTTTCAACTTAACACAAAATCGCATGTTTTATACTACACAGCAAACACAAATTCAAAATGAAGCGTAACGAGTCCACATGTTATGTCCTGCTTCTCCTCTAGATGGAATTTGTTTCTTCTTATATCCACATCGCAACTGACTGGTTGTTACTTCTCCTCTAGATGGAATTTATTTCTTCTTATGTCCTACATTGTACAAGTATGAGTCAGTAATTTGTATTTCCAACGACAAAGCAGTAATATTTTACATAGAAAATCGAATTATTATTAATACACCCAATCTAGTAATATGTTATAAATAAAATCTAGCAATGTGTTATCAATCATGATCATATCTAGCAATGTTATGCAACAAACTACAATATAGGAAACTAGCAATGACATTACAATTGCAATGTCATACCCCAATCTAACAAAATGTTATCATAACATTTCTAGAAACCATGGTCGTATCTAGAAACCATGGTCATATCTAGCAATGTTATGCAACAATTACAATCATGGTCACATCTAGTGATGGCTATGTGTCGGGATGGGTGAGGGTATAGCTAAACCAGTAACCCATTCGGTCTATATTTTTCCAAACCCATACCCTAATCTGTACCAGTCGGGTAGTAATATATTTTTTCCCACACCCGAACCCATCGGGTTCGGGTACCAATCGGGTTCGGATACCCATCCGCAAATACCTATTAAAGTTATGGTTTTTTTCAAAAGGACCCACTAATCTCTAGATTTAAACTAATTCTATAAAAAAAACACTCCAACTTAATGTTAATTGTTATCTATTAATAATTAATACATAGTTTTAGTATATGCTAGTAAATCATTTTATTTTAATTTAATTTATTATATTATTAGGTAATTTTGAGTGTGATATAATTGTAGAAAAAAAGAAAAATATGTTTAAAAAATATAAATCATCAAATTTAATATGTAATATAGAATACTATTTTGTTATCTATTAATATTTTTTTTTGAAGAAGATGAAAATTTTAATAAAATAGATTATAGAATGTGGAGATTTTAATTAAATAAGTTATCTATTAATAATTGATATATGTTAATAATTTTTTTATTTAATAAATAATAATATTATTAGATAAAAAGAGAAAATATTTTTAAAAAGAGAAATTTTCAATGTAGAAAGATATTTTTCAACATACACGGTATCAAGTGATAATTAGCAAATATATTTGTATTTTTCTAATGTTATTAATAATTAATATATGATTTTGTTATATGTTAGTATTTTTTTAATTTAATTAATAATATTAGACCGATATTGAGCGTATCAGTTTTGAAGAGAAAAATAAAGAAGATTAAAAGAAAAAAATTAAAAAAACTAAATTTAATGTTTAAATGTAGAATAATATTTTTAAAAAATATATTTTCTATATTAGCAAATAATATATGTTTTGGTATTACAAAATATAGATACTAATATTAATAACTTTATTTTAAAGCTGGATAAATAATATTAAATAATAAAATATTTTATATAATATTAATTTAACGGGTACCTGTCGGGTATTACCTAATGGGTTTGGTTCGAGATGGGTACCCGTGAGAAATTTCTTAAACTCATAATCCATCCCATACTCGGCGGGTAGTTACCATCTATGAGAAATTGTTAAGACCCATAACTCATCGGGTCGGGTCGGATTGGGTATCAGCGGGTTCAGAATTTGACATCCCTAGTCATATCTAGCAATCATGATCATATCTAGCAATCGTGGTCATATCTAGCAAACTAGAAATGTACAATACAATCGATATGTCATAATTCAATCGCAATGGCAATATACTTATGAATCAAGTATCTAGCATGGTCCTATTGACACCCAAATCGCAATGTCATATATAGCATGGTGTCATCTAGCAATCATGGTCATATATATAGAATTTGTATTCAACAATTACAAACATAGTCATATCTAGCAATCATTGTCATCTCTAGCAACCATGATCATATCTAGCAATGTTATGCAAAATTTACAAGCATGGCCATATTTAGCAATCATCGTCCTAAATCGCAATTTTATATACCTATTCATATTGCAACCACAGAGCACCAATGTGTTACATAGCATATGTCATTATCACTAAGGCACCTAATCTAGGAATGTATTACATGGTCATATCTAGTAATCGTGGTCTAATCTAGCAATGTTTTAAAACTAATCTACCATTTACTCACAATCTAGCATGAGAAAACCAATCTAGCATTATCATATATGGTCTTATCTAGCAATGTTTTACAGCTAATCTAGCATTTACTCACAATCTAGCATGACAAAACCAATCTAGCATTACCATCTATGGACTAATCTAGCAGTGTTTAATAACTAATCTAGCATTATCTACCTAATCTAGCATCATCTACCTACAGTTCTATAACTAATCTAGCATCCTCTACCTACAGTTCTAAAACTAATCTAGCATCCTTACCTACAGAAATGAAACTAACAGCCACGAAACAAGTATCACCATCCAAATCAAACTAACAACCATGAGCCAATATTTACAAAATCAAACTAACAACCACGAAACAAGTATCACCATCCACAACCAGAATCCAAAACCAAACCCAGATCTAAACAAAACTCCATAGGTTTGTCTTACACAACCTACTTTTTCATAACCAGGCTTACAAAGCTTCAACATCAAACCAATACTAAGCATCCCTAACTAAATTCGACGAAACAACTGACACAACCAACCCTAACAATTGAATAACACAACTAGAAATTAAGATCATGTACAGTCCATGTACAGTAATAGATGAAATCGACAAAACTGAATACACCTACTAAATATCAACTCCAACAATAACATCATCTCGGTTAATAACCTTACAAATTTCTTACATGTAATCATTATCTACTTCAGACCCACAACTCCGGCGAGGACAACACTTAAACGGCTGCAGAATTTAGGTACGATACAATTACCTGTGGTCACCGGACTATTTCACGGGCGGCGACGGTTTTTCGATCGGTTAAGTTGGTTGGGTCGACCAAATGGGTTTACGGGTGTTTTGTATGGGATTTCGTGTCTCTCTCTTAAAAAAATATGAAAATCAAATTTGAGACGGAATTGGAAAGTTGGTTTAGAGGTAGAAAAAGTGGGTTTCAACCTAAATGAGCCTATTTATACCTTTGGGGATATTTTTGTCCATTTTTTAGATTGAGGTGAAACTATCCCATTCTTGGATACCATTTTGGTACGACACAAATGAGAAGGTATTTATGGGTAGTTTTCTCTACTTTAAAGAGACTTTTTGATGTAGCCTAGAAAGTCCAAACACAAACTTATTTTATTTTATTTTATTTTATTCAAATATCTTATATTATCTAAATCAAATCTAATTATATTAAGATTTTATTTTATTTTATTTTAATACATTTATTTTATTTCTTTGTATTCTAATTTAGGGTTTTGAGAAGCTATTATATAAAGCCTCATGTGGCTTAAGTTATTTTAAGTTTTTGTGATAATATATTTTTATCTCTAAAAATTTCAGTCTTTGTTACCCTTATATAAGTGAATTAGGGTTTCATCTATCGTTGCTTCTTCTTCTATTTCCGTCGCGTCATCAGTTTGGTATCAGAGCCTTAGTTCGTGCTATGGGGAAGCATGTTTCTAAAGCTTGAGTGTTCAGATTCAAGGTTTAAAGAAGAGAACAACACACATGGTCATGAAGATCGGGAAGATTGTTTGAGTATGAGGGGACGTACAAGCCGTTTAAATGACGATCGTATTGACCGGTTACTGAAGGAGTTTAAATTGGCTACCAATCGTTGAATCAAGGTAAAAATTGATTATCGAGATGCTGTCTCAGGCTATGAAGAGGTTTTCAAAACCATTATTTTTCATCAACTGGACATGGGGATGTTGTCTTCAGGCTATTAAAAGGATTTCGAAACTATTTTTTTCTTCAACTGGATGGCTTCAACGTGACTTCGAATAAGGAACACTCGATAATAATTATCTTATTCCGATAAGGTCAACAATTATAATTCTCAATGTAACAATTGAAAAAAAAATTCGTTGTTGATGGTGATGCTGTTGTGAATTCGAGGACGAATTCTTGTCAACAAAAGGAGGATGATGTAACCCAGAAAATCCAAACACAAACTTATTTTACTATATTTTATTCAAATATCTTATATTGTTTAAATCAAATAATAATTATATTAAGATTTTATTTTATTTTATTTTAATACATTTATTTTATTTTCTTCTATTCTAATTTAGAATTTTGAGAAGCTATTATATAAAACTTATTATATAAAACTTCATAGTCATTTTAAGTTTTTAAAATAATATTTTTTTATCACTAAAAATTTCGGTCTTTATTGCATTTAGATTAAGGTTTACCTTTAAATTAGGATTTCATCTATTATTTCCGTTGGCATCATCGCTTTTGCTTTTTTTAATTGTATTAACATGTTCAAAGTTAATAGTAAAAACCAGAGATATATACAGATTACCTATTTCAGTAGCCATAGTAGTTAAAAGAAATAGAACAACAATTGAAGATAAGTTGTTTGAAGTTCAAAACAGAGTGTCTCATCTGGCAGGTAACCTACGAAAGAAATTGAGAGCAACATGAGGGAGCCTGTGCCGGAACTTTGGATGCCTCGGCACATAAAATCCCAATTGAATCGCCACAACTTGAAAAGGAGTTACGTAAAGAGCAAGTGATGCAACCAAACAGAATGTAATAAACAATGTGGTTGCTCTCGTGTCACGCCAGCTCAAGAGGGAATGAAACCTTTCTCCTTGCATTGCCAAATCCCCAACAACACTTTGAGCTCTTCCCGCAATACTTCTAAGGCTGTCGTACCTCATACAGACAATAGCCGAGCCCCGAGAAGTTAGAAAAGTATCGTATTCTTCATCCATTTCGTCGGGGTGAGCACCATCTGCATAAGAGAGTCGGTGTCCATGTGTGGTGGATGTCTTTGTCTCCACCAGAAATTCCAAATCCCAATCAAGAAAAAGGTATTAAAACAATGTTGGGAGGATTAGCTCCGGATGAAGAACCAAGATCGAGAAAAGGTGGATTAATAAGGTTGTACGCGGATTTTTCCATTCGCAAATTTGTTCGAACCATTTCCCCACCTCGATCACCCTGTGTAAAATGTTCATTATGCGTTGAAAATTAGCTTTGCTCCTCCTTATGCTCCACAAATGTGAGTCAACATCAAGCATGTACTGTACTACTTTACATAACGGGGGCTCAGACCGGCCTAACCTCGTCACCAGAAGTTAGTTAGCTTGATGCCTCAAGCTACCTTGCTGGACCATGGACAAAGGGTGGACATAATGCATCTTTGGTAATAATGGATTTAAATACATGTGAAGCATATTAAACATTGAAAAACAAGTGAACCTAACAGTTAGTTATATCTCCCCGGTTTTCTTAACGCCAGAAGGGTGAAGGACTATTAATGGATACGAATGCGTGTAAACTCGATCCGTTTCAAGGGTTGATAGCCGTATCCTTACCTTTCCAATCCTTGAATCTTTACCGTCACCATGAATATGTCCATTATCGAATACGCCAAAGGAAATGACCGTGCACGAATCAAAAACATCCCAAACGTATTGTTCATTCCATTTTGGTGCAAAACTGTCGACTATTGTCCTTGTGCGAATCCATTTCTGCCCGTACTTAGCCACACAATAGGGGTCTGATGTTCTTTTCCAATCTCGTGTCTTCCCGGGGGCTAGCGTGAGCAATGATGATCCCAACCTCCAAAACTCCGATGCCAGACTTCCACAACTGCTTTGAAGTTGGCCGAAGATCGATTCATCAAGAACGTGATACCCACCATCCAAACATACCCTTAAATGAATCCGACTAGTGACTTTGATCTCTTTCTTTTCTTTGTTTCCAGCCGCATGCTTTACGAGATTAAACCATCGTGTGGGCCCCGGTTTATGGTCTGATCGGCGTTGCACAGTCTTCAAATGGATTTCACACCGTCCTAAGATCTCCTTATCATCCACCACCAGAACCAACGGCTCATCGAGAGGCTCAGATACTACAAACATGAAGTCCTCGTTCCATAAAGGATTTACACTCTTCATTAGCGATACTTGAGTTTTCATGGTTTGGTTTCCATAAAGAACTTTAACGTGAGCTTCTGGAATCTTATTTTTGTCCTTAGGTATTAAATCTTGAGCCTCAGTCACATTTACTCTTACGTACCATAGCTTCGTGGAGAGATATACTTTGGACTGTATATTCATGACATCAGAGGGGGCAAACGCAGCTGCATCGGTGTGCCATGCATCTGGAAAAGCCTCGTCTGCTTGTGTTCCCATCCTGACCGCCAACATAAGCTCTCCTTTAGTGTTGTAACCGTGCCGGTCTTCCATTCTATATCATTGAGGAGCTAAGGGACTATCTGGAGGAACACGTCTTGGGATTTCATTGAATTCAAACATAAGTCGGCCCATGTAATCATCTAGAAGAGAGTCTTTATCTTTGACCACTATGTCCAAGATTGAAGCTTGGAATTTTCCCCTGGAGAAAGCGAAGACTTGGTTCCATTCCGGGTTTGATTTTTTTAAAAGTGCTTGGTGATTCCTTTGTAGTTTCCTAGCTTCACCTCTACATAGGGGTGAACACCACCAGTGACATCTTTACCTGGTAGTTCTTTGGCCTTGACTACTCGCACATAGAGAAAATGCATTTGCTCGACAAGGTCATAGGTGCACCAGAGCTTGTCTCCACTATAAGAAGTCGCCCCAATTCTAGGCGAGTTCTCTTTTAGAGAAAAATCTATGTTCTGTGAAGGCATCACCATTTTTACTTTGTTTCAATCGAAGAACAAAGGACCACGATGAAAATATGTTAAAACCAAAGTTTAAACAAGAAAAGGATTTGCTGCGTACAGATTTAAAATCGAACTCCTTTTTTTTTTAATCTTCCAAAGTTGTTCCAGATAAAGATTTTATTATGAACCAACCGAACCAAGAAAATGATGAGAAAAAGGAAAGCTGAGAAGAAAACACAAACATAGAATAAAGGTACAAAGCCTTACACTTGTGTGATTAAGAAATTATTAGTGTACGTATAGTTCCATAATACAAACTAAGATATCAACAAACAACTTAAAATCTCTGTTATTTAAAACCAGAAACACAAGAAAATATAAAAAATTGAGACTTTCAAATCTAAATATAACTCATCATCCAATGGATTACTTAAGCTAGCGTGTAAAACCTAGAAGCCAAGTTTCAATAACTACTTGCAACTAATCTCTAAATGCGATAGGTTCCTTGTTAAATAATTTTCAGAATGCTATATATAAGCCATAGGTAACATTTGTCTTAGAAGAAGTTAAATTTATCTCCTCTACCCCCACCTATGGGCTATTCATATACTTATTAATTGCAGTCATTGTTGAGTGCACTCTAAATGAATCTAAGAAACATAGCCTAAGAACTAAAATTCCTATTTCATTTGATGTTGTAGTAGTTTTGAATATCATATTTAGGGCTGTTATCGGTCCGGTTCGGACCGGGTTTTGAAGGAACCGGACCGGACCGCTAAGCTTATCGGTTCGGACCAGACCAGACCGCTAAGTTTTCAGTTCTAATTTTTGGAACCAGACCGAACAGCTAAGCTTTCGGTTCGGTTCGGTCCGGTTCCGTTCCGGTTTCGGTTCGGTCCGAGTTCGGTCCGGTTCCGTTTCGGTCCACTTAAAAAAATAAAATCAATTAAAAATTGTTTTTTAATTTTTTTTTATTAAAATAAATGATATAAAAACCAAAGTTTATAAATTGATCTTTCATTTTTTTTAAAAATTGGTAATTAACTATTAATTTTGGTACTATAATTTATAAAAGAATATATAATAATAATAAATAATCGGTTTTAACGGTTTTGTTGGTCCGACTTCTTATCGGTTCTACCGGTTTATCGGTTTCATCGGTTCGATTCTTTATCGGTTCTATCGGTTCGATTCTTTAGGTTCGGTTCCTAACCGGTTTTTTGTTTCGGTTCCTTATCGGTTTTTGGTTTTTAGAATGGAACCGCGAACCGGACCGTTAAGGTTCGGTCCGGTTCTCGGTCCGGTCCTTATCAGTTCGGGTCCGGTCCGGTTCTCGGTTCGGGAGAACCGTTGACAGCCCTAATCATATTCATACCCAGAAATAAAATACGCATTTCAGGTACTAACTCAAAACCTATGAATTTTTCAAAATATTATCGGTCCGAAATTCTGAAATATTCGTTATATAATGCAAAGTAAAATGATGCAACGAAACAGACATCATAATTTTCTGCAATAAGAGATCCTTGTATATCGCAATATATTAAAAATTGATGAAAAAACCATACATTCGAGATGAGTTTCTATGTAGCAGAAAGGCTCTCAAAATTCTTGAAGTAGGAGAATGTGCTCATTAATTGAAGGCGAGTATATTTATGGCTGAATATGATACTAAAAAAATATTTGTGGCCGAATAGGATATAAATGTCGTGCGAACCTAGAGTGTTTTCACCGAAACAAGGGCACCATTCTTTGCTCCAGATTCGAGCATTGCCTCTAAGACGGCTACATCTCTGGCACCTTCCAAGTATGACATTCGATGGTCCACTTCATACTCAGTCTGCAACAAAAGGACAATTAAATTTTGCTTCATTGAAGACGGTGATAAATTAAAAAATTTATAGTAACTTAATCACCTTCAGGGCAACTTGTGAGATATCATGTATGAATGATTTCAACTCTTCGGTTACTCCACAGAATGGGTAAAAGAAGCTTTGTCCCGGTCCATCTCCGACATATAAGGAAGCCTACTTTGCGTTCAAAAGAGTATAGGGAGTAGAATATGTAAGACATCGTTGCAAGACAAAAGATAATCAAGCTCATGATATAAATCTACACCAACAAAAGTCGTAAATGAAGGAAATTTAATATGTTAAATTGAATATGTTTCCAACTTTTTTCCCACTGCGATATCAAAAGTATGGTGAATGTATTAGAGGAGTTCACTAGCAAGTTAGTTTATAAGTGCTTTCTTTCGACACAATGAAGTATGGATACAAGTTAGGGGATTAACTGATAAGATTTTTAATCCTTTCTGCTTAAATAGACAAATCTGGAGAAACAAGATTGTCGATGAAATTAATGAAAATAGAATTACATGACAAAAGAATTCCTACAGTAGATTGTGTAATTTCGTGGCCGGTGGAAACATAACATTTTGTTAGCAATTTTCCCCCTTATTTCTTGATAGCTGAATATGACTAGAGCCTTGGTGTTCTTAATTTGCAAACAATTCTTCCAATTATTTTCTATTCTAGATGTAAACCCTTCCTAAAGTACTCTCAAGCAGTATGAAAGCCCGCAAGTTTAACATTACCGAGTAGCCATGCCGACCATCTTGGATTCCCCTCTCGATTTGCAGCGTGCCTTTCAAGCCAACAATTCTCCAGAACATCTAAAGCCAGAATATATTATAGAATAAAGTGTAATTGAAAGTAAATGCAAGGAATCCTCCTTTCATCAACAACATACCTTGGGTGATCTAGATGACACAACCATAACAAAAACTCCAGAGACTCCATTCTCCAACTGACTGCGAGAATAAAATTTCAAGCACTTCTCTTTCAGATTAGTAGTTTCATACCAAAAAAATAAAATCTTAGAAATAGGCTTATTTAATATATTACTTACAAGCTCGAGTTTATATTATCTGGTGGAGGTAAGGTTTTATCCACATAAGAAGTCAGAGCTGAAACTGAGGTCACCTCGCACCCAACAAGCTGCCAATGAGATCAATACTATCAATATTTGAATTTAGTTAATAATAAAATATACATATCAAAGAGATCTTATTTATACAAAGTTCAAAGGGAAATCTCCCAAATACAAAAATTACTTCAAAGTTTGAAGCTTATTGGTCATTAAGGGTTTAGAAGTCTGGAGTTACCATTCGAAGTCCGGCAATGAAATGCACTCCCATGTCTAAAATGAACCCCCCCTGCAATAGAAAAAGTCATAAATTGTCAACTAAGACACAAAACAGACGAGAAATACCCATTCAATATACGATGGAGAAAATGCATCAGATACAGTTTCAAATCGGTCAAATGCTTAAGCTATTTTTTACCTGTCTGACCCATACGAGATTCACACCCGGATTTGGGACAATTAAGTATGACCAGAGTAGACTGGTTATGAAACTGATAATTTCTATAACTTCTGTTAATCTGTCCAATAGAGTTTTCAAATTCTGAAATATGCACAATGTATCAAGTTGTCCACTTTCGCAATGTAACTCTACTTTCAAATTGTTATCTTCTTTAAATCCAGATTTCACCAGATCTTCAGGCTTCAAGACTAGACCTAATAGATATTTAGACACAAGGTAATTTTTTATCAGGACCTGCTATCTTTCATTTCACCGTTTCTTCCAGTAGGAAAACATATGGGGTGTACATTTTCTTGCTCCTTCATGGACCCCGAGGTAAAATAGTCAAAACTATGATGCTTGCTAGTTTGTAATATTCATAATTAATTAAAACCAAGAGAGAATGATGATTGCTCTATAGTAAAGATCATATCATGCGGATTCAGTTCCCTACTATTGGTTTGTGTGCTGAGTTATCTACTGATAAGGGAACACGGATATTGCAGTGAAGCACTTACGTTAAAGTTTCGCCGCCACGAGCTTGAGAAGTAAGGATTTGAACTGTTCATTGAGCCCTCAACAATAAGCTGGACACTCATCATGTCCCCTATATCAGCCATTAGTTTCCTACACTGCACGATCAATAATGAGACTTTGCGACTTAGAAAATATTTGATTCAGATGGAGACATAACAAAGATATGTACCTCAAGAAATGCAGGTTCAAAGCGATAATTTTCTGCTACAGCCCAAATCGGTCTAGATGGAGAATTCTCAAAAATAGTTTTATAGCTTGAGAGTGCACTTTCTATCTCGTTTAAAGCTGCAATTTGAGAGTACTGTGCTTCAACAGTGCGTTATTTTTCTTTAATCAAATCCAAATTTCTAGTCACATATTTTGTTTTAACTTTGACTTTGTGGATTATGTACTTAAGGTAATATAGTAAATTAAGCTTTTAATCGATAGCTTAGCCAATTGTTTACCAGGAAAAAAACCGTGGTATATTCTGAGCAATGGTTAATGGTTCCACGAAGACCCAATTGTAGGCAAAAAGTATACATAATTTATTCATTAAAAAAATGATCAAGGAATTCTAAAGACTTGTAACACATATTGTTAAGTTAACTTAGTTTCCAAATGTTAGGAAAATGCATCCAAGAGCCAAGGAATAAAATTTACAGTTAAGATATTTAATGATAATTTCTTTATTATCTACACCGTATATAAATAAATGCTACTCTATTCAACTTACAAACTGCTGCTGGTTTCTCTGAAGATCCACCGAGAAAGCGAAGCAATACACAACATGTCCATAGAAAAATAAACTTTAGTGTTGGCACAGAAAATTTTCCCAACAGAAAGCAAATCATAAAATAATAAAAGAATTATCATACAACTACAACTGTTACTTGTGGAAGGGTCTGACCCTAGCATTGAAATTGTCTTTGTTTTATGGCTAATTTGAAGGAAGAATCACCTTGAAGAACATGCTTCCCAGCCTTTAGCATCTTCAGTGACATATCAACCTGTACAGTTTTTGTTTCAGTCAAACATGTTAAAGCATTCACTGATTAGTATATCAAACAACACGAGCATAGGCCCAGGTGATGCAACACTGATCTTCTTTGCAGGTTCCTTTGAACTTAGTATCTCACATATGCCATCCTATCCATTGAACTATATACATACCGTTATGTAGTGACATTACAACCGTGCGTCAAGTTTAAGGTGCTAAATACACAAACTTAATGTTTTTGATCAGTCATGTACCACAGTCAACCAGAAATTAAAGTCTAAACTAATATAGTGAAGAGTCTAATCCGCATCCTTCCCTTCTTAATATATTAGGTGAATTATGAGAGAATAATACTACCCAGACTCAAATATGTCAGATTTTCTTTCTTAGTTTGCATTTAGAGATAGACATACAGAACCACATACTCTAATTACAGTATTCTCAGAAAAAAGCTTGACAATATCTATGAACTAGTATATGATTCCAATAAGTACCTGGATCTGTCCAGCTAGAACCACAGCAACACCGAGAATCGAACCGTCTTTCATGATCTCATCGAGTCCATTATCTCCCCATTTACATTCGACTTCCGGGAAATGCTTTCGTGCTAGCTCCACAGCTCCTCTAGCCGATTCCTAACGCAGATTAAAGACAGATTTTAATCAGTTTTGATTTTGTAGTTGCGTTGTGGTTTCTCGAGGTTGAGATAGTACCTCTGTTCGGCTCCATATAAATTTGAGGACGACTATATCGGAGATCTCCGATAATCTTGGGATGTACTGCGTTTTCACGAAGATACCAGCTCCGATAATGGCGATTTGAGGAGGACTCGACATAACTCGTTTGGAGTTCGAGTCTGTAATTGAGCAGTTAGACCGTCAAGAAAATGACCTGAGAGAATAGACCTAGGCGCTTTTTTTCACGAAGTATATATAAAATCGGGTAAAAAACAAAGCACGTCCCGGTTTCACATGTATCACGTTTTAAGACGTTATGTTTATGCCCCCAAGGGGGTAGCCGAGTTGGTTGAGTATGGCATTCTTATAACCAAAATGTCATGAGTTCGAGTCCTTCTACATACGCTTTCTCGGCTGAGCCTGTCATCTTGTGTGGTTTACCTTCTGGCGTTGGTTTGCAGGCTATCGCGTCAGACTGACGGTTTACCCTGTGCGCACTCATTGCACTCTGAGTAGCGGCTGCGGGTTCCCTCCGAAAAAAAAAAAAAAAAAGACGTTATGTTTATTTTTAATATTTTAAGTTTTTGAGCCCAATGCTTTCGAGGAGAAAGAGTCCGCACCTAGACATGGAGAGTTTTTTCTCCCAGAAATGTAAAGAGCCTTTTCAACTCTAAGAAAATAACCCTCCTTTTCTTTCGTCTTTCTCATCGCCAATTAAAGATCTCCCCTTTTTCTACTATATACAAATCATGAATTTGAATGAAGTTTACTAAGTTACAAGATTTAATGAAAAACAGTAACGAAATTCAAAAGAATTTGCGAGAGAAAAGAATTTGCGAGAGAAAGAATGCAATTCTATGTTTTATGCTAATATCGTTAAGAAATCCATGAACAACTGTGATAAAATGGATTTTGAACTAGAAAATGCGATTGAAAAACAAGAACACATATCAATTCAATATAGCAAGGATGTTCTTGGTCAGTTGAAGAAACAATCTAAACATTTACTTATATGCAAGTTTTCAGAAGGATTGCCTAAAAGAACCCTTCTACTGCAATTTTTTTAATCTTTAAAACTGAAAGCCAACTATAGGTATAAATCTGGGATTTAAGGCATGTCATCTTTGAATTTGATTCAAAATTGAATCTCTGCAAAATATGGCAAAGAAATGTCTGGACCATTGGCGGCACTGTGATGAGATTGCTTAAATGGAATGGAGACTTCAGTTAAGAAAGTCCAATAACTCCGATCTTAATAAAATACATAATTTGCCAAAACACTTATAAAACAAGAATGTTGTCAAAACCATTGCTTCTACAATTGAAGATCCTCATGATTGTCAAAGTACCAGAAGAAAACATAATCTTCAATCTTGCACAGCTTGCACAGCTTGGGTCGAAATGGATGTAACCAAAACATTGATGGTTGACGTCTCAATTGGTTTGGAACAAACTATGGTTATTGGGCTAGAATCACTTATCTGAACTTGCCTTTGTACTGTGATTATTGCAAACAACTTGGTCTTAATAAGGAGCAATGCAAGAAAAAACAGAAGAATTACACTACTGAATTGGAGAAGGAACATGGTAAAAACATAAATGATGAATTGATTACCAACAATAATACTAATAATAGACATATTAAATCGATGGTAATCCATCATCAAGAAAGCATTATTGCTAAAAAAAGAAGGAAGGAAGTAAAAAAAACATTATGGAAAATAAGGATATTGATTGTTCTGATGAAGAAGGCTTCATTACTCCTGAAGAGGGTGAAATAGTAGAAGCTATACAGACATTAACTTATGGTTTCAATGTAGCTAATACAGGGGATTATGAATACTTTGACAGTGACAATTCATCTCCAAAGTTTAACAACATTGGCAGCCTTCAGAAATCCCCCCAAAAGGAACAATATCAACAGAAAATGATATCTAACTCTCTAGAATTCTACAAAGAGGAACAAGACAGCAATTATAGAGAAATAATTGAAACAGATAAGTCCCCACCAAAGGATAATAACATGGACATCTTAAAGAACAAGGAAATCGCATCTAACTCTCCAGAATTCCAAAGAGATAAACAATACAGTAGTTTCAAAGAAATCTTTGATAAAAAGCTAAAGGTTGCTAAAAGAAAAAAGAAAGCAAATGACAAGATCATAAAGGCTCTACAATTCATAGGAACAAGTAAATCTAAATCTTTAAACTCCAATAATGATTAATATGATTAATTGGAATATAAGATGTATAAAGAACAAGGCTTCTATTTGAAGACTCAATAACTTAGTAAAGAAAAACAATGCTAAATTTATACCCATTCAAAAGCCATTGATTAACACTGATGGTATGGATAACATTGTTAGAAAGCTGGTTTTTACTAAATTCACACATAACATAACTAATAAAATATGCCCCTTATCGCATGATGATCGTACTGGTCAGAATCTTAAATGATTATAATCAATGTATTCACACTGAAGTTAGTTTCAGGAATGACTCTAAATCTTTTTTGTTAACTGTGGTCTATGTTAAATGGCAGAGACTCAATAGAATTGAGCTATGGAACATCTATACTACTCTGGAATGGATGACCTATTGAGATTTTAATGTTGCCTGTTCAATTGATGAG
Organism: Limnanthes douglasii subsp. nivea; assembly: GCA_036936605.1. Classification (NCBI taxonomy): domain Eukaryota; kingdom Viridiplantae; phylum Streptophyta; class Magnoliopsida; order Brassicales; family Limnanthaceae; genus Limnanthes; species Limnanthes douglasii. Next base: position 156,555,918 of record JAUPFV010000002.1, read on the forward strand.
CAACTTGGTTGCACTACTTTCTTCTATAACAGTACTAATGATTTTAATGAGATGATTAGTATTTGTAGAATTGAAGATGCAGATTATGCTGGGTCTAAATACACTTGGTCCAACAATGCTAAATGGAAACGCTTAGATAGATTTTTCATTAACAACAAGTGGGCTGAATCTTTTGGTGAAACAAAAATTATTCATAAAGCAAGAACTTTCTCTGATCATATATCTTTGCTTATTTCAATCACTAATGAAAATGTTAATGTTAGGTGATAAGGGGGTATTCCCCCAAACAAGTACGAGCACGAGCAGGAAGACCGTGAATTTGGATTAGGGTAAGCAATAAAATAAAGGACGAGCTCTACAACGTTGATGAGCTCAAAGGCAGATCGAGCTCGAAGACGTTAGGGGAGACGAGTTTATCGACCAGATTGGGGAAGCGATGAATAGAACATGATGCAATGCAAAATCAGAGAAGATAAGTTGATCACGTGGTTAGTGAGCTCGAGCTCTGCATTACAGAACAAACCTGATCGTGCTTAAGGAGCAACTTAGCTAAATTGAAGGTGCAGATAAGACCAGTCGTTCCTTTATTGTATAATGCACGTTTTGACTTTAAGTCAAACGGTTTTAAGTAGATGTTCCGAGATTATAGGAATAGTGACGTTAGTGAGTTAGTGCGGCATTGAGTGTAAACGTGTGTAACTGCCCACTAATTCACTACATTATAAATAGGCAGAGCTTATCGATGAATAAAAGAATCCTTTTTTTCCTTATCTCTTTATGGACTAAAATCCTAAAGACTTAACTGTGGTAGAACTTGTTATTCCCGTAAAAAAATTGGCGCTGTCTGTGGGAAATTCCTAAATATCCACCATAGTAGTCACAAGGTCATAAATCGAGAGAGACAACCAGGAAACTAGTTAAGTAACGATGCACCAGAGCAAAGCGATGAATCAACCAACTGGGCAAGATGTCCCATACTCTGGCCCTGTAGCTTCTCAAGGGGGAAATCACATGACACCCCAAGGAGCAGTGGTGGCGGAGGAACCACTGATCTAGCCCACCGTTTTCCCCCCGGGAAGAATTACAACTCCATCAACCGGCGGATGCAGCGGGGGCTCATGAGTCTATGGAAGCCATTCCAACAGCTGATTCGGTGGTCCTCCAACTACAGCAGAGAATCCAGAATCTCCAGGATGAGAATGTAAATCAAGAGTTCAATTGTCAAAACATGTGAACTCTTTTTCACCTCCTAAATTTCCAAACAGGTCTTGAGATGTTTTACTAATATACTTATTCTAAATCAACTCAAGCAAATTGGAGGTTTGTCATTTTCATACTATAACACTTTAGCATGCTATTAATGAGTTTCTTATGTGATAAACCTACAGAATAATTAAGAGAAATCATGATTATTTTTTTGTTACTTAATACATAAGATGCCTCACCTATAAATTTCAGACTTTATATCATTACATTAGCATAAATTTCTCGATGGCATTCAGCAGATTACAGTAACTTATGGTAATTAATACGACAAACAACTTTAAGTCTGAATTCATTCCAAGTGAATTAATAAAATTTATAATACTTTATGAAGTTCATCTTAAAACCAAAAGATATTGCAACTTTGATAAATTATGATATATTAATGAGTGACTTAAACTTAATATCATAAATGAATTTCTAATTATTAATAACTGTTTACTCTATTATAATTGTATATGATTATTACAAACTTGTTATTCTTCACGGGGACAGATTAAATTTTTTAACTCATCATTTTAATTAATAGAGCTTTTAAATTTTAATATATATATATATATATATATATATATATATATATATATCAAGTTTTTTTAATATTACCATTAAGAGAGACTTGATCTTATTATTCATGAAGTGAAGCTTAAATTTTATAACTCATCAATCCTAATTAATAGAGTTCATAAATTGCAATATATGTATTCATATACATATATTAAGTTTTATTAATGTTACCATTCCCAATGACTTGATCTTATTAGTATATGAAGTGTGTAAGCGTATGAAGAGTTTCCTTAAAAAAATAGTTTAAAAAATATGAGATATATATTCTTTAAAAGGTCAATCTTTACATAATGAATAAAACTTATTTGGTGTAAAACCTTCTGCATATCTTAACTAAATAAATTTTTATTTTTGTTACAATAGTCCTTATTTACAAATTGGAATCTAAATATGCTTTCATGTAAGCTGAAACTGAATTCTCCCTTTACACTATAATATTTCTGATGTTCTTATGAAGTACTTTTATAATATTACGATTGCTAAAACTTGGATTATTTTGTTTCACCATAAAAAATCTTAATGTTTTTGTTCAACTCTTTATGACATTAAAAAGGCTAGAACACAATTAATCCGTTGATCATAAAAAATCTTTATTTTCGTGTTATTTATGACATTATAAAAGCTAAAACTTGAGTATTATGTAAGCTACTATACCAACTTAACTTTGCACAAATTCTTGACGATGTTAAGTTTAACTTTCATGAACAACTACAAGTTTTTAAGTAGAACTTTGAACGTTGATTCCTAACGGTAAATAAAGAGATGATCGGGACATAATGATCAGACTCTTATCGTTTGAATCTAAACAAATAATTTTTTATTCTTCCATAATATCAAAGTTATTCACTGGATATTTTTATCCAAACTAAAATATTTTGAAAATAAGTAAATTGTATCATATTTGAAATTAGGCAATGCGTTTCTAAAATAATTACTATAGAATGGAATTAGTTACAAATGGAGATAATTATTATTATATCAGCCTCCAATTCTTAATTCTAAGTTTGTAAGGCTTTGTGTGTACTAGGCGTCCCTAAATGTAAAAAAATCTTAAACAATTTTTTCGTTTTGTTCAAGCTTAATGTACTCATTTACTAGTTATCTCTCTATGAACTTTGGTTAATAAAAAGCTATTTCACATATGAACTATGTAGACCCAATTAAACTTCCATACATCCCTTGATTGGTAACCGCGAGGTATAAATATGAAAACTACTTGAATTTATCAATGAACTCCATTTATATTGAAATATGTGCATAGAAGCAGCAAAAATATATATGAAGAAAATTATATTTAAATAAGAATGTCTTTCTAATAACCATCTAATTTTGTTCAAAAAGTTTCACTATTTTGTATACATCTCATTTTGTTCATTTGGTATGTTCCTGTGTGCCCATCATATATTAATACCCAAGATACTCAAGGGGATCTTGAAATATATTATCAAATAGAACACTCACATTCTTTTGAGAGATATAACCTAAATGCTTTTGATAAATATGTGCCCATTGTCCTTGTATTTTAATTTATTTTGTTGAATGATACATAAATTTGGATAACATCAGTGCAAAGTTTATTAACTGCAATCCTTAACGAAGACGGTGGGTGTCGTTATACACTTAATTTAATATGCCACTACTCTTTACTATATATGGTTGGAATTCTAATATCTATTGGTGAGGGGAAAACTCACCTAACCAATAAAACTAGAAAATGAAACATAAACAAGATTTAATAGAAATATGAGATAAGAACTCCACAGACTTTTGGGGAAAACCCTTGTATTTATTTGATACTTTGGATTATAACTTTGATTTTTTTTATATTATTCACTCCAACTTTTATTCACCTACAAAATGATTCAAATTGTCCTTACATAATTGTCTTAATCATGAGACATCATTGACAAGTCTTCCTCATTGGCTCAACCTTTTATGATGTACTTGCCATTTTACCAGAATTGGGTACATCATTTTAGAAACATCTCTATAAAATTTTAGATGATTTATTCGTACAGTGCTAAACGCCGTCACTGTACTATTTGTGGTTCGAGCATGAATAACATAGTTATCATGGTCATCATTTGGTTCAATTGTCTATCTCAATACTTAGTGTGATGCAAAATGTATATGGCTTAAAAAACGAGTGTGAAAGGTCGTGCGTGTGCGTGACTTTTGGTAGGGAAGACTTGGGAATTTTGGCAAGTGAGGGGGCGCGCATGTGTGTAACCCTTTATGGGCTGATGTACAAAAGGCTCATTTAGAAGAACGTATAATAAAGTTGAAGAAAATGAAGTCGTTGCTAATTTTGAACAATCAAGACGTATGATGGATCAAATAAATTTCCAGAGTAAGATAGATGGTTTTAAGACCAAGAATGCTCCAATGAAAAGGAGACTAACATATGTTATTCAAAGAAAAAAAGTTACAGTTGTTGCCGCAAATACTGATTCAATTGGAGTCAATGGTTAAATTCTCATCCAAATGATTAAACATGCTAAAACTGTCTCCCGAAAGTTAAGAGATCTTTACTTTTTGATTTGAAAATGAGGTATACTGATCTTGGTTGGGACAGATATTGGGCTTGTGTGACAACATAATTTAGGTATCATATTTGTTCTTGTGATTGTCATGAATGAACCTCGTTAATTATTGGTGAATATGGTAAAGAGGGTGACGATGGTGTGTATGAGCATGTGCATAAGACACAAGAAATGTTTATTTGTTGATTAATTTGCCATTGTTTATTTATTGTTGTTTTTAATTTTTAGAACTAGGTTCTCATTGATGGAAATTAATATGTTATTTTGTTGCAATATGGAACCAAGTCCCTCTTTGTGAAGCTTTGATATATTATCGGTTTATAATGATTTGCACTTGTTTTTATGATTCATGCATTGTATATTGATGCTAAATACATGTTTTTTCAAGATATTTAGCATACTTTCTTCACTTTATTTTTGTTTTGTTGATTCAACATTTTTATATAACTTTCATTATGGGAAATTTTATCTTCTCTTATGTTGTACTTGTAGAAACAAGTTTCCTTTTTGGACATATGGTGACATGCACTAATTTTTGCTTGAATGTGGATACAAATGCTTTTTTATTTTGGATTTGCGTTTTAATATAACCCTCATTATGGGCAATTTTATCTTCTCTTATGTTGTATTTATAGAAACAAGTTACATTTTTGGGCATGTGCTGACATGCACTAGTTTTTGCTTGAATATGGATACCGATGCTTTTTATTTTTGATTTGTAGGTAAACGTGTGATTTTCTTATGATGATCTTTTTAATTATGTACTGCGCATGGTGCCTTCTCTGCGTGTGTAAGTTTATTTTATATTGTGGCATGACGCCACTCCCAATGTATGCAAAATTAGATTTATTACAATTAAACTTATATTGGCTTGTTATCACTGAAGTTGTTCTTGGTATTCTTTGTTATCAGACAAACGTATGTCGGTGACGGAATTTTATTATGTTCATTTTGGTGAATGCTTTTGTCCTTCGTGAGGGGGTCTTGATTCTCCTAATGAAGTGATTAGCTTCTAAGGAAGAGACTCCGGTGTAGGCATGTGGTCCCCCGCTGGGTTGTATCTACGGTACCCAACTGCTATTTTTTTAGTTTACATGAGAAGAAGCGCATGGTCCTATTCGGTATCTATGAGTTGATTCATATCTTTTTATTACGTCTTGTTTCCATTTTTAGTCATTTGGTAATGAATGTTGTGTGAGATCTAGTCTTACCTTTTTAAAAGTATTATGTATCATAAAATATCGTGGCAATAAATCTTGCTGTAACAGGTCGGTGATATAAAGTATATATTATCCTAGTCTTAACCATTTTGTTGAGTGTTGAGAGATCTCAATCTTAGCCCTTGGTTGATTGGTTCGGTGAACAAATAGGTATTGAAAGATGTTCAGTCTTATCCGTTGGTTGTTTTGTAAAAAATAGATGTTAGACAAATATAGAATTATCCTCTAAAATATAGATACCATAGCATTGATTTATTGTTGGTGGAGCGACTGTGTTACAATGCTTAGATTCAAATTTGGATGCATAGCATGAAAATAACGGTGTCGGAGCATCATAAAATGGGTGCTAGGAAATCTTAGTCTTATCTATTTAAAAAATAATTTCATATTATGCAGCCATAATAAATTGAATGGAGGAATGATGAGTGTAGTTGGTCATATGGCCGAATATAGGAAATAATAACAAAAATAATGGCGATAAATAATGTAGATAAACTATAGCAGGAACAATTTGTTAAATGTTATTCTTAGTGAGGAATATTTTAGCATTGAAGATGCTGGAGATATTTTACAGCTTTAGACTTATCCTGGCTTGTTTTTTGATTGAAAGACTTAATAACAGGGGCGTTGGAGAGATTTTAAAAATCCAAATTTATGATAATTTCTATGATGGTTGAATGTCATAATGTTCAACTCGAAGTAATGGGATGGAGTACATATGTATACTTTAACGCATTGGTTAACCCAATGTAGGAAATTGTGGTGACATGGTAGAATTAATCGGTTGAAAATAATATAGAAAAATATAAAATGAATAATAGTCCCTCAATAAAATTTACCCATACTACTGAGTAAGGGAAGAGTATGCCGGTAAATAATAGCATGGGCTGACCGAAACGAAGGCCAGACTACTTCCCGGACTGACCAAGGTAAAGGAAAAATTGATGCCCAATCTGATCAAGATGAAAGCGAAAATGCTTCCCAGTCTCACCGCAACGAAGCATCTACTCGGCCCAAGGTACGAGCCCCCCAAAGTAAAATTGATATTGGAGCTCTCGTGGAGAGAATGAAAACTTTTTAGTCCAAAAAGAAAAAGGAGGACGTCGAACTACCCTCGGATATCAAGGCAGTTCTTGGGAACAACCTCCGTGATGTAAAATAACAAACACTTAATTTCCATGAATAAAGCGAGTTATCGATATTACCACACATCTAAAGAAGAGAATCTTCGAGACCGATGGGTCATCCCGAGCTCGATTATAATTTAATTTCCCAACACATGGAAGACTCAATTCTCAATCAGAGATGATAAGTTGGTTGTCTTTGTGGAGATACTTAATTGAGGGCTTCGATTCCCCATTGACCCTGGCAATGTTCCAAGTTTTTCTACACTGGTAAACCTATGCCCTAGTCAAGTGGGGCGAACTTGTGGTTTACACTAATAACTTTCATCATGGCCTCAATGATCTCCGGGGTTAGGTTCTCAATGGAACAATTTTTCTTGCTGACCATTGTCTCGAAGAAACTTTACGTCCCATTTTATTTGCATACTTTACGACCTGTTAGAGGTAGACAAAAAATGGATACAAAGGTTTTCTTTCGTTCCGGAGCGTTGGGAAACATGGTTTGAAGCGTCGGCTGAAAATCCACATTGACTTCCCTTTAAGTGGACAACCAAAGGTAAAATTTTATTTGAATAGATTTATCACTGTGTATACTTTGTTTATGTGTATACTTTTCCAAGTCTTTCTTTTGGGTTGGAGAGAAAAAGGATGAAAGGGGTGACAAGGGATTTTGAAGAGCATCTAAAGGATGCCGAGAGAATATTTTCTTGGCTAAGGGATTATGGAAAAACTATCTGGTCCAATGAATTCCACCAGTATTTCACCACGGCCAATTTAAGTAAGAGCCACCTTTGGAATACAGAACTGTCAAAACTTCTCTCGTTGGTGGAACTCATGTTGCCTCCCATGGAAGCCGATGTGCTGAAGCGGTTTGAGGAAATCGACATACTCATCTTTTTACCGGCGAGATCTAGGGCTTCGAGCCCTCGAGTCCCGAAGAAACGTGATTGTCACCCGAAGAAGAAGAAAGATAACATGTTTGAATTTGCCTCTACGGAGGATAATGTTGTTGTTAAGGGTGATGACTCCAAGAGGCTATAAAAGAGACTCCTCCAAATAAAAGCGTAAGTGCCCAATCGAAGAGGAGGGCAATACGGAGGATAAAAATAATATAGCTCCACTGAATCACGATGCTTCAGAACTCGACCCTCTATCTTCTGAATAGGTTGTTATTATCGATTTCACTTGCCTCGGGCTTCAAAAGAAGAACTTCCCCCGTTTGACGATACTAAAGAAGCATATCAAGAAGATCAATGAAAGAATGGTCAAATCTTATGAGCACCGTGAGGTTGATCCTCCGACCGTTTCTCCCAAAACGACCGGGAGACTTTTGATCTCTATAGTAACGGTGTGGTAGCCCTTCATATAAATGGCTCGAAGGCCGAGGAATAAGGTAAAACTGTTGGAAAATGAGGCTATCCAACTTCAGCATACTGTCAAAGAGCGGCTCAAGCGCATCGAAAAGGGAGAAAAGTAGTTCAATATAGAGGAAGAAATATTTGAATGTGAGCGAGATCATGTCATGTTGTTGAATGTAGAGAAAGATGTCCCCATATGTACCTTCACCGAGGGGTATGAGAAAACCAAAAGTTCATTTCTGCGGGCAGTCAATGACCTAGGGGTGACAAAATAACATTATGAGACCGAAAAGAAGGCTGCTCTAATGCCTATGTTACGGAGTGCATTGCAAACGTAGAAGCTTGGGATGGTAAGGTGAAATTCGTTATGGTATTGGATATGCATGAACACTTCCCAGACTTGAAGTTTGGTAGGTACATATAGCTTGTGTTAGAGAAATATCACCCCATATGCATTTTGTTATAAGATAGTCGTGATTTATTTAAAGGCTTTGAGGGGTCGAGGAGCTCATCGTCTGACTCATCAAAAGATGGATTTGAACACATTCATACGATGTAACAGATACTTGTGTAATTTTGTGGTTTTCTTTTTTTTTATGGCACTTGTTATGTTAGTGTGTTTTGTGTAAAGTACCTGTGTTGTTGGGGCGTTTTATACTTCGGATGCTATCAATGAATTTTTTTTGGATCATGAAAATAAATTTAATGTTGACCAACTTTCGTTGGAAGACCCCTCAAATATAAGAAAAAATATAATGGGTTTGTTGACAAAATCTCGTTGGAAGACCACTCGGGTCTAGGAAAATTATTAAATGATTGTTGACCAAATTTCGTTGGAAGACCCATCGAATCCAAGAAAAAAACTTAAATTATTGTTGACCAACTTTTGTTGGAAAACCCCTCTGATCCAAGAAAAAGATGAAATGATTGTTGACCAATTTTGGTTGGAATACTCGTATGATCTAAGAAAATTAAATAATTGTTGACCAAGTTTTATTGGAAAATCCTTCAGATCCAAGTAAATTATATGATAATCGACCAACTTTCGTTAGAAGACCTCTCAGATCAACGAAAACTAAATGACTGTTGACCAACTTTCATTGGAAGACCCCTAAAATCCCATAGTAAAAAATAATTAAATCAAGAAGACAATTGACCTAGTAACCTATAAGAAATATTAAAATAGCAAAAAGGATTTATATTCATAAATCGACTATGCGGGCACCTCGCTAAAACCTTTATGTTCACTAGGGTAGGAAAGAGTATGTCACTCATCTTTATACAAGTTAGTCATCATATATATATATATATACATATATACATATATATATATACATATATACATATATACACATACATACATACATATATATATACATATATATATATATATATATATATATATATATATAATTTGTATATTAATTTTAAATACAATTTAAGGTTCTCAATATTCCATGGGTGCCGAAACGCTCTCGCTTCTTTATCTTCAAACCATTAAGTTCACGGTTTTACCTTTTCAATTATGGTGTACGAGCTTTCCCAATTAGATACCAATTTACCGACTCATTCATCTTTGATATGTAAAAATATTTTCCTGAGGACCATGTCCTCTACACTGAACTCTCGTTGCCGGACCCTGAACGCATAACTTCTCATGATCAACGTTGTGGTAGTGCATATAATTTAGTTGTACCCGTCTCCTTTTTCCTCAATCATGTATAACTCAACACTCTTTCCCTCATCGTTATCTTTTTGTAGAATATTCGTTAACTAGATACGGAAAAGATACAACCTCGAATGGTGTCACAAACCGAAAATTTCAAATGAGATGATCCTCACCGAGAAGGAAAACTACTTTGATCCATAGATAAAAAAGGTACTTGTGATTGAGACACTAGATTATTCGAAGTACTCCTCTGATATAGTTGTATTTACGTTGAAACTAATCTGATCCGTACCCTTATTGACTTATCAACCTTGATATACTCTTGTACCAGAGCCATTAATGCTCCAAAAGAAAGCGTTTTCTTCTTTTTTATCTCATTATCTAAATCTTCGGAAAACCATTGTCGATAAAACACACGCAACATACTTATCGCAAGCTTCCAAACCAATTTTGGTAATCCCAAAAAGATTCGTGTAACCCTCATATTTTCTTATATGATTTACTTGTACTGAATTATAATATCTCCATTTTCACGCATTTTCTTAATTTTAAGAAACTATTATCTAAAAGCAGTATAAAACATCCCAATATTGTAAATCACGCCTTCAGAATCTTGTTATACCACTTCAATGCATTGCCTTTAAAAGTCCTTGAGAAAGCTCGACACATCAATTTATCGTCATCGTCAAAATTCACTATGTAGTTCTTAAACTGTTCGACGTGGTCATCATGATCCTGTGTCCCATCAAAATTTTCTATTTTTCCAATATCAAAATGCGCCAATCTAATCCTAGTCTATACTACCCCAATACCACCGTTTATAATCATATGAAGTCCTTGATCTGAAGGGTTCATGAACTGGTTGGTTACGTTATACTCAAAACTTGGGGTTTCAAGTATATGTTGAGATCCACTTTGTTTCTTAGATTTTTTCTCCTTTGGGTATCCTTGACTTTGCATTCTCGAATAGTATTTATCACCCAAATATCTTGTTCAGGCATTTGGGAATGCCCCATCAGAATCCGAGACAAAGGATTCAGTAAACTCCAAAGGAATATAACTATGCTTATATTTCATTTCCTTGCTAGAATAACGATAATTTTAATCCATCTGAAACTAAACATCGTGACGATTACCTCTTCCTCTAAGAATCTCTCCACGAGTCTTGTCGGAATAACCCACCAGATTTCTACCTTTGTTCACCCTTTGAACCTCATATCAGACCCTTTATGGTTTAACCAAAACAGATATTCCCTCTAAACCAACCGGTCATTTAACTCAGCTATTTGCTCTAATAACTGATTCCTCTCATCTTCCAAAGCTAACTAGTTATCCTGATCATCCAAATACGGATCAATTTCAGCTTCCCTCTATAAATACTACTTGATCTACTTGTGTTTCAGGATTCTTATATCGCACCGATTTCAAACATAGGTTTTTAATAGTTTCTAGTTTCAGATCTGATATCTAAGTACCAAGCGTACCTCTTACTATGGTCGCCACTGATCGCTTCTAGTATAATTGGAAGCGAATATATGGTATTTGTTCTAAAAGAATTCTTAGAGTAATCAATCGAATAGTTAGAGATATAAAATGTTAAGAGAATCTTAGAGAGAGAAAGTAATAAGTGTTAAATTCAAGAGTAATGATTGATCCATTTTCCAAGATAAAGTACATTTATTTATAAGGTTATCGAGTTAAATCTTACATATATACACTTTGTTTACTTGATATGTTACCCTATTATGGTACTAAGTAAAAACATATTTATTACATATTGCAGCTTTAGTCCTTTAGGTTTTATCCTATTTAAAATCTTCCTTATGCATTATTTATTGATATTTTATCCCTTCCAAACTTATTATTTTGGCTCGAATTAATTACATCCTTATCAATAGGAAATCTGATTAATAAAAGAAGACCAAAATAGGAGACCCAATTAAATCACAAACTTCCAACAAATAGATAAGTTTAGTTTGATCAAGAACTCAAACCCAACTCTATCAGATCAACCATAGTGTTTCAGTGGTATCAGAAAACTTCTTTGGACCATATTACTTTAGACCAGTCTATTTTTGGACCAGTCGACTTCGGACCAACTTGCACCGGTCCAATTTGCTTTGGTCCAACACATATACTTCGGTCCAACTTATTTTGTTTATGCTCAACTCTTAGATTCTAATACTATCATTCTACAGCTAAGTCTGGTTGAGCATCCAATCATATAGAGAGTCAACAATTCCAACTAAATTTCTCTGATATATTCTGCAACTATAACACTTAGTTTCAGCCATCAACAATCAAAACTCAGTTCCAACTTCAGCCCTTAGTTCTAGAATTCAGCAGATAGTCCCAATTTTAGCATCCAACTTCAACTCTAAGTTACATCCTATAATACCAAGTTATAGCTTTTGATACAAAGTCAAGCTTTCGGTAGTGATCTTGTGGGAATCACTTTGAGTCTATACTTACTAAATATCATAGATGCGAAACCTAGATTCTAAATAATAGATGATAAATACGAGACCTAGAATCTAGATATTAGACATGAAACCAATATAAGATGAAAATGTTAGATGCAAGACCTGGATGCTAGATGATAGATGTGATACCTAATTACTAAATTCTAGTTGCGAGAGTAATGTAAAATTAAAATACAAGATGCGAGACCTAGATGCTAGATTATAGATACGAGACCTAAATGTTAAATGCTAGATACTAGATGTTAGACCTAGATTCAAGCGCAATGTAAAATAAAAATGATAGAGGCGAAACCTAAATACCAGATGTGAAAAAAATGTTAACTCTCGCGAATGCTTTTTCAAAAAAATATCATTCATAAATTCAGTTTTGCTAGTCTAAAAAAATAAAATCAATAGTACTTTTTGATTTTTTTCTAAATTTCAATTTAAAAGATATAATTTTTTAAAAGTTTAAATAAAACAAATAAGAAAAGGTACACATGTTTGATGATTTTGTACAATATGATATTTTTGTAAAATAATATGGTCCAAATAACAATTAATAGTTTATGGTTTTTGAATAATCAACCCTAATTAAACTTTTAATAATCAACGATAAAATGCACATTTCTCCTCTTATTCTTTTTAGAATTTTGATTTTAATTTTACATTTTGTTTAAATTGAGTTACTTTCTATTTAAAAATATTAATTCTAAAAACTATGTTTAAGTCCAATTTACCATTGGTTTCATGTAATATTTTATGAAGAGAAAATACATGTCATTTGTTTTATAATTAAGATTTTGTTAAAAAAAACTTGTTGGTGGCTACCATTTTTAAAAAAAATGAAACATAACATTAGTTATGTCTATTTGGGTTAAAATCCATAGTTAGTGGAATTGGTTATGTGTATAAAAAAGACTACCTGATATTTTTTTGTATCATATTTTTGTTGGTTTTGTTTTGTATTTGTAGTCATTTATGGAGGACCACATATGTAAATCGAAACAAAAATGTGACCATAAATATAAAACTAGACCAACAAAAATAGCGTTTTGATAAAAAAATATTAGTAATTTTTTTTAATACATATAACCAATTCTAGACTAACCAGGGTATTTAGTCTCTATATCGATATTGTCTTTTCATGTTTTATAATTTACAAAAATTAAATGTTCAAATATTCCATTTATATAAATTGTTATATTAAGATCGAATATTTTGTACGATCATGAATTAATAAGATCTTTATATACAATTTCTATGACAATATGTAATTAGATTATATTTAGTTAACGGTGATAACTTTTTTTTTCCAAATCAAAATGGAGGCTTGGATTAATATAGGAAGCTAATTAGGACTTCCCTATACTATTAAACGTAATGTTTTCTCTTCACCACCAAATTTAGAAGAAAAATGGAGATGAGGAATCGTTCTAAAGATTCGAATACTAACTGCGCCATAAATCAAAGAAAAGATCAACGAATACGAATAAAAATGGATGTTTTCGAATAAACAAAATGAAGCTGAAGAGTAAGGGACAACTTCAGGGCAAAAACTAGACTCAATCAAGAATAATCCTGAGCAATAGAGTTGGAAGAGCTCCGGAGATAACATATCATCTACAGAAAAACTAAGAACTAGGCATTTGCTTGTCAGAAGAATCTCCAGTAACCATAAGAGCTTAATGAAAGGTTAGTGACAGATTTATATATTATTTCTAATGTAGCTAATACCTATGGTTTTAGTGATTGCTTTCAAATGATTAGGAACATTACTAGATTTGAATTACGATTTCATATTATATTTCAAAGTCTATTTAGCTAGCCAATCGATAACTTTATTCTACACTCTGCTAATATGGTAAATCACCATTTAAAAGATAATGAGCTATCTGCAACCTTCAAGAAGAGGAGTTAAAGTAGGAGGGTAATTAACTTTAGAAAGAATGTTAACAATTATTTGGGAATCGGTCCCAATGTCTACATTAACAAGCCCATTTTTCTTGCAAATAAGCAAACCATCATAAAGAGCGTGAGATTCTGCTAATATCGGGGAGAGCTTGCCATAGAAATTACCAAATCCAGTGTTTATTTGGCCATTGGAGTCTCTGATGGTGATACCATTTCTAGCATCTCCATTTGCAATAGAAGAGCCATCTGTGTTGAACTTGACTCTGTTTTTGAAGGGAGGACTCGAGGTATGATAACAAGGCTTCTTGTTCTTTTTTATGCGGTTGAAACCACCCATCTCGGCGAAAGCATTGATTGTATTATGCCACAGCTTGTGCTTGAGAATTAATGCTTTATCTAAGCCATAAATCATCTTCTTGAGGAAGTTAATGGTAGCTGAAGTAAAAATAAATGTACCATTGATTTTAGTTTTGTTCATAGCCTTACAAATAGCCCAAAGGATAATAGGAGGAACGATGGAGTTGATATGAGTTTCATTTCCAAAATTCCAAAACCAGTTTCTTAGCATGTGAGTTTTTGTCATATGTCTGCTAATGCTGATGTTGAAGATGTAGGAGTGATAAGACCAGATAGCCCAAGAATAATTTCACTTCACAAACAAATGATTAACTGTTTCAATGCTTGGATATAATTGACACTTTGAGGCCAATCTAATATGTTGCTTTTGAAGAATAATGTCAATAGGTAAGTAGTTGTTGATAAGTCTCCGGGTGAGTAAAGAACACTTCCTGGGGGTGATTGAGTTCCATAACTTGCCAAATAGGTTAGATGAGTTGTGATGCTTCATGATGTTGTACTTGGTGTCTTTAGTATTGTATGTACCATCTTTGGATGCAAGCCAGATTAAAGAGTCTATTTTCTGATTATCAAGCTTGATCTTGTCAATAGCCTCCAAGTCATTAGTAGATATAAAACCAGGAAATTTAGTTTTATTCCACATGTTATTCTCTCAGTAGTTAGCAACATAGTCTCTTTCATACCAACTATTGTCCAAGGAGTTGTCAACAATAATGAAGGGATAATTTCTAAACCAATTGTCGAGCTATAAGTCAATTTTTCCACAACCATAATTCCACTTGATAAAAGGCTCAACAATGTTCAACTAGTCTTTTCCAAATATGAGAACCCTTGTTAGCAGAAAAATTGGCTTGAAGAGGGTGAATATTATGACACTAATGCTATGAGCGTATCTAGCCCAAAGAGATAGGTTGTTTCTGAACGTTATCTATAGTTTGCAAGAGTAGGTATTATGAATATCTTTGATAGTTTTGATGCTCAACCTTCTTCCTTGAAAGTCTTGCAAATCTTAGACCAATTAGACTAGTGGATTTTAGAGATGTCCTAAATGGAGTCCCAAAAACATATATTGAACATATTTTCGGTTTTATTGATGACGCCATTAGAAATAGAGCACATTGGAGCCAATAGTTAGGAATAGCCATGCGGACAGAGGAAATAAGAGTAAATCTTCCCCCATATGAAAGAATCTTGCCATCCCAATTTGAAAATTTATATATGATAACATTAAAAAAGGCTCATAGTTAGAAGTTTTGTTACTATTGCTGATGGTTATGCGAAGGTATGAAGTAGTGAGATAATCAGAACTAAAACCAGTCATATTAGAGATAGTAGAGAATCTAATAGTAGAAACATTCTTTGAGGAGATGATCTTGGTCCTGTTTTTGTTAATAATTTATCCTGAAAGGTCTTGGTATTCCTGCAGAAAATTACTAAAAGAGACAATTATAGAAGGTAAAATATTAGTGAAAATAAGCAGGTCATCTACAAAGGCTAAACAGATGATGAAGACAAAACATAATAAAACTTTGATGATGAAGCTGTGGGACATTCTATCAAAGGATTTAGCCATGAAAACCTTGATAAGAATGTTCCCAAATCACCTTTCTATTAATTCATGGATCATTTCTTTAGCAATAAGGATACTTTCATGAATAGACTTATCGTTAACATAAGTTCCTTGCACTTCTCAGGTAAATTTAGGAAGAACAAATGAGATTTTTTTGTTGATAATTTTGAAATGATTCTGTTGGTAAAGGTGCAAAGGATGATGGATCTGTAATGATTCCGATTTGTAGGGTTGTTGGACTTTGGAATAAGGCAGATGCCAATGGAGAGGATGTCTTTGGGGATGTTTTGACCTTGAAAGAAGAAGATGATTGCTGCACAAAGATCCTTCTTTATAATCTTCCAATAGGTAATGAAAAACAATTATTAAATTCATCCATGCCAGCCACACTTGTAGGGTTGAGACTCTTGATTGTATTATAGATTCCATCCTCCTTAGTTATAAGCTTAGGAACATTCTTGAACAATGGGTTATTGATAAGATTTTCATGGTTCTTATGATTAAATTCAAAATTGTTAGTTAAAGTATTTTTGAAGTAGTTTAGAGTTGAATTACCCGTTAGATGATCCTCAGTTATCCAAGTAGAGTTGTCTTTGATGCAAGTGATCAAGTGTTTTCTTCTTTTATTCTTGACATAAGAATGGTAGACCTTTGTATTTCTGTCGCCATCTTTGATCCAGCTAGTATAGGTTTTTTGGTGCCAATATGACTCTTCAACTTTAAGAGCATGAAGAAGCATAACATTTTTCTTGGATAAAGTTGTTACTGTTTTCCAGATTGTTATTATCTTGGAGGATTTTCTCCATGATGTTGACCTGTTCTTCAGTTTAGTGATGTTTTCAAAGATGTTTCCAAAGCTATGCTTTCTAATACTGGAGATCATCTTTAAGCCTTTTGATCTTGTTCTAAAAAATAAATTAAGGATAACCCTGCATAATAAGATTCTAGTAAGCTTTAACTGTAGGGAGAAGAAAGTCTTCACTTAAGATCCACATGTTTAGAAATCATAAGCTAGATTTAGGAGGATTAATAACATGGGATATAAAGACAAGTAGAGGGGAGTGATCAGAACAAGTTCTTGCTAGATGAGTGACTTTGGTTATGTTGAAATAGTCAAACCACTCAGAATTGAATAATGCACGATCCAGTCTATTCTATATGTATTTGTTAGTCCAAGTAAATCTTGTTCCCACATAACCAACATCTTCCAGCGAGCATTCTCTGATGGTGTCATTGGAATCCTTAGCACTTTCAAGACAGTAAGTAAAGCAACCCATCTGTTCACTAGATGATACAATAGAGTTGAAGTCACCTATAACAAATCTTTTTTTCCATATTATTAGAGATAAATTTAATGGAGTTCCAGATCTTTGACACTTTGCATAGAGAGTAGTTAGGTTGAAGCTCTTGTTTAGAGATTTGTAAATTATTGTAGAGTGCAAGAAGTGAGAATGGTTGATAATTGTGTGGATGCTGAAGTCCTATGACAAAACCAGATCTTATTGCTGATGTTAGAGAAGTAGTTAGGGAAGCCAATCTTGATATCAATGTTATGGATGCTATCCTCTTTAATTAAAAGTTCAAGAACAACCAAAATATACAATTTTTCTTTTTTGATAATTGATTTAAGGATTCTGATTGAGGCCATGTTTCCAATACCTCAAATTTTCCAACATATGAACTTAATCATTGTTAAGATTATGATGTAAGGATTGATTTTCCCCAAAAAGGTACTTGATGATAATATTTCCTTTCCTTTTCCTGATGTTAACTTCTTTGAGTCTCCAATTTAGGAGAGTTTGAAAGTCCTTATCTGATTCTTTCTTCTTGATTTTAGATGTTTGAGGTGAACTGCCAATATTGTCTTGTTTGGGGGTGTAGCTTTCAAATCCATGTTGAAATAAGGATAGTAATCTTCTTCTAAGTTCTTGATAACATAAATGTGATCTTCGTTCTTTTCTGAAGAAGCAAGGGAGGTATTTCCTTTAGGAATGGTCATTTTGATAGCAAAACTACTGGAATCATCATTGTTAATAGGATTGACAATCCTATTGACAATGATAGACTTGACTTTGTGAGGCTGCACTTTGTTTTTTTCTTTGTTTGGTTGACGATCATCCTTTTGGAACAAAGCTGATATCTTTCATGATATTCAGAAATTGATGATTGATCTTCTCGAGAGTTTCTTGATTTGCGGAGATAGAGTTTTTTTTGCGTATTTTGACAAATCTTTATAATTTAAGTGAAGCCAACTTCCTTCGAAGTTGACAAAACCAGCTTATATATAACTTTGGAGTTTCTTAGAAATGTCCAGTTTAAAGATGAATACTTTACAACACTCATCAGTACAATTAACCTACAAACTCCAATTATAACAAACAATTCTATTACATACGTTGTCGGATCTCGCTGCAAAAGTCTCATATCACAAGTCACGAATGTAAAAAGTTAAAAATTCAAAAGGCATTTTATTTTAACTCAAAAGTAAAATATAACATTACAAAAAGTATGGCCTTCTTTATTTTAGTAGGTTGGTAAAAGTCCAACGACAATAATAGATTAGAAGGCCATTTATATAAAATTGACAGTAGATATCATTCTTCATTAGGCAACTTGCTGGATAATTTTATCATTGGCTGCGTAAAGCGTCTGAAGAGATATCTTTGGCCGAGTGACAAATCTTTGAAACCACAAGGCAGACCTTTTAGGAAGTCTATCGGTAAGATTCGCGAAATTAATGTAGTTCATGCCAAATCGGACTGTATAACCAAGACCAAACTCGAAGTTGTCCATTAAGGACCAACCAAAGTACCCTTTGACGTTGGAGCCATTCCTGTGTGTAAGATGGAAGAATAATGAAGTAAAACATTAATCTGGACGAAATAGAATATAAGATGTAAGTAAAGATGGCATACTCTATTGCATTTTGGAGAAAACAAAGATGGCTACAATGATAATCAATTCTTGTAAAGTCTTTCAACGTCGGGTCAACAGGAGCAGTCCCATTGTCGCTGAATCCTATAAACACATGTTTGGAGAGCTCAGATGGAGTCCATTTATGACTAAACTTCTGATAGAAACTTAATTACCATTTTCAGTGATGTAAATTAAGGGATTATTGTATTTGTCCTTGATGTAAGTAAGAATTTCTTGAAAGCCCTTAGGATAATATCTAAAATTTGAAGCCTGCAGTAAAAAAAAGAGGAGTACGAGTTTAAAAACGTTAGGAAAGGTCTAACAATAATCAAAATATAAGAGTGAAAGAGATTATCCAGACCGCAGGTCCAATGGGTACATCATCTCGATAGACTGCAGAAGGAGGGTAAAAAACAAAAAAAGGATCAGCCACAGGAAATTTATCGGGGGATATGCTAATATTTGTTATTATTTGGGTACTTACAGCTGAGACCAACACGCATATCTGTATTAGCATGCGGTGTTAGGGGGTCTGGGGCCGGAAGATCCTTGGCATACTGAGTGAAATAATAGTTAATTCCCACAAAATCCATCGATCCTTTAAGTATTTTGGATTCTGCTTTTGTGAAGTTTGGCAATCGGCTTCCGACCAGTTCTTTCATGCTTTCTGGGTAGTCACCTTTTGTTAATGGGTCCATAAACCTGGAAAACATACAACAATCGTTATATTTTAATGCACTGCCAAAGAACTATTATATTAATGAAAAAGTATTTGTATATACCATCCCACTATGAAATCAAGGCCGCGTTGAACAGCCTTCTTGTCTGCTTCGGAGTTTTCATTGTATGGAAGAAGCCATCTGGTGATAAGTGTGATTCCAACCTTACCTCCTTGAAACTGAAATTTGCGTCTATATAATTCTGTAATTTTTGCATGTGCAAGGATTTCATAGTGTGCCACCCAATAGGGTTCGGTGGCAGAATCTCCTTCGTCACAGTAAGAACGATCAGAGCATCTACCTGGTGCATCTTGCCCAGAAGCATAACCTCTTAGGGGAACAGAATAGGGTTGGTTGATTGTGATCCAGTTCTTTACTCTGTCTCCAAACCTCTGGAAGAGAAGCTCAGCATAATCCAGGAAGTCATCCCTACAAACACATCCATTTTTCATATTAATTTATATTATAGGAACAATTATCACAAAGTAAAGAACACACTTACAATATGTGAGGACTTAAGAAACCACCGTATTCGTCATCTAACGACTGCGGAAGGTCCCAGTGGAAAAGTGTGATAAAAGGTTCTATGTCTATATTTGTTCACAAAACCAAAGAGTAGTATCAATTAGTTCGTGAAATCTTAGTGTAAGTTATATTAAGATGGAGCTCATGAATCATATATAATCATACTGTTTTTAACGAGTTCATTGATCAGCTCATTATAGTACTGAATTCCTTTCTCGTTTACTCCTCCACTTAGCTTTCCTCCTGAAAGTGATTGCCAAAAAAGGCTTAATACAAGATTATCTATACCCGATAAAACTATAACTGATTGCTTACTTGGTAGCACTCTAGACCACGCAATGGAGAATCGGTAGGCATTCAACCCCATGTGTTTCATGGTTGCAACATCATCCTACAATATCCAAGCATTGTTTTACAACTTCATTGGTTTTGTTTGCTTACTATGTTTGGTTCAACTATCAACCTTACCTTGAAAGCAAACAACGAATTACTACCAATATCAGCATTACTCCGATCCGTTGTTTTTTCTGTAACAGCACAAGTTTCAAGTTAATGAAAAACAAACAGATGATGCTGTTATTTATAATCTACTTTTCATTTTAAAACGACGTTATTGATATGTCTAAATCTTGAATCAATCTGGTATATATATAAAATGGTAGCATAGGAAGTAAAGAGACCAGGGTATCGGTGTGTGAAAGTATCCCAAGTATTAAGTCCACGTCCAGCTGCACCCTCTATCTGAAAACAAATAGATATGTACCAAACCGTTAAGCCAGATCATTATAAAGGTTTTAAATATACACATTTCAACCCGACTAAATAAATTAGTACCTGGTAAGCAGAAGTTGCAGTTCCGAAATAGAAGTCTTTAGCGAAAAAACTACTGTTAAATGCTGCAGTGGAACGACAGCTGCTATAAGGAGGTTTGTCTCTACAAGAGAGAGCAGCAGATTCAACACTTAAAATGGACAAAAAAATAACCCCCAAGGTTACTATTAGCCTATCTCCAGCTTCAGTTGCCATGGTTGAGTTGGTGAATAGAGGTCTCCTAAGTAGGGCTTTTTATAGTGAACGTATGCATGGAATTTTAGTACAATGCAGCTATTCAATGTGTAACCTTCAAGCTTCAATCATAAAATTATATTCTTTTTTTTTCTAAAGTATCACTCTAGACACTAGTGGAGGAATAAAGGTGCAATGTATAAAAAACACTACTTTTCCTATCTTCGTATGTTAAAAATATACTTTATATCTAATTAAAAAATGTATACCTTTTAATGATATATACTTTCTACTCTTCTTTTCTATTTCTTTATTTATTTATACAAACCTTATTCCTATCGAAGAGAAATAACAATAAAATACTAATAGAGAAAGAAAAAATCTTTGTATTTCATTATTTTTGTTGCTTTTTCATTAGTACATAATGTAATACTACCAAGTTTATTTTTAGACAATTTCCTTCTCTTTTTACGATTACCCAGTTTGTGTGGGTGATCGATTTTTCAGTTTAAGTATAATTAAGAAAGTCTGAGGAGGACAATAAATAAATCGAATAAGAGTGAATGGATAGGAAATGCATTAAAACATTGTTACAAGTGCTTTATGTTATCTACTTCATTTCAAAAACTGCCGCAGCTCAGAATCGATATTCTTGGTAAGGATAACTTCTTGAGATAGTTTGTTGTTTCTAAATCTTCCATGAAATAAAAAAGCTCTCTGGGAAGATAGGGCATTGTGTTACCGATTCTGTACCATCAACATAACTTGCCCACTCTAAATCCAGACAGGCCTCAAGCTGTAAAGAAGAAGTAGAAGAATAAAAAATTTCTTGAGCATATGATGCCTTGCAATACCAAGGTACCTTATGACAAACTTGATCATGAGTTTGTAAAGACTTGACAAGAAATCGCTGAACGTTTTTGTTCTTGTTATGCCCATCTTAACCATTAACATTAGGATTAGGATTCAAATATATACATATTCAATAGCTGATATGTGTGAAAAAATTTCTGAGACGTAAACTGAACCGATTTGATAACAAATCAGAAAATAAAAAACAATCTGATTTATATTACTCGAAACTTATGACATTTACATGGTAGAAGATAATAGCTGCAGATAGTCCAATCCAACTTCTTAATGTTAGAGAAAATAAATCATATTTTATACTAAAAGATAATTACATAGATAATGGCTCATTAGTGGCTAAGCGCAGTTGTTTGACCTGCGAGCTGGACCATATCTTCTCAGCGCGGTGGGCGGACCAATTCCCTGCGTATCAGCTAGTCATCGCCTTAAATTTTTCTACAGGGTCTCTTTCCGTTGGCCGTGTTGTTCTTTGTTTTGTCCTGGCTGTTATCGTCCGGACAGTTGTTAAATTTATTGAATTGATCGGACGAACATATAAAATTCGGATTTTGATTTTGGAACCGAAAAATCGGTCCGGATTCGTTCCGGTTTCAGTTGCTTTCACTTTCACTTTGGTCCGCTTTAATTAAAGTTAAATAAAACTTTGACTTTTACTAATATTTATCTTTCTTTCTTTTTTTCGCGATGATACAATATATATAAAATATAATTAATCAAAAATAATAATGGATTCCGTTCTTCTGTTCCGTTTAATTGTTTTATTGGTTCGGTTTTATATCATTCTATCAATTTATCAGTTTTTACCAGTTTGATTCGGAACCGATCTGGATTTTAAGATTTGAAAACAGACCGTTAAAATTCAATCCATTTTTACCGGTTCAGCTTGGCTTCAGCCGCTATAGTTAAACTGAGTGTTAAATCCTCACATGCGTGCCACCTGATAAATATTTTTTATCTATGGAATGGTTTGCTAAATTTGTACGAGCATCACGAGCTTTGGAATATTCCGAGCATTTTTAGATATCAGTTTTTTGGGCTAATGAACAATTTATTAGAATTTAAAGGCCTCATTAGAGGATTACAAGACTTTAAGGATCTATTTTGGGTATTTAAAGTTAACGGAGTTAACTAATAAAAGAGCATATTTTAGTGACCATTTAAAGAAAAGTAAAAACATTAGTGGCTAAACTTAATTTGTCCTTAATGAAATATTGGATGATACTAGATTTGGTCTATTTTTTTGTAGTTTCAAAATCACAATTTTTTCGGAGATGATCTTCTCAACTCCTGGTGCTTTCCTATCTTCAGTGTCACTTCATCATTAGTCCATTAGGAGTATCCTTCTCGATTTTTTGCTCGTGAGTTCTGAGCTATTGTGATTCATGATGGTTGGATAATAGTACAACAAAATGTTTTAGGCAGTCTTTGAAATACAAGTGAGTTTTAAATAACTCTTATATATCCAATCTGTAAGAGTATATTATTGTGTCTAATTCAGGAGGGGGAACAAAGTTCTGATAATCGATCCTTATTTTACATTTTTGAGTCCATCGAGCCAGCCAATCAGCTGCCCGATTTTCTTCTCTATATATGTGTTGAATCGACATAGTACTTGTTATGAGGGACTTGATGTTATAGAGTATAGATTTCAGATGATAAGGGTATGATCCTGTTAAAAATAATTTAACTAAAATTCCAGAGTCTGTTTCAGTTTTTATTTCCCTTAATCCTTTGATTCTGCATAACAACAAGCCGTCATAAATTACTCTTGCTTCTGCCTTTAGTGTTGTGAGTTTTCCGTAGTTATTCTTGTATCCAGCTATAGGTTTCCCAGCGTCATCTCTAATTATAACTGCACCACAGGCCTCACCAGCAATAGAGCGACTAATATCAGTGTTAACTTTGAAACATCCTTTGTCTGTCATAGTCTCCTTTAGGTAGGAGATTTTCTTTTTGGTTTTAAGGTGATTAACGCACCCCAGGTTTATAGTAGCATATTCATTCAACTTCCAGTGTTTTGGTTTCAATATAGTTGAGTGGTCGAGAGATGTCAACATGTGTTTGATGTAGCTAATAGCTGATTGAATTGTTGTAGATTCCTTCTTCATTTTAATTTTGTTTCGTTGATGCCATATCACCCACGTAATGATTGGAGGAAAAATGGATTTGATGTGATTCTTAATTGGTGCAGACTGAAACCAGGTTTTAATGAAGTGATTGATTGTCATATGGCGTCTTATATCCACATTTAGAAGACTTGCAAAGTAAGTCCATACTCTTCAGGAAAAATTACAAGAAATAAACAAGTGGTCAATGGTTTCGATATTTTGGAAAAACTAACATTTAAAACCAAAGTAATTTGTTTTCTTTGAAGTATTAAATCAACTGGAACTTAATTTTTAAGGATTCTCCATTAGTAGGAAAGAACATTTTGTAGGAACAATCTCATTCCATATATTTTCAAATAAAGAAGACCTACTACCAGTTGATTTTAAAGCCTTAATAGTGTCTTTAATGTTGAAACATTCATTAGATGAAAGTATAATATCAAGATTAAGATCGTTGATCTTAATTTTAGATATAAGACTGATGTTATACTCAGTCAGTAATGGAGCCATTCTAGATATGTTCCATGTATTTTTGTTCCATAAATAACTTACCTTCATACCTTTGAACCGTGAATTGTTGCAATTTGAATTGAGAGAGATTAAAGGAGGTTTCCCAAACCCGTTATCCAACCAGATGTCTGCATCTCCTTTGCTAATTTTTCACTAAATGTTTTTTTTCAGCAAAGTCCTTGATCTTTGCTAATCTTTTCCAGGTTTGAGATCCTGGTTTTGAGTAATTAAGTTGAAGGGGATGACCACCTTTGCAGTAAATACTATGTAGAAGCTTGGACCATAAAGATACGTTCTCCCTGAATCTAACCCATAATTTACAAGAAAAAGATATCTGGATGTCCTAAAGGCTATTGAAATTAAAGTCACCCTCCTTAAATGGTTTGCAAATTGATTGCCAAGAAGACCAATGGATTTTCTTTGTTTCATGATCTAGAGCCCCATAAAAATTTATTCATTATCTTTTTTATGTTGTTGATGACAGAAGGGGACAGCCAACAACTTTGAAGCCAGTACATTGGTATGGGCATAAGAACTGTGTTAATCAAGATGAGCCTGCTAGCATAGAAGAGAATATTTCCTTCCCAGTTGTTGATTTTCTCTTTAATCTTATCTATTAAGGGGAAGAAGTTAAAAAAATTGTTATGGGGACTGAGAGTGATGCCAAGATAAGGTGTTGGAAGGTGCACTGTCTTGAAGTTAGTTTGAGAGGTAAGAGCGTTCCTTCTGGTGTCAGTCATCTTCTTGCCTATGATTATTTCAGTTTTATCTTTGTTTATTGCTTGACCAGATGCCTCTTGGTATTCCCACATGAATTCACCTATTTTTCTCAAAGAAGATGTTAGACCATTATTGAAGATCAGCAGATCATCAGCAAATGCAAGTATAGGTATATTAACACTTCCTCTGCAAGAATATCTTAATGTTCAGTCTGAATCTAACATTTTGTATAATCCTATAAGTAGAATTTCCTCATCTAGAATGAAGAGGCTATGGGACAGAGGGTCCCCTTTCCTGATACCTCTTTTAATCTTGAAGAATCGTATAGCTTTCCCATTAATTAAAATAGAAACAAACACTGATTTTATGATGTTACTTATAAGATTGATAAAAAAATCTAAATCCAAAACAATTTAGAACTTTTAAAATGAAACTGCAGGAGGTATTGTCGAAAGTTTTTGACATATCCACTTTGATAACAATGTTGTTGGCCTTAGTTTTCCTATATAGATCATGCATAAGTTCTTTGGCCACCAAAATGTTATCCTGGATGACTTTGCCCTTAACGTAAGCCCCCTGGGATTCAGTTATCATCTTGGGAAGAAATAAAGATAGTCTATTATTTAACACTTTTGACATGATTCTATTCATTAATGAGCAAAGGCTGATATGTCTCTATTATTTCCAGCTAGTACGGCGTTCTACTTTAGGGATTAGACAGATACCATTTGCAAGTATACCTTTAGGGATGTTTTGACCTTTAATAAAAGAACATAATGCATTCATCAGGTCAGATTTAATGATTTGCTAACAAGAGACATAAAAACACCTGTTGAATCTATCCATCTCAGCAGCACCATAAGGATTAAGTTGCTGGATGATGGTCCAAACTTCAAGTTCAGAAGAATTGGCTAGGAATATGTTGTTATCTAATTCAGTAACTATTCTAGGAACTACATTAAAAATAGTACTTTCCATACAATTAAGCTCATGATAAGAATAAGAAGAAAGCTTATCTGTGAAGTATGAAGCAGCAAATGTGTTTATCTCTTCCTTCTCTGAACACCATCTGTTGTTAATTTTGATTCCACGAATTCTATCTTTTCTTTTTTTCTTCATAGCATAATTGTAGTATAGTTTTGTGTTTCTTTCCCCATCTCTTATCCAGTCAGCATGACTTTTTTTTTTCAAAAGTCCTCCTCCATTGTTAAGGCAAGTAAGTGATCAGCAATGGCTTTGTTGAGTAGACATTTGTCATGGTCACATCATGTTCTTCTGTAACAATCTTCCATAACGATTACCTGCTCCTCCGCTTGTTTAACTTTGTCAAAGAGATTTCTAAAATGATTAACATTCCATGCTTTAAGTGTTTCCTTTAATATTTTAAGTTTATTCCAGAAAATAAACATAGGGAAGCCCTCCATTTCCTCAGTCCAGCTTTGTTTGAAAAAATCATTGAAGTATTTGTCCATAGTCCAAATGTTAAGGAATCGAAAGGATTTATTATTATTCTTCATGCTCTTTGTAATAGTTAGAAGTAATGGGGTGTGGTCAGAGAAAGTTCTTGGCAAGTGTTGAACTTTTGTTTCATAAAAAGTATGAGCTCATTCTTGGTGATGTAATACTATGTCCAGTCTCCTCCATTTAGTTTTGTTTGTCCATGTGAATTTAGTTCCTATGAAACTTGCATCTTCCAAACAACAATCGTTAATCATATTAGAGAAATCAGTAGATCTTTGAGAGCAGAAGGTAGTGCAACCATCTTTGAGAGCAGAAGGTCAGAGCAAGTTCGTGGCAGGTGTTGAAATTTTGTTTCATAAAAAGTGTGAGCCCATTCCTGGTGATGTAATACTTTAACCTGTCTCCTCTATTTAGTTTTTTTTGTCCATATGAATTTAGTTTCTATGAAACCTTCATCTTCCAAACAACAATCGTTAATCATATTAGAGAAATCAGTGGAGCTTTGAGAGCATAAGGTAGTGCCACCAGCTTGTTTAGATGTTGTGAGTATATCATTAAAGTCTCCAAGTATGAGCCTTTCTTTAAGAGAGTTTGATAGAGTTTTAAGCTCATTCAAAAGATACATTCTTCCAGCTCTTTGACACTTTGTGTAAAATACAAGTTGTGTTTATTGTTGTGTCCAGCATCACATGCTTAACTGAGATGTGGATAAATTGGTAGTTATCAACAATAATTTTGAAGTCCAACTCAGGATCCCAAAGTATCCATATTTTGTTAGATGAGTTTGCGTAGCACTTTTGTAACTTGATTTTTTCAGCAATAGTACCAATAAGATCTTTGTTGATCATTGGTTCTTGGATGAAAACTACCTTGATATTTTGTTTCTTTATTAAATACTTCAGCCTCATAATCGAGGGATTGTTACCAATCCCTCTTATGTTCCTGAATAAAATTTTAATCATTAAAGTTATTGTTGTTGTTTTTGTTGATCTCATCAAATTGAAGAGATTTTATCACTTGGGCCTTCCTTCTTCTGTTGTTTTTAGCTTTTTTTAACTTCTGATCTAAAATGTTCTGAAAACTTGGATCTACACTCTTATTTTTTAGTTTAGGAGTAGGAAGAAGGCTTCCAAAATTGTTAGGAGATTTTGATGCATTCGACATAATTTCCATTGTTTGAAAAAAGTTATAGTTCTCATCAAATGATTTTATTGCTTCGATTATGTCATCTTGATTGTTTCTTTCATTGTTGAACACATTGGTTTCCAAAGAATACTCTAATATGTAATCACTGTTGCTATCAAGAACCTTCAATGTTTTAAAATAATTCTTAAGAAGTTTATAAGAAGTAGAACTATGTCCATATACAGCCCTCTTAGCTTTCTCTAAAACAAGCCATGAAACACGGTAAAAAATATCTAAACCATAGTCATTTTTTAAAAATGATTTCACGCTTGTTGTTATAATATCAACTCTCCTCCTCACACAATCACGTATTTCATTTCCAATCAAATTAGATGACAATGCCTTCTATTTTCTTTGCTAAAACCAGTCCCACATATGTGAGTTTCAATATACTTCTTAATAATAAAAAAACCAGTAGACCTCTCTTGTTTAGCATAAAGTCTCCAAGGACAACTCTTTGAATCTTTTTTCATACAATAAACAGTTACTCTATGTTTGTTTTTATGCAAATATTTAAAAGAAAAACATTTTTGTAAAGCCAACCGACTAACAGTTAATCTTA
This sequence comes from Limnanthes douglasii subsp. nivea, assembly GCA_036936605.1. Classification (NCBI taxonomy): domain Eukaryota; kingdom Viridiplantae; phylum Streptophyta; class Magnoliopsida; order Brassicales; family Limnanthaceae; genus Limnanthes; species Limnanthes douglasii. Next base: position 156,584,543 of record JAUPFV010000002.1, read on the forward strand.
AACCTACTACTCCATCTTAAATCACATGTCCAACACCACTCATTTCATTAACCCAACCAATAGTAGCAAGTGCTTTGTGCTTGCGACTAATAACACTAACACCAGAAGTTTCACTAGTTTCTCCACAAAAAATATCCTCATTTGAAACTTTAAATATACTTTCAGCGGTTTCTCTAATATTATCACCACCAACAACATCACCTTCAACTTTAATCGTAATACTTGAAATACCCAAACTATCAATAAATGATACCAAAGCAATTAAATCTCCATCAGAACCTAAGATAACGTTTTCTAGATCACCACAAGAGTATCTTTAATTTGAATTTTCACCGAACCAACGTATCATATCTACTTAAAACAAATTTAACAATATTTTCAAACTCAACAAACAAACTAAGATCACAAATTGCAATCTCCCTATTTAGTTTAAAAATAAACATTAGACTACTAGACATTGCGTACCTACATTAGACAAGAGCTTCGCATCTATTATTAGTAAACAGTACAAGAGTTTCACATCTATCTGTAAAACACGTTTTGCATCTTCACAAACAAGAGCATTACTGTTTCGCATCTTCATAAATAAAAACATTAACGTTTCGTATCTAGTAAAAAGACATTTTTATCAATCGTTCTAGAAAAAACCTACACGTTTCGCAACTATCGGTAAGTTCATAGCAAAACGTTTCGCATCTCCTTCGTAGAAACCCAGAACAGTTATGCACAGACTAAAACTCATAATATCTAACACACAGACTCAAACTCGACGAAAAACTAACAATAATGACACAAATATACTACATTATCAACGTAAAATAACTGATAAATACTAAAAAAAAAACAGATTGACTAACCTAATACATAGAAATCTAAACTCGAGCAAACAAGTTTGACTAAAACTCAAATTCTACATATATAACAATAAACTAACTGCGAAATCAACTTAAATACAATCAAAATCATCCAAAAATAATAAAAATACAAGAAATAGATTAAGAATGGAAAATTACCTATGATAGCAGAGAATTGTTCAATTCACGTAGAAACAAATTATGGGAAAAAGACTAAAATATGAGTGTTAAGGCTTTTATATAAGTGAGTAGGGGTATAAAAGGTATTGATGGGTCTTAGATAGTAAATATTTCACAAAAGCGGGTATTTCTTCGAGAAATATGAAAATATGGGTCTTTAGTGGATAATACTTTGGGTATTGGGTCTTAAATGATACTTTACCCCTATTTTAAATATTTTATCACACATTTTGATTAATAGTTTACTATATATTTAAAGTTCTTGTAATCTTTAGTTCTTTTAATTATTAGGTATCTTAAATAGATTATGTTAGATATTTCAACTACATTTTTAAAGTTGTTAAAATCTTTAGATAATTTATATCTTTCAGATATTATATATTTTAAATACTATATTAGATATTTCAACTAATAGTTTATTATATCTTTCTACAATAAATCTTTAGATGTTTTAATTTTTTTTTCTTCAGTACTCTAAGATACATCTTTATGTAGCGACGAATCCTTCTCGACTCATCTTCTACTTGTTAAGGATATTTCAGCGATATTTGTTCGGACTTTTATAGTCTTTCCTTTCATAACCATTAGAAATATGGATTAAGAAGATAATATTTGAAGTATAAATATAGTTGTGAGAATAATTAATAAGATGTATCATATTTATAGGTTTTTGAGTATCTCGTGAGTAACCGATTCACATACTTGTCCGAAGAAGGACTATATGCCGGTGCGAATGAAAGCTGAGGGAAGTATGTATAAGACCAAACATAATAAGATGTCGTCTCCGATTTTTGCGGATATCTTATCATGACATATGCCAAAGCGCTTTGACATCTCGAAGTTAGAAAAGTTCGATAGGAAAGAAGATTTAGACAGCCACATTGAGTAGTTTAAGAATTTTACGATTAATTATGATAACGATGATAAATTTTTGTGCAGGGCTTTCTCTCAAACATTTAAGGGTGCTGCCTCGAAATGGTATAACACCTGCCTTAGGGTTGTATTAAGAATTTCAACATGTTTTGGAACATCTTCCGCCAACACTTGGTGGGAAGCAAAATGTTCTGGGCGAATGATGATAGAATAATTTATTATAGACAAAAATATAGGGAGAGTTTGAAGGGTTACACACAAGACTAAGACTTATATGGAGGATTGTAAAGATCAGGTAGCTTTAGCAGCTTTCCGAATGAGAATTTTTCTCTGGTATTTTGAAAGATAATATTGCGGAAAAACTGGCCATGACGTTTAACACTTTCCAAATGGGACTTCTCCCCAGTATTTTGACCAATTCCTCCAACTTATCATGTGATGATTATTGTTCGACCAAGAGCTCCGACCCAATTACTTACGAGACCAATGGTGAATTCACAAGCGAAAAACGCACAACAAAATGTCAAGCTGATGTCAAACAAGTGGGTTTGACCATCTCATTTTGCTGAATTGACAACATGTATAGTAATAATTTTTGACAGGGCTCAGAATCACATGAAATTTCCCAAACCTACCCCAATATAGAATCCTAAGTAAAGCAGAAGCAACAGGTATTGCAAGTACCATGATGATGTTGAGCATGAAACGAACGACTGTTTGGTGTTGAAAAAAGAAATACAAGTGTTGATTGAAAATAGGAAATTGACAATATTTGTTAAGAAAAATTATCTTATAGCTCCGAATAAAGAGAATAATTTGATGATTTTAGAATTTATCGACGCTTTTGATGTTTCTTCTGAGTATTTGGATCCAAAGTAAGGCAGGTATAAGACTATGCTAGTTGATGAGCCAACTGCCAAAGGATATGTTAGTAAATTGTGTGCTTTCTTTGATTCATTGAAATTTTTTGGGGGTGATACTATTTCATGGACATCGAACTACTCCCGAAAAAAGAATTTCGTGAGCCTAACAACTTAATTGGAAGCAAGCATTTCTCCACATTTTTATAGGAGTCCATCTCCACTAGTATGTTTTGAGGATGATTATATAAGATAAGTGTTTATCCCACACGAAGACGTTGTCGTAATCGTGGCACAAATTGCTGGAGACGAGATACGTAGAATTTTGATAGACACTAGTAGCTCCGCCGATATATTATTCATGATAACCTCTAAAACGATGGAAAGCCTCTTGGCTATTCTTCGTTCAAATCAGATAACTATGGGTTTTACACGGGTGACTATCTTAGTAGTTGGGGAATTTGAAGATATAGTGGAGCTAAGTCGCGGATCGTTTATGAAAGAGGTGACAGTGTTGTTCATTGTGGTGGATGCACCAACATCATACAATGTAATATTCAGAAGATCTTCGCTATTAGAATGTAGAAACTGGCTTCGATTGTTCATCAATTCTTGACATATATCGTGGGAAATAGTGTATGAACGTTCAAGAGTAGCCTGAAAATGGTAATAAAATGTTACAGAACGAAGTTGGCCCCAAAACAAATTACAGGGGGCGAGTCGAAGAAAACATAGTAGTTAGAGGGTCCTCCTCGAGATCTGATCTTGTTGATGATCCAAGGGAGATCCCCCATATATATAGCGAAAAGGTATATAAAAGTTAAAAATATATCTACTCATTTACTCCTTAAAACAATCCTCAAATCACCCCTTAAAACACTTATAAAAAAACTCCACAAGCAGCCCCTCGGCAGGTAGTTTTAGAAACTGTTACTCCTACAATAATGTCCGTAGGAGTGCAACCCTTTGAACCAATTAAATAGATGATGACAAGACACTTGGTGGATGAGCCTGAAGAAAATCACGATTTGGCTTTTGTTGAAAGTAATCAACAAAGAAAAGCGATTGTCGCTTAATCTTTAAGGGTCAGAAAATCCTCCTAAACCGAGGCGCCATCCCGCCAAGACAAAGGTCTTAGGTTCCTTTGGACCCCACTTTGGTAAGATATTTCGTTTTACTAAACCTATGCCCCACTCAAGAATGTCCAAACATGTTGTTCACTCTGATAGCCTGCTTAATAGCAGCCAAGATATTCGGGATCGTATTATCGATGGAGCAGTTAGTCGGATTAACCTGCGTTGCCAAGAATCTCTAGTGCCTTTATTATTCCTTGAACTCGGGAAATAAATTCAAGATAGTGGAAAATCTCCTTGAAGCCAACAAAAAGTGAATGAAAATATTTTTCCTTATGTTCGAGATGTGGGAGTCGGGATTCGAGGAGTTTGTTAAGACACCACATAGGCTTTCCTTGATATGGACCAGCATATGTATATCCTTACTCAACTTCTTTTAACTTTGTTTATTTTATTTATTCTAACAAATGTTTTGTTGGGGGAAAGGGATAAAATGGGTATTTAAGGCGTCTGAGGATCATTAATATTTGCTCGGTTAAGTAGTTGGGCCAAACTTCATGGTCCAATGAATTCCATCATTGTTTCAACTCAGTGACCTTACTAAAATCCACATTTGGAGGGTTAATTTGAAAAATAATGTGACATTAAATGAGCTGATGGCGCCTCCCAAAAAATTCAACATACTTGAACGGTTGGAGACCACAAACGTTCTTGTTTGCTTGCTTTCAAGAGCTAGGAATTTGAGCCATTAGGTCCCTATAACATATGTGGTTGAGGGAGGAAATGTAGAGGATTAGGTCGAGGAGGAACAAAATGTCGAAGCTAAAACCAAGGAGTTTGATCCCATAGAGGAATGTGGCTCTAAGAGGCCATCGAAAGAGAATTGTCCTAAGAAGAAATGTAAGCGCTCAGTTGTTGAAGAAAGCGACAACGAAGTAGAGGAGCATGTTGCTTCCTCAGATAATGAAACATGTGAGCCTAGATTGCCTTCTCCTGATAAGATTTTTGTTATTAACTAAGATTCTCATTGGTTATCAAACGAGGAAACTGCCACTCAAGAAGACGAGGTGACTGATTCCCAAGAAGACGAATGAGATGATACCCAGGTTCCTAAAAAATTCAAGGTTGGCTCCCTATCAGAGCAGTTCAATATTTATAGCGATGATTATCTAGCCTTCCAACTTCATAAACTACTTCATCCCGCGACACTTCTTATAATGAGTCATTGTTTAAGGGCTACATCGAAGATATTTAAGGATACTATGGTTAAACTGTTTAAAATACGTGCATATGCTTCTAATCAGAATTTGTTTAATCAATATATGGATGAATTACTTAAGGAGGAAGGTGAGAAGGTTGAAAGTTTTTGTCAAAATTTATCTCTTGAGAAATATGCTTGTGATTTTTTCAAAGGCAGAAGGTATGGTTCTATGGTATTTACTCCAGTTGAATCTTTTAACAATCAAATCAAACAATTTTGTGGTTTTCCTATACTGGAGTTAATTGATAGGATTAGAGTTTTAGAAATGAGTATAATTTTGAGACGTTTTGGTGATGCATAATGTTGGACTAGCCATTTTGTGTCCTGAATTTGATAAAAAAGTTTAAAGCTAATGTGGAAGAAGGTCATCCATTGATAGTTCATTCATTTACTCCTCTTTTGCATGAAGTGTTTTGTGATCCCGTTATGGTTGTTGATCTTAGTGTACGTAGTTGTTCTTGTGGTTTGTGGCAACTTGAGTGTTTCCTTTTTTCTCATACTATAACTATGATATTTTAATTAGATGCAGATTATATGAAATATGTTGAGCCATATTATTTTGTAAGCTCGTATAAGGCAACATATTCATATGGTATAACTGCATTTACTACTTTTGGTCAAGCATCTAATTCAACAATTCTCCAGATCTACTTTCTCCAGTTTTAAAAAAGAAGAGATGGACGGCCTAAGAAGAAAAAAGTTCTATCTAGAGGATAATTAAGTATTCGTTCTATAACATGTTCTTGTTATCGTAAATCTCGTCATAATAGACGAACATGTATAGCATTTTGTAAGATGAATATAATTTTTGATAATTTTAGTTTTCTAAGATGTTTATTCATAATGACAATAGATTGAGAACATTTCAATGGATGATAGATGCGTAACCTTTTGTTATATATTCACATGATAGATGCAAAACCTGTAATAACCAACAAAGATGGGCTTTGCTAGATACGAAACAGGTTTTACAAGACTTACTGAACTGGATGCCGAACTTTTGATAACAAACAACTGACACCAAATACACTGATATGATAGATGCTCAACCTTATGTAATCAAATTCTCAATATCTTTTTTGTAGATGCGCAACCTTGAATAATCAAATATAATATACTTTGATAGATGCGAAAAATTGGATTTAAGTACATTCTTTTGGCAGTTGCTAAACCAGCTCATAAAATACATTTTTTGATGTATGTGTTAAAATATGAATATAAAAAATAAATAAAAGGATTAAGTTCATTATGAAACAAGTGCAATACATGCTAAGTTTAGTAAACGAAATACAAGCTTAAACAAATTTAAAAACAGAGTCTCCATGTTCAAGCTCTGTTTGACCAGACCTTTAGTCTCCTTGTTGATTTTGGTCATCAAAAAATAAAAAAGATAAACTTGTTCCTACCCGTAGTTAAAACAAAATAAAATAAAAGCAGAACCTTCACCTACCATTAGTCAGAATCTTCTTCGTCGTCTTCGTCGTCTTTATCTTCCTCTGAATCTTCTTCCTATGAATCTTTGTCTTTGTCTTTTTCGTCTTCAGTGTTATCATCTTATTCTATCTGGTCCCCTTTCCTCTTTCTTTTTAAGAGGACATAAATAAAATCCTCATCTGGCTCTGTGTCATCTTCAAAAAAAGTATCTTTAGAATATTTTCCTTAAAAAAAACCTGAAACTGTCATCAAATATGTTTTCAGAATATTTGTCTGTAGTGGTATGTTTCCACTCTTCTATTGCCTCAGGTGATCAAGTCGGAGAAATTATATCACTATAAAACAGATCATCATCTGAAGAATAGTTAAGATGTCGCATTTTTCAAAGCAACTTTTTAAGAAGTCAAAAGTTGAGAAGATTTTACTAAGAGTGAAGTGAAATTTTGTGTAATATAACTGAAAATATGAAGTGATATTTATATGAGTAGCTAAAATATTTAAAAAGATGAAAAGTTTAAAGACTTAGCAGATATGATATATTGGTTGATATTGTTTCGATTTATAATTAATGCAATGTAATGATGGGTATCTAAGACTTGTCAAGTCATGTAAGTAAATGTCAAATCAAATTTAAGTTACTAGTGTGAGATTGGTAGAGTATATTAACTACAAAAACATATTACTTCTATAAGTGATAAGTGGATGAAAAATAATTAGACCATAAGATGGGAAAGAGTTTCCAAGAGAAAAAACCACTTGATAAATGAGAAACACGCATTAGAAAAGAAAAGTTAGATGTGAAACCTAGTGTAAAAACTAAATGATAGATGCGAAACGTGTTATTTACATTTCTCTAGTAGATGCGAAATAATATGTGAAATAGAGGAAAATGTGATATGCTAGATGCGTATAGGTAAAAATATTAAGAAGGTGAAAAGATTAGAAGCTTTGAAAGAAATAATATCTTTGGTTGATATTCGTGAGCTTTTATATTTAACGCAATGTAATTATGAGTATCTAAGGCTTTTCAAGTCATGTAAGTAAATATAAAATCAAACTAAAGTTACTAGTTTGATTTTTGAATTGAATTTTATACGTGGGAGATTGGTAGAGTACATTAACTACAAAAATACATTATTTATGTATGATAATTGGATGAAAAATAATTAGACCAGAAGATGGGGAAGAGTTTCAAGGAGAAAAAAACACTTGATAGATGCGAAACCAAAAGGAAGATGCGAAACCCAAAGATAGATGCGAGACCCAAAGATACATGCGAAATCCGAGTAATTACATTCAGATAGATGCGAAACTATCATTGTTAGGCAGTTTTTTCATTGAGATATATTTTATTGTAGACAAACTGTACAAAAACAAAATATCACAAACATCACAAAAAGAAGTAACACAAATATTACAAAACATCGTCCCAATATTTGTTAGTGTTTATGTCATTAAGAAACATGTAAAATATTTCTACTCTTCTTAATGGTGCAATATCAGAAGTTTTGTGTAAGTCAAGTTTCCCATGCAAAATATAATCTTTGAAGTAATCGCAGACCATTACTCCACAATCAAGTGATTCAGGTCTTTGTTTATGAATTTTTACTGGACAATTTATATTTATTGGTTTTTCTGCTTGTAAAATGTTTTTGTGTTGGAGGTATCAATCTGTAATTTAATAAGCATACAAATAAATCAGATGATATATATATATATATATTCTATGAAATTATTATAAAAGAGAGACACTTACTACTCTTTTTGCAGTTTTTCTTGTTGGATCTGGACGTTTTGGTATTGGGTTTAGATTTACTGCTTTTTCATGTTCAACATCTATTACCAATAATTTCCAATGGTTAACATTCCCAGGTCTGGCTTCTGTTAGAAGCGGAACGAAGACGTAACCTTCTGTGATGCCTCGTAGCTTATAGTCAACATATAGTGTTACATCCATATTTTGGTTCAGCGGATGCTATATTCGAGGAGTAATATTTAGAAAACTTTATGTTTATAAATTAACACATGTTGTAAGTATATTATTTTTACCATTACGATTCCAGATAAGTATCTTACTAGCATAAATTCTCATGGACTACTAGCAACTGGTATTTGAAAATTGTGTTTTTTAATGTTGATATACATATAATCGTCGATTACTAGTGTTGTCCAAAGTGGAAACCAACAGTTTGTTAATGTATATATTGAGAAGCAAGGGAAACAAACTAAATTTAAATTTAACTTTTACCGTAGAGTCGATTTCATCTTCATCTGTTATCTCCGTCAAAGTACTAACAAAAATATTAGATACTGGTACATCTAGACATGGCCATATTGTTGGATAGGAATTGTTTTCTCCTTTTTCAATCAGTTTTAATTTGTAATACTCATGTATGTCAATTGCAGCTGTTACTTTGCTTGTAAATGACCATTCTTTTCTGGTAATTCCCATGTTAGGTAGTTTATTAGACATTTGATGTTGAGTAGGATCGAATTTAGTTGAAATGAATGACCTTCATCCAAATATTTTTGCAAAAATGTGAAACAATTGAAACTGTAAGAGGAGATAGATGTGAAACGTTCAAAAAAATAATATATGGAAAACAAGAGAAACCAAGATAGATGTGAAATATACGTAATATTGATATATGGTAAACCTTTGATGTTCAGATAGATGCGAAACCTATGTAACTTTCATATATGAGAAACAAGTGAAAACCAAACTAGATGCAAAGTCTATGAAAATAAAATAGATGCAAAACCAATGGAAATACAATAGATGCAATGAAACTATGCTAGATGCAAAAAATGTAAAAATATGATAGGTGGGAAAGTTGTTCAATCACTTACTTTTTTCTTTTGTATATCCTTTTCAATTCTTATAAATTATTTCTCAATTGCTAGGTGTAAGTCACTGACTTGTGGCGTTTGGATTTCTTGAACTTCTGATGTCTTTTCCTTAACAAAACATAAAACTGGACATTAGATGCGAAATATGTGTAAATATAATGAATAATGAATGATAGATGTGAAACATGTTTCTTCAGTAGATGTGAAACATACTATTATACAAAACTAGTATTCAGTTAAAGACCAGATGCCGATAAACATATGGATACATGATAATAATATAGTATTTAAGCCAAAAAGAAAGATAAGACACAACAATATATATCTTTAAATACAAAAGTTTTTTAAACATGTTTTGTTAATTTTGGGTTATCTGTATCACCTGTTTGTCCACAACATCTTTCTTGGTCACTTTAGATTCTTCAGGAACATCCTTTGTCAAACCAGATGCTTCAGCAACACTCTTGTCCCCTTTAAATACTTCAGCTATACTGTTTATCCCTTCAGATACTTCAGCAACTGATTCTTTAGCAATATGAACAGCATCATTAGTGTTTTTATCATGTTCTTCCATAAGAGTATTGGGATTTTGTTCTTCTGTAACATTAACATGAACGAATGGATCATCTTTTTTTTAAAACCTAACTTTAGTAGGAGTTACAACCGAGGGATCATCTTTCTTTTCAAACCCAACATCACTATTAACAATGGCATCACCTTGCTTTTCCACCCCAACTTCAATAGGAGTAAAATTCTCCTATTCTAGAGCAACAATAAGTTCAGAAGTAGCAATATCAACATTAATATGGGGATCATTTCGTTTTATAATCTCAACATCCGTTTCAGTAACATTCTTATTTTCAATAGCAAAAATATCCTCAAATGTAGTAGCAGCAACATGAAGCTCAACTTCACCAACATGGTCGTCTTCAACAACAATAACAACATTACAATCCTGTTTTTCCAAATAATATTCACTTTTTTCTTGTTGTGGAGGTAGAACCTTGTCTTCCACAACAATATTAGGTGTTTTGTCTTGGTTTTCATCATAAACAACATGGTTTTCGACTATAGTGTTAGGTATTTCTCTTATTTTATTTGGTGATTGGTGGCTTTGATCATTTAATCTCTTTCTTCTTGAATAAGTTTTTGGTTGTTGTTCAGTTGTTTCTATGTTTGGCTCCAACATAGGAAGTTTAAGTGTGTTTTGTAGGTCAACCTCAATGTCCATCTCTGCATCAGATTTCTTTTGTGTAATGATCTTCTCATTTTCCTCGAGCTCCTTTTTTAGTTCATCAATTTGTTGTTGAAATCTTCGAAGTTCCATTTCAGTTTTTTCTACTTTTTCAATTGTTTTTAAGTCAAAGCTCTGGCTACAGACTGGTCTGTTTGTGCTTTAGATGCTTCTAGGGTTGGGGTTGTTGTAAGGGTTGGGTTTGGGTGTGGAGATTTTTGCTGGGGTTGGGTATATTGTGTTAATTTTCTGCAAAATAATAAGCAATGTCAAAGATAGATGCGAAACATTTTGCATAAGAATATGAATGATAGATGTGAAGCCTTAACATTCATAGAACTAGATGCGAAACCTTCAAGTCAAATCAAAATGATAGATCCGGAATGTAATAGAAATAATAGATGCAAAACCTAAATTGGAAAAGATAGATGCAAAACGTATACAAAAATGATAGATGTGGAACCTGCACATAAATGATAAATGCAAAAGATAAATATAAATGATAGATAAGAAACATTAATTGAAAAATAGATGAGAAACGTTAATTAAAAAATAGATGCGAAACCTTCAGTAATCATGACGCTAGATGCGAAACATATTAGGATACTATTGATGTTTGATGCAGACTATAGTAAATATGATAAAATATGAGATTTTTACCTTTTCTCTTGTTAGTAATTTTTTCAACCTTCTGTTTTCTGTCTTGACATGGTATAATCTGTCCGAAATGTTGATTTTAGATATATTTTCTATTGTCTTTTCAGGTGTCTTGAGAATCCTAAGAAGTTGTGATGCTGTATTCACCTTTATTGCAATAGGTGCATGAGCTGTATGTATTGTCTTCTATTCGTTCAGAGGACGGGTTTCTACCGGTAAATTTTTCTCTTTCACGTTCTGTACTGGTTTTATTCGTCGTGTTGCAGTCTTTTTAGTTCTTGGAACTTTTTTACATGGCTCGACTATGTATTTGTCTAATATTTTTCACTTTCAATAGAATCTGTTGCACCTGGTTCTTGGAACATATCCCAATGCAAACCATCTTCATATTCATCTTCGTTGAGGTTTACTTGTTCAGAATCTATTGGTGGAACAATATCATTTTCTTGAGGAGCATCATTATTTTCTTCTTGTATTTGGAATTATTCTCCAAATTGTTCTTCTTTTTCTTCTTCTTCTTCTGTTAGCTTTAATTTTTCTTCAAGAATCTATAAAAAAAATTAAATACTATAGTAAAGAGATATATATGTAAAATGTGAAACAGGAATAAAAAAGATATCGTAAATATACTTGTTCATTTGTTATGTGTTTTATGGCTTCAACCAAATCTAAATCTGTTTTGCACTCAATACCTAGCCATTTGAAGCATCTAGGTATCTTGTCTTTAATTTCAATATCTTGACATAAAGTTGTGTATTCCATGATGAATGACTATATATTAACAATACTTTAGATACCATTTATTGACTAAATATTATATATGAAATAGAACAAAGAAAAATATTAACCACTAAAAGGGCAACACAACCAACTACTCTTCCAGGTTTAGTTTCATGACAAGCTATTATTGAATTCATCAACTTTTACTGGATTGCTTAAGCCCAATTGTAGTTGTTTATTTTGTCAAGGTGTTCTACATAATACACCACAATGGAAGCTAGTACATCTCCAGATGTAGAGAAAAACAAGGTAGAACAAGCTAACCTGATAAAGAGTATCACAATATCTTCTATTGCTTCTTGTCCATGTATTTTTTATGCTTTATTTATTGCATCCAACCAACAAGCAAAAGAATTTTTTTAAAAGGGATAGATGCGACAGCTATGCTAAAGTCAAACAAATTTAAGTGATAGTTGCGAAACCTATTGAAATGTGAAAAGGAGGTTAAAACGATAGATGCAGACCTATGTAAATGGAAAAAAAAACTAGATGCGAAAACATGTATTAATATTAGTAGATGTGGAATGTAGTTTAGTTTGAAACAAGTCTAATGTTGTAGATGCGAAACCTAGTTTAATATGAAGCAGATTAAAGAGATAGATGCGAAACGTTATGCAAATTTTAAAGTAAAGTAGAAGTAGTAGATGAGAAATCTATGCAAAATATTAAAACAGTCCAAAAATGTAAGAAAGTTAGAATTGTGAACCTTTATCAGTTTGTTAGTGATTGGTCTTGCTCGGGTTTCATCAAATTTTCTTGATGTCTTTTCAGAAAAATACTTCTTTATTATCTTTGATGTTTATTCACCTTCTAATTCTGAAAACTTAGGTTAAAAACTCTTGGCTTGTAGTGGTATATTTTCATTTCCATGATTTAAACCAAAGATGATCTCTATGTCATGATATGTAAGTTGTAAAAACATTTCCCCCAATAAAAATGCTTCTTGTTTGTCATCATATGTCATTGCTATCTAATAAATTATGATGAGTCTGAATTCAGCATGCTCCCCGGACAGGGACAGATCGGTCCAAGGTCTCCGGACCGGACAGATCGGACAGATCACATGGACCAGACAGATCACTTCGAACACAATGACCATAGGACTGTTCGCACTATGACAAAAGTACTAAAAAACCTAAACACTTCTTGACTAAGCTGCTTGCTCTCCTACTTAGAGCTCATGGGTCTTTGAACATGACCCGGGTCCATTAAACTTGACCCGAAAGCCCATAAGGGCCCAAACATCAAGGTATAAATACCCAACCACCTGCATTAACTATTGGTAATGAAAATTAACTGCGACCAAGCTGCTTAATTATCTCTCTACTCTCTAAACACTTAAAACACCCACACACCACCATAAAACACCAACTGAAATTACCAGCCTACCCTCAGGCGATTATTATCCACACCAAATTGGCGACCACAGTGGGAGCACGAAGGTGCCTGAATCAAGCATTCAAAACCAGCTAAGAAAATCTGTCCGTATGAATCCGGACAATCCAGAAGTACCACCAGCTCTGCTCGAAGTGGTGGGAGAACGATGAGTACACTATCGAAGAGCGTGATAGGCTCAGGGGTGAAATAGAAGCTTTGAGGGCTGAAAAGGCCAAGATGGGCGTGAAAGAAAAATCCAAAGCATCGGTTTCTCATCCCACCGATAAACCCAGAGAGCATGAGTCTTCGAAGACTCATGTGAGCACCAAAAAGACTCATGCCAGTTCTAAAAAGTCTCACCGGTCCAAGCCTGTGGAGAGTTCTGACTCAAGCTCAGAATCTTCTGATAGCTCTTCGGACAGTGATGGAGTTGAAAAATCCTTATCCTCTAGCAGTGATGAGGGTCGAACCAGAAAAAAGCAAAAGCAAATTAAAAAATATTCAAGAAAAAGAGATAGACATGGAAAAATGAAGAAGCATATTGGCAAGGGGTCATCTCATAACTGGAGGCATGTGGACAAGATGCTGATGGATCCCTTTGCCTTCCATGATGAACCACGTATCTTTGCAACTGCCAATGAGGATACTGTGTTCATTCGTGGAAGGAATTGGAGGCAATCTCCATTGTCTTCTAAAATTCTGTCTGGAAACCTTCCCAAGAGGTTTGACATCACCAAAATAGAGAAGTACGATGGCAGTACTGATCCGGACAACCATCTGGAGCAATTTAAGAACTTCATGATGAACTTTGACGACGATGATAAACTACTCTGTAGGGCATTCTCCCAATCTTTTACGGGGAGTGCTCTGAAATGGTACAACAGCATGCCTCAGGGTTGTATTAAAGATTTCGATACGTTTTGGGTGGCCTTTCGAAGGCAGTTCGTAGGGAGTAAAGAGCTGAAGGGAAATGGAGACACCATAATCCATTGTGCCCAGGAACCAAATGAATCCTTGAAAGAATATATAAGTCGTTTTGTGAACACCAAGAATGGGTTGGCTGATTGCTTCGAACAGGTGGCAATAGCATCCCTAAGGCAAGGTTTGAATCCAGGAAATATGGTTGATTCAGTAACCAGGAAGAAGGCCATGACCTGGGGAGGGTTGCTGAATCAGGTTGGCAAAAAATAAACGTCGATGAAACAAAGAAAACCAGGGTGCACAGGCAGGTGAGGTCTACCCCGGTGGCACCAAATCCCAATCAGAATCAGTCCGGGAACAAAGCAAGAGAGACCGGACATGGGCATGGTAGGGCAAAAGCTAAGTCTCAGCCAGCTGCTCCTGCTCAAAGTCAACAATCCAGAAACAAGAGAGGGCCATGGGTCCAACCGGAGTGGTTCGCAGAGTTAAAAGAAAGCGTGGCCACTATCTTTGATAAAACAAAGGATGAGGTGCATTACTGGAGACCGGCAACACTTCAGTCTCCCAGAGAGCATCGCAACAACTCTTTTTACCAATATCACAATGATATTGGTCATACCACTGATGACTGCATAGCATTGAAACAAGAAGTTCAGAACTTGATTGAAAGGGGGAAGCTGGGAGCTTACGTTAAAAGAAGATGAGGCAACAGGCCTGACAACACTCATCGGGTTGGTCCAAGTAATGCTGCTCCGGAGGGGGCCATGGTTATAGTTGAAAGGTTTGACGTGGAATCTGAATACTTGGATCCTGATCCAACTCGGAACAGAGTGGGTGCTATAGAGGAATGTTCTAGGTCGGTCTCCGGGCTCATTAAGTTTTTCGAGTCGCTTACAATTTTCGGAGGGGACACTATGACAGCTCCTACTGCTTCTTCGAGGAAGAGGCATGCTCATACTTTGACCTCCCAGCTAGAAGGAGGCATGACATCTTATCAGCCACCAAACTCATTTCCCTTCATTGTGTTTGATGAGGATGATTTAAGAAACATTGCTGGCCCTCATGAGGCTGCTGTTGTCATAGGAGCATCTATAGGGGGCAATGACATACGACGAATCTTGGTGGATACTGGAAGCTCAGCTAATATCCTTTTCCTAACCACTTACAAGAAAATGAAAAATCCAGCTGTAATTCAGAATTCGGACAGGTCAATCGTGGGCTTCACAGGCAGCTCAGCAGATGTGATCGGGGAGTTCGAAGAAGAGGTGTTATTGGGCAAGGGCCCTTTCAAGAAAATGGTCAGAATACTCTTTATTGTGGTGAATTGTCCCACTTGCTATAATGCTATTCTAGGGAGGTCTTGGCTCTCTAGGATGCATGCAGTGGCTTCAACAGTCCACCAATGCTTGAAGTATGTTGTTCAGGGGCAGGTTTGGGTTTGTCCGGAGCAGCCAAAAGATTGCAAGAGAATGCTACGCCACTGCCTTGGCTCCTCGAACGCTGGGGGCAGTCCGTATTGATGAACAATAGCAGTTTGAGGGCCTTTCTGGGGGTGAGGGTGAAATTGATGACCCCAGAGAGACCCCCGGAGTGTTGATACCAGTTGAAGAGGTAGAAACGCACTGGTTGGAAGATGGAAAATGTGTCAAGATAGAGTCTAAAATGCCCCCTGTTTTGAAAGATCAAATGTTAAAGTTTTTGAAGAACCATCAGCATGTCTTCGCTTGGTGCAATGCTGATGTTACTGGAGTTCCATCAGAAGTAATATCACACCACTTGCCCGTCCGGAGAGATGTAGCTCCAGCGGTTCAAAAAAGAAGAGCTTTTTCCAAAGAAAAGGCTAATGTCATTGTGCAAGAGGTTGACAGGCTCACAAAGATAGGGCACATCAAGGAATCTCAATACCCTTTGTGGACTGCCAATCCTGTCTTGGTGAAAAAGAAGAATGGCAAGTGGCGCATGTGCATTGACTTCACAGACCTCAATAGAGTTTGACCAAAAGACTTGTATCCGGTTCCCCGGATTGATCAGTTAGTAGACTCCACCTCTGGGAACAAGCTGCTTTCCTTTATGGATGCTTTCTCCGGATACAATCAGATTCAAGTGGATCCAAAGGATCAAGAGCATACCACATTTGTAACTGACAGAGGGCTTCATTGCTACAAGGTGATGCCATTTGGTTTGAAAAATGCTGGCGCTACTTATCATAGATTAGTCAACAAGGCATTTGCTGATCAAATTGGAAGAAATATGGAGGTATACATTGACGATATGATGGTGAAAAGTGTGGATGAGCAGTTGCACTTGTCCGATCTCCAAGAAACTTTTGCCAACTTGGTGAAAGTAAATTTAAAGTTAAACCCTGAAAAGTGTGTCTTCGGAGTGCAGTCCGTGAATTTTCTAGGCTATATCATAAGTGAGCATGGAATACAGCCCGATCCGGACCAACTGAATGCTCTTTTCCAGATGGAACCTCCTCGAAACATCAAAGAAGTACAGCGGTTAACGGGGAGATTAGCTGCCTTAAACAGATTTATCTCAAGGTCTTCGGACAGGTGTGCTCCTTTCTTTCAAACTTTGAAGGGTGCAAAGGGCTTTGATTGGACCCCTCAGTGTGATGAGGCTTTCAATGAGATCAAGAAACACCTGTCCTCCCCCAAAAC
The DNA here is from genome assembly GCA_036936605.1 of Limnanthes douglasii subsp. nivea. Taxonomy (NCBI): domain Eukaryota; kingdom Viridiplantae; phylum Streptophyta; class Magnoliopsida; order Brassicales; family Limnanthaceae; genus Limnanthes; species Limnanthes douglasii. The sequence continues at coordinate 156,601,560 of JAUPFV010000002.1, forward strand.
TTTGTTCAAGCCAGTCGATGGGGAGACTCTCTTTGTATATTTGGCAGTTTCAAGTTGTGCCATCAGTGCTGTGTTGGTAAGAGAGGTTGGTGGACATCCCCATCCAGTATACTACATCAGCAAAAGCTTGATAGATGCAGAGAAGCGTTACTTGAAACTTGAAAAGTTAGCATTGGCCTTGGTAATAGCAGCCAGGAAGATGAGGCCTTATTTCCAGGCTCATCCCATCATCGTCCGAACTTCTTTTCCCTTGAAGAATGTCCTACAAAAAGCAGACATTTCGAGCAGAATGACTAAGTGGTCAGTAGAGTTGGGGGACTTCGACATAGACTTTGCTCCCCGAACAGCAGTCAAAGCCCAAGCTGTGGCTGATTTTCTGGTCGAATTCCACTCCGATAGGGATTCGGAGCAAGCTACTGATATAAAAGATAAAAAAGTACGGGTCGTCCGAACAGATGGTGGATCTAGCACTATGAGGTGTGGTGCAGGGGTATGTTTGACTTCCCCATATGGAGACAAGATGTACTAGGCTATTTGTTTTGCTTTCAGGGCATCTAATAACGAGTCCGAATACGAAGCAGCTATAGCTGGGTTAAAATTGGCCTACATTTGTGGGGCTAAGAGGGTCAAGCTGCTAAGCGACTTCCAACTGATTATCCACCATGCCCAAGGCCAATGTGAGGCTAAGAAAGAGCAACTTGTGAAATATTTACTCCTCTTAAAAAATGAAGCGCTTAAATCTAAAAGTGTTGTCTATGAACACATTCCCCGGGCAGAAAATGAGCTAGCAGACTCATTGGCAACCATAGCATATACAGAGTCATACCCATGGATCCATGTGCTTGAAAGCCCCTCCATTCAACTTTGTAAGGATAAAGAAGAGAAGATTTTTGAAATACAATTAAAACAACCTCAAGACTGGAGGTTTCCTCTCATACAATATCTCTCCGATAGTGTTGTGCCTCCGGATAAGTCACAAGCCAGAACGTTGAAACACAAGGCTCGTGGTTTCATCATATTGAGAGAAGTGTTATACAAGAAGTCTTACAGTAAACCTCTCCTGCGCTGTTTGGGGGATGAAGAATCACAAATGGTCATCTCTGAATTGCACGATGGTGAGGGGTCAGCCCATTGTGGGTTTAGAGCTTTGACAAGAAGGGTTTTACTCTCCGGTTATTATTGGCCATCAATCATGAAAGATGCTAAGGAATTGGTGAGGAGGTGTGACCCATACCAAAGGTACAACAATGAAATTCATGTACCAGCCATTCCTTTAGAATCAATTTCTGAGCCTATTCCTTTTGCTCGATGGAAATTGGACTTAGTGGGGCCTCTCCCTGTGGCGTTCGGAAGGCGCAAAACTATAATTGTGACTATTGACTACTTCTCGAAGTGGATAGAAGCAGCTCCTCTAGCAGGGACAACATCAAAAGCTGTTATAAAATTCATTATATCCAACATATGTTGCAGATTTAGTGTCCCACAGAAAATAACAACAGACAACGGGCCACAGTTCGACAATCGAGAGATGGAAAGCTTCTGTGCCTCAAGGGGTATACAGCATTGTTTTTCTTCACCTTTCCACCCACAAGCAAATGGGCAAGTTGAAGTGGCCAATAGAACTATACTGTTCGGTTTAAAGAAGAATTTGGAAGGGGCTGCTAGAAAGTGGCCTAGTTATTTACAAGAGGTCTTGTGGGCCTACCGGACAACACCTGGGGCTGCAACACAAGAATCACCTTTTGCCCTGGTCTATGGGATGGATGCAGTAGCTCCCATAGAGGCAACTCTCCCCTCTTTTTGTGTTCATAACTTCTCCGAACATGCTAATGAAATGGCAATTAGAGGTCAACTTGATTTGATAGAAGAAAGACGAGTTAAAGCTCACCTTAGAGTTGCACACTATCAAGGCTTGATGAGGAGCAGGTTTGCTTCCAAAGTCAAAAGAAGAGATTTCCAACCAGGGGACAACGTATTAAGGAAGGTCTTCTTACACATTAAAGAAAAGCTCTTTGGAAAGTTGGCCCCAACTTGGGAGGGTCCGTATATGGTTGTTGAAAGAATTAAGCCTGGAACTTATTGTGTTGGAAGACAAATATGGCAGAGTTTTAATTCATCCTTGGAATATTGAGCATCTCCGGATGTAGTTGGAATAGCACTTGTATAAATATTTACTTGTTTAAACATCCATGTAAATATATGGGGGCATACTCTTTCCTCCCCGGTGGCACAGAGAGGTTTTAATGAGGTGTCCGGGCTGTTAAATAAAATTTGATGCCTTCTTAAATATTTTCTAAGTGTTTTTAAAGTTTTGTCCCTTGTCATACTATCCAGACTGAAATTTCTAAGGGCTATTTAAATTCTAGCCGGAGAACTTAAACACTCTCACAATGCAACAACTAAAGGCTACTTAAACTCTGGCTATCAAAATTAAAATGAACAATGAAAGAAGATGATGGTTGTACAATTCAGAGATATTCATTGAATGAAATAACTTAAACTTTCCTTGGCCCTCCAAGGACTTTTAAACATTCAAAGTAGAACACAAAAAACCTGTCTGGTCAAATTCCGGACACCATTACAAAAAGAGTGCCTTGGCCTTCCAAGGACTTTAGTCTGAATTAAAAATAAACTAAGTAGATCATGAGTTAAGGTTGAGCCTTTGAGGATGGCTCACCTTCGACTACCTTCTTACCCTGAGGGTCATCCTTCCCTTCATCTACCTTCTTGCCTTTGGGATTGTCTTTCTTGTCATCTGGGCTCTCCCCAGTATGTTCCTCATCATCCGAGGAGCCACTAGAGTAGCCATACCTGTCACCTTCAGCCATCGTGTGGTATGGGAGGTCTTTGGGCTCAACATAAAGCCACAAGTCCCCTAGATTCTTCTGTGGAAACTTTTCATGGAAGAGTAGAACCATGTCGACCTCACCTTCTCAAGCAGTAGCTCTTCGCTCTTGATCATCTGGTTGGCATAAGCATTGATCTTGGCCTGAATCGTAGCCTCTTGATCCCTTAGCAACGTATTTTTCTCTTCGGCAGCCTTGGACACTGCATTCTCAAGGGCAATCTTATCAGTAGTTAAGTTGGTGATGACTTTTTCATTTGCCTTGGTCTCTTCTTTTGAGGCAGTAAGGTCTTTCTCCACTCCAGACAGCTTTTCCCGGAGGTCTCTGATGGTTTCCTCTAGAGTAGCAACTTTTGTGTCGCTTTTCTCCCGATTCTTCTTCAACTACTCATTTGCTTCCTTTAGCATGTCAGCATTGGCAGTAGCAGTGCAAAGGTCTTCGGACAGCTTTTCCTTCTCAGACTTAAGGTCTTTGATGGTGTCTGCTTGACTCCGAACTTGTCTCTCCAGTGTAAGTACCGGCTGCACATTGCTTAGCAAGGAGTGGGCTATGGTGTCCTTTTCACTAGAGACGATGAAAGTCTTACCATTGAAGTTGACAGTGTTAGAGCTGCTTGGAGGAATGTAAGGCCCTGCGAAGTCGTCTCTGGGGAGGTTGAGGAAGTATTCGCCAAGGTCACTAAGACCGGTGATGTCTACTTCATCAATGTTAAGATCTCCTCCATCAACTTCATCAGTGTGAAAGTCCCTTGGGATCTCTTCATCATGTGTTGGGTCAGAAGGGTCAGCCTGGACAGAAGGCTCCGGATCCCGGAGAGCAAGCTCATCTCCCTTAGCAGTCTTTTTCTTCTTGGCTGCCCGGTCTGTTCCTTCACTCTCCTGCTTGCAATTCCTCTTGGAGGCCCTTGGAGGTTTTGGGAGGTCTGCTTCCTGCCTTTTGGTCTCTTGCTCCACAACCTGCAAAAGAGCAGCATCGATTTGGCTCTAAGCCGGCCCCTCCGGGTATGTTGGAGCATCCTTCTCAGCATCAGCAGGATTAGCATCGCTCACCATCTTCTTGCCCTTCTTCTTGCCCTTCATTTTGCTTGGGGCTTTGGCCCGGCCGGGCAAGAAGAGTGTCCCATCTGCTTCATGGCTCCTCTTAAGCACTGTGTCCGGGGAAGGTTGGGTGGTGAGCTCCTCCCAAGTTAAGTCTCTCCGACCCTTGGTGTTCCACAGGTGAGACCTTGCCAGATTTCCACTAGTGAAAGCATTGTGGAATCGGTTCCCCCAATTCTCTGCGGCCCAGGCATTGATTTTGCCACAAGTGACCTGTTCGGCCTTCAAGTAATCATCGAACTCCTTAGGCAGTTCTGTTAAGACAAAAGAAAAATCAATTAATTTAAAGCCAGCTATAAGAAGGAAAAAGTAGACAAAGATTTAAAGTGGGAAACTTACGGTCACTCCTCCACCTGCTTCTGAGGAGGCTTGCGTTCACTCCAGACTTGATCTTCTGTCCGTTTTCCCAAGCGCCACTGACAAACAAAAACTGGCTCCTCCATTTTCTCTCAGACTCCAACAGATCATCAACAGCTTTGAGATCATTCCCCATATTGAAGTGGTAGAAGGGGAATTGGTGATGTTTGCAAAGATTGGCCACTGCTGCAAATTCTTCCATAGGAAGAGGGATCCCGGACAACCGTGATGCCATGATGCATGACATCAGAGTATATCAGTCGTTGGGGCTCAGCTGGCTCAGACAGAGTTTGACCAGATGAAAATATCTGACAATCTCTGGGTCCAATGGGAATCTGAGTCCCCAATTAAATAGCTCGGTGAAGATGACTATTTCATTCAGCTTGCAGTCCATAGGAGTTTCAGGATCTATGGGAATCCTTATCTTCACATTTTCTGGGATCCCCCATTTTGTGCGCATTCGACCTAGTTCAGCCGTGTGGATGAAAGCATACTTGGTCTTTTGTAAGGCCAAGAGATATTTAAGTTCGACCCCGTGAAAACAATGCCCTACCTTCCCTTCGAGACACTCCGGCAGCTCCGGATGCCTCAAGCACAGTTTTTCTTTGCCCTTATCTTTTTTGGCAGCAGCAGTGTTACTAGTCTGACCGGATGGCTCATACTCAAAAGGGACTTCTTCAACAGAGTCCTCCATTCTTTCCTCCATGATCGTAGGAGGAATATCAGTGGCAGTGGCCCGGGGAGAATTTAAACTTGGTTCAGCATGGCTTCCGGACTGCTGTTTTTCCTGTGTTTTCTTGACTTCTAGTCTCAGGCTGGGGCTCTGAGGCAGAAGTCTCTCTTTGGAGTACTGGGCTGCTAGCCTCCGGACCGGATGGCCTTTCCCGGGGAGCTCTGATAGGCACTCCAGAGCCAGAGCTGCTACTTTTTGCCCCCGATTTTGAGGGAGTGTTCTTGGAGGCTTGCCCCTTAACCAGCCGGCTTGTCCTCTTAACAACCAGTTTCTCCGGAGAGTGCTCTGTGTCTGATCCCATTGCGAGAAAAAGAGAAGGTTTCCTAAAACTTGTGACTGTAACTCCTGGCTCGACAGTAGGTACTGACTCCTGAACTGAGGAACCAGAGACTATGGGGGAGAGAGTGGATTGAAATAGTTTTTTAGGCTTAGTACCTTTGGAAGAGGATGAGCCTCGATCTGACTCTGTAGCAGAGGAGATTGGTCTGTCGATAGGCGAGGTAGGTAACCCTGCTACTATTCGTCTTTCCTTCTCAACTTTTTGTGCCTTCTCCAACTCCGAAAGGTTGAGCCACCCGCCTTTGATCAATGCAGTCCTTGCTGTGAACATAAACTACCAAGAAAATCTTTGCTTTAGAGAGAGAAAGCTCTAAGTAAATATGCAGAGTAAATATGAAAGAGATAGTAAAACAGTAGAAAGTGAGTCTGAATTTATAGTAAATCTGAAAAAGAAGTTGATTCCTAGGAGAATTCGAAAAGTTTGGCAATGATTAAAAGACGGCGCTGATGTCATCATTTGTAACTAAAGAGGTTGCTTTTCGAAGAAGATGGGTTCGAAATTCAAGGTGAAAAAACGGATGGAGCAACCAATCAGAGAGTGACACGTGTCCCACGAACTCTGGCAAAAACCGTTTTGAATTCGTGAAGCTTTATCTGTCCGGGTAAACCCATAGACCTGTCCGGATTGAACACTACTTCTAACGATGGACTGTTTTTCAGGTCTTTGACAAGAATACTTGCTCAAACACTTAAACAAGGGGCTCCTGATGAGTCCGAATTCAGCATGCTCCCCGGACAGGGACAGATGGGTCCAAGGTCTCCGGACCGGACAGATCGGACAGATCACATGGACTGGACAGATCACATGGACCGGACAGGGACAGATCGGTCCAAGGTCTCCGGACCGGACAGATCGGACAGATCACATGGACCAGACAGATCACTTCGAACACAATGACCATAGGACTGTTCGAACTATGACAAAAGTACTAAAAAACCTAAACACTTCTTGACTAAGCTGCTTGCTCTCCTACTTAGAGCTCATGGGTCTTTGAACATGACCCGGGTCCATTAAACTTGACCCGAAAGCCCATAAGGGCCCAAACATCAAGGTATAAATACCCAACCACCTGCATTAACTATTGGTAATGAAAATTAACTGCGACCAAGCTGCTTAATTATCTCTCTACTCTCTAAACACTTAAAACACCCACACACCACCATAAAACACCAACTCAAAATTACCAGCTACCCTCAGGCGATTATTATCCACACCAAATTACATCCCAATACTTTTTGTATTCAGTCTTCTTTGTTCGAAAATCATAGGTTGTCTTTAAAAGTGAGTAAAAGGGTGTTTTATTTGTTGCTTCTATATGTTATGGCCTCACTTTTGTCTCTTCCGTCTGTTTTAACATTGCAAAAAGTCCGGAGTTGTAGCAACATGTTTTTGGTGCCATTTACATGTAAAATAAATAAATGAGAAAAATATGTCAGCTCTGATAGATGCAAAAATTGTAGAAGTTAGATATGTGATAAATGCAAAAATTATGGAAGTTCAATATGTGATAGATGCGAAACGTATGCAAATTTACAATCATTATAAATGTGATAACATGTGTTAATGTATATTCACTGAAACATTGATAGATGCGAAACCTAAGGAGATGTGAAACCCTTTAAAAACCTGCAATTACGGGGAGATGATAATTACGAAACCTATGTGAATGTCAATGCACTGAAACACTGATATATGCGAAACCTAAGGAGATCTATAACCAAAAAATACTGGTAGACGCAGAACCTATATAAAAACCTGCAATTATAGCCATATACGAGTTGAGAAACCTATACAAATGTCACAAAAACAGGTATGAATTTTAGTAACATTTAGTAAGGATGTCTGAATACAAAATTATAATTTGATTAAGCAGTTTCTACAACATCTCATGTCTCTCTAAAGCTAGAGATGATTAAGCAGTGTTTCTCACTGAAAAAATACTGGAAACAGGTGAAGTTATATCATAATCGTTTCAGTAAAACCCTAGGTTTATAGAATGGATGTAATCAAACTATGTTTTTGAAGAAAAAATATATATAAAACTTACAGATTTACCGTTGTTGTCATTGTTGATACTCTGATACTCTGACCAGACTGGTATTCAGAGTTGATACTCTAATCGGAGGTGTAATCAAAATGTGTTTTTGAATTCGTCGGAGTCATAATCGAACTGTGTTTTTGAATTTGTCGGATTTGTAGTCTTCATCAAAGAAGTACATTATCGTAGTTGATTCACCGGAATCCTTATCGGAGTTGTAATCTGAAGTTGACAGAGAGTGAGGAGAGAGAGATGAAGTTAGAGAGTCAGGAAAGAGAGGGAGATGGAGATGGGGAAAGGTTACAGGTGTTTCAAAACGGTTTTTTTTATATCAGTGGGTAATTTTGGAAAGAAATTTGTGAATTATTTTGGACCTTTATTGGTAATAGGTTTGTGAAATGGGTCTTTAGAGGTAAGTCTCCCTTGAAAATATGTGTTTTTTATATTCAAATCTTTTCAAAATGGCCTAAGTTTTGCTAATATTTTGTTGAACCTTATAAATAGCTTCCAAGATTGAGAGATGAAAATACACAAACTATTAACCTTTCTTAAACCTTAAAAGTATCCTAAATAATTTTTCATTTATATAATTTTACCAATCAAACATTGAATTTTATCTTGTATTTAAAGTTAAGTCTTGTAAAATTTGCAGCAACCATAGTTTTCTAATATATTTTCTTACATTGTTTATCGTTTTCTAACAATTGATAAGCTTAATTATTCTTCTCTAAATTCCCAATTTTCTATATTTGAAAATATTATTACAATGAGAACATGAAATATGTCATTTGACCAACTTGTAGTGGAAGATTGTTAGAATTATTGATTAAATTAGGTGGTTAGAAACTTGATACGAAAATGCGTTTAGATTGATTGAATAATCAGGATCAGAAGAGATAAAGAAAGTAACTAAAAAAAGCAACTCAAAACAAATAACACCAATGATAGTCCAAATTCCTATAAAAATGAAGATGAGTCATTGCAGAGTTCTCTCGTCAACACCTAAAAAGATTATGTCATAACAAAAAAAAAATTACTCGTTGCCATAATTTGAATTTTATATTTTATAAAAATCTATAAAATCATTCGGCGTTGTTAATCACACGACATGTGCACGATCTACTTTTCACGCTACATCATTCAGCCTTTCGCCTATCGGCTTGGCAGGCACGCTACCTTGATCTGTTTTCGGCTTCGATTCGCGATTCCCAGCCCCTTTAGCTTATTTAGATTTATTTTATTATACAAAAATAACGAGGGTTCCAAACCTTGTTTTTGAGTGATTTTTATATTGCTAACTAATTTTTTATTTTTATATGTTGTGAAAAATAATAATTAAAACATTATATATGATTACGATTAAAACAACCTTCGGTTATCAATTTTTAAAACAAAATAAACAACGTAGATAACTACATTTATGGTACCCATATATATATATATATATATATATATATATATATATATATATATATATATATATATCTTTAGAATCAAGATTTAAAAAAATAAAAACAACCTAAATAATTATATTTATAAAGTGTATATATTTATCCTCCGGGTGTCCTATTTAGCGGAGAAACTGTTATTTATTTTAGTGTAATTGGATCGACTAGTCGACCAATTTAATCATGATACATTATCAAACAAGTCATACAGTGCGGAGTGCACGCTTGTTAGATTAGATCATGATTAGCGGGATCGGCTATTGTTGCGGGGTCGAGCTGTTTTTTGGTTGGTCGAATTTATAAATATGGGTTCTGTTGAAAAAGGAGATGATATCATTTTCATCCTCTCTGTTCAAAACAATCTCTCTGATTTTATCCAATTGAAATTTTTGGAGAACCACAAAAATATTTCAATAAGAAATTGTTTACAAGACTTTAGAGATTATCCGGAAACGAAACACTATTTTCTATATTTTATTGAAATATTCTGGTCTTGTTGATGAAGATAGAGATGACGAACGGAGGAGAATCTGCGAAGGAGATGACAAGTAAATTCGCTAAGTTGGACAAGTTCGAAGGACATGATTTGAGACGATGGCAGAAAAAGATGCATTTTCTGTTGACTATCCTCAAGGTTGTGTATGTCATGAGTACCCCCTGGCCAGAGATCACTGAGAATGAAATATTGGAACAAACGAGGAGGCGCAGCAAGTGGGAGAATGATGACTACATTTGACGAGGCCATATATTAAACGGTATGTCTGATACTTTGTTTGATGTATACAAAAATTTCGAATCTGCAAAAGAGTTATGGGATTCTATAGAATCAAAATACATGGCAGAAGATGCTTCTAGTAGGAAGTTCCTGGTTAGTAATTTCATAAATTACAAGATGGTTGACTCTAGACCTGTAATGGAACAGTATAATGAACTACTAAGAATTATGGGTCAATTCGTTCAACACAATATGAAAATGGACGAATGTATTTCGGTTTCTTCTGTTATTGACAAATTGTCTCCTTCGTGGAAGGATTTTAAACACACACTGAAACACAACAAGGAAGAAATGACTCTAGTCGAACTTGGTAGTCATTTTAAGATTGAAGAGTCTCTAAGGGCTCAAGATGAAATAAGTAATCCCAAGGGTAAAAACCAAGTGGGAAACTCATCTGTAAATATGGCTGAAAGCAACGGATCCTTTAAGAATGGAAATACAGATAAGGGGAATAAACGAAAGTTTAAAGGAAACAACAAAAACAATAATTTTAAGAGCAAAAAGCCTAAAATAGCATGCTCGAAATGTGGCAAACCTGGTCACTTTAGAAGGGATTGTCGAGTTGGAAAAAGCAAAAACAATGTTGGTCCAAGTGGGAACAATGCTGGTTCAAGTGGAAACAATGCTGGTTCAAGTGGATCTAAGGATCCTGAAAAGCAACAATGTCAGATTTTATTTCATAATTCTAATTCGTCAAAATTATATATCTCTAATACCTGAAGCATTTTATGTGCAGGATGATGATGTTGCTTGGTGGGTTGATTCGGGAGCAACAAGTCATGTATGTAAAGATCTTTGATGATTTAGTAATTTTCAACCGATTGAAGATGGACCTTCACTTAAAATGGCAAATGTTGTTACCGAACCAATCAAAGGACTAGGAAATGTTAAATTACTATTTACTTCTGGAAAGTACATATTATTAAACAATCTATTGTATGTTCCTGGGATTCGAAAGAATCTTTTGTGTGGTGTTGTTTTAAACAATTGTGGTTTCAAACAAATGTACGAAAGTGGCAAATATGTATTGTCAAAACATGGTGTATTTATGGGATTCGGATATTTATGTAATGGTATGTTTATGTAAAAATATTAATGTTTCGTTCGAAAATGATTCTGTTTGCATGACTTCTACTAGTGTGTGTAGAAATATGAATAAAACAGAATTATGTCATGCTAGATTAGGACATGTTCATTATGAAAGAATAAAATACATGTCCAAAATGAGCCTTATTCCTCCTGTTGATGCAAATAATGAAAAATGTAAAACTTGCATGTTAACTAAGATAACTAGAAAACCTTTCAATATTGTTAACCGAGTTTCCAAAATATTAGAACTAGTACATAGTGATTTATGTGATTTCTATGCTACACCTTCGTTAGGAAATAAAAAGTATGTTATTACTTTTATTGATGATGCATCTAGATATTGCTACATTTATTTGTTGCATGCTAAAAATGAAGCTCTTGATAAGTTTAAAATCTACAAGGAAGAAGTTGAGCTACATAAGAATGATTTGATTAAAAATCTACGTACTGATAGAGGAGGTGAATATTATGATCCTATATATTTTCAGTCTACGGGTATAATTCATCAAACCACGGCTCCTTATACACCACAAAAAATGGTATAGCTGAAAGGAAGAATAAGAGCTTGAAAGAAATGGTTAATTCCATGTTGTCCTATCCGGGTTTGAGTGAAGGATTCTGGGGCGAGGCTATGTTAACAGCCTGTTATTTATTGAATCGTGTTCCTACTAAAAGGAATAAGATGACCCCGTATGAGCTTTGGTTTAAGAAGCCTCCAACACTGAATTATCTGAGATTTTGGGGTTGTAGAGCAGTTGTAAGACTCACTGAACCTAAAAGGAAAAATTTGGGTGAAAGAGGTATAGATTGTATCTTCATTGGGTATGCTGAGCATTCCATTGCATATAGGTTCTATGTGTTAGAATTCAATGACTATGTGTCGGTAAACACAGTTATCGAGTCAAGAGATGCAATATTTGATGAAGAGAGATTTACTTCTATACCTAGACCTAGAGATTTGATTCAAAACTCTTTGAATATGAACTCAAGTGAAATTGAAAATATATCAAGTGGTACCAATTGTGTACCTGAACCTTCTGAACCAAGGAGAAGTACTAGAGCCAAAAAAGCTATGGCATCAAGTGGTACCAATTGTTTTGTTATTGAAGATGATCCAAGGACTTTTAATGATTCTATGGCATCAAGGGATGCTCCATTCTGGAAAGAAGCTATCCAAGATGAAATAGAGTCTATCATGCATAATAATACATGGGAGTTGGCTGATTTACCTCATGGGTGCAAATCATTGGGAAATAGATGGATATTTAAACGAAAAATAAAAGTAGACGGTACTATTGAAAGGTATAAAGCTAGATTGGTTATTCAGGGATTTAGACAAAGAGAAAGAATTGACTTCTTTGATACTTATGCTCCGGTTGCTAGGATTTCCACGATTAGATTGTTGATTGCACTTGCATCTGTATACAATCTTGTAATTCATCAAATGGATGTTAAAACTGCATTCTTGAATGGTGATTTGGATGAGGAGATTTATATGATACAACCGGAAGGGTTTGTGATGCCTGGTTGTGAAAAAAGGTATGCAAGTTGAAAAAGTCTTTGTATGGTTTGAAACAAGCACCAAAAGATTGGCATAAAAAATTTGATAATGTGATATTGTCTAATAGATTTATTCTTAACCAAGCAGACAAGTGTGTATATAGCAAATTTGATAATTCTGGTAAGGGATTTATGATTTGTCTATATGTGGATGATATGTTGATTTTTGGTACTGACCAAAATCAGGTTAATGAAACGAAGAATTTTTTATCATCTAACTTTGACATGAAGGATTTGGGGGAAGCTGAAATGATTCTTGGTATAAGAATCAAGCGAAAGAACAATAGTATATCGATTTCTCAATCTCACTATATTGAGAAGATTTTAAATAAATTTAATTTTAAAGATTGTTCTCCGGTAAGCACACCTATAGATCCTAGTCTTAAGCTTCTACCTAATAAAGGTATTGCTATATCTCAACTTGAATACTCAAGAGCCATCGGGTGTCTTATGTATGTCATGACTAGCACTAGGCCGGATATTGCCTTTGCTGTTGGAAAACTTAGTATGTATACTAGCAATCCTAGTTCGCATCATTGGCAAGCTTTAAATCGAGTATTCAAGTATTTGAAAGGAACCATGAATTATGGTTTAACTTATACCGAATTTCCTTCTGTACTTCAAGGATATTAAGACGGGAGTTACATTTCCAATATAGAAGATCATTCTTCCACAAGTGGATGGGTATTTCTACTCGGGGGAGGTGCTATCTCTTGGGCGTCTAAGAAACAAACTTATATTACTGATTCAACAATGGAATTAGAGTTTGTGGCATCAGCAGCAGCGAGTAAAGAAGCTGAGTGGCTAAGAAATTTAATGTATGAAATTCCGTTGTGGCCCAAACCGATATCACCTATATCTATCAGATGTGATAGTGAGGCTGCCTTGGCCAATGTTTATAGACAAGTTTACAAAGGCAGGTCTAGACACTTAGGTGTTAGACACAGTATGATTCGTGAGCGTATCACGCATGATGTTATTTCAGTAGAGTTTGTGAGAACTCAATATAACTTAGCCGATCATTTAACCAAAGGGTTAAATAGAGATCTTGTGCACAAATCGGCTACTGGGATGGGATTAAAGTCCATTTGAAATCTCTCATGTTGAGATACCCAATTCCCATATAATATGACATTAGGTGTTGAATTCAATGTGGAAAGCTTAACATCAAGAGATTGGAACACATTTGTATATCATCCCGAGGTATATGTTCAGAACTGTAAATTGTGAAGGTTGAAGATTATCTTCTTAATAGCTCTTTTGAAAAATTGCATATGCAGGTGCAAGATGAAAAGAACTACCTATTTGAGCATGAAGTTTAGCCGCTTCAAGAAGCTAGGACTTGGCTTTGATATGCTTAAGAAGGATAAGGACACAAGGCTAGTAAAATATAGTGTCAAGTAAGAACAAGTGAGAATGTAAATTTATGTGTATATTATCTTCATGTATTCATTGTGAATAGTAAAGGTTCAATCCTTAGTGATACCTTGATATTCGAATATTTGGAATGTGTAATATACTAATGTGAAATTCAATCGTTACGATATTTCATTTATGCATACATTTGATATTTGATATGATTGTGTTTAGTAGATCATGAATTACACTAAAATGGGGGATGATTGTTATTTATTTTAGTGTAATTGGATCGACTAGTCGACCAATTTAATCATGATACATTATCAAACAAGTCGTAGAGTGCGGAGTGCACGCTTGTTAGATTAGATCATGATTAGCGGGGTCAAGGGCCGGAGCCCCTTGCGGGGTCCAAGGGACGGAGCCCCTGGCTGTGGTCGACCTATTTTTTGGTTGGTCGAATTTATAAATATGGGTTCTGTTGAAAAAGGAGATGATATCATTTTCATCCTCTTTGTTCAAAATAATCTCTCTGATTTTATCCAATTGAAATTTTTGAAGAACCCCAAAAATATTTCAATAAGAAATCCGGAAACGAAACACTGTTTTCTACGTAAACAATTGTAAGATAATTTTTTATAAATATTCTTATAAAAACATTATAAGTTGTAACACCTAAGTATCAAATTGTGTTATATCTATAAAGGTATGAAGTTGTCCGTACCTTATTTAGTTTATCGAATATATTATAAAAATAAGGTTATGAATGTATTTTTATTTTGTTTGATTATACATTAACGAATATATTAATATAAAATAGTTTAATGTTGGTATAGAAGCAAAAATTTATTCGAGGAAAAAAGTTATTCTTAAAGTCTAAGTATTTACTTTTTCTAAATCGTTGTATTTTATCAATATTAATAACAAATATGTTTTGCGGGCCAGTAAACTTATGTTCTAACTCTGGTGGTGGAAGAATATATGCTGAAGGTATTTATTCCTCATTTGTCGGATTATCTATTATATAGTCAAATGTTACATCCGATAAGAAAAACTATGTATATATATTATTAAATATTTAAAATTTGCAGAGCTTTCCATGTGTGTCTGTCAGCCATTTGCAAACAAAAGAAGCGCAATTTAACTTTTAGAATTTGTTCTTATTCCATGGCAAAGGTTGTGTCTATGAACGTGAAGCACGTAGATACATCCTATAATCTTATTTTTTTATCAGACGTTTTTGGTAAATATCGGTTGCATTTTGCAAGAAATCATTAACAGCAATATTTTGAAAGGAAATGTCTATCAGTTGGTGAATGACTTATGTTATTGGAAAATGGTCAAATACTATTGGGAAAATGATATACTACCGCGGAGTAAAAAAATATGTACAATCCCCATAAAGTTATGATTCGCGTGTAACCGGTTTAAGAATACTTCAACAATTTTTATAATATATTTCGGTAGTTAATTTATCAGGTGTAAGGCTGTCGACGGTTCTCCGGAACCAAGAATCGGACCGGGATCGAACCGGACCGGGACCGAACCGATAAGGACCGGATCGAGAACTGGACCGAACTTTAACGGTACGGTTAGCGGTTTCATTTTAAAAACCGAAAACCGATAATGAACCGAAAAAAAACCCGGTTAGGAACCGAACCGATAGAACCGATAAGGAATCGAACCGATAAAATCGATAGGACTGAAGGAACCGATACGGTATCGAACCGATGAAACCGATAAACCGGTAGAACCGATAAGAAATCGGACCAATAAAACCGTTAAAACCGATTATTTATTATTATTATATATTTTTTTATAATATAGTACCAAAATTAATAGTTAATTACCAATTTTTAAGAAAATAAAAGATCAACTTATAAATTTTAGTTTTTATATCATTTATTTTAATAAAAAAATTAAAAATCAATTTTTAATTGATTTTATTTTTTTAAGTGGACCGAACCGTACCGAACTCGAACCGGACCGAAACCGAACCGGACCGGACCGAACCGAACCGAAAGCTTAGCGGTTCGGTACGGTTCCAAAAATTAGAACCGAAAGCTTAGCGGTCCGGTCCGGTCCGAACCGATAAGCTTAGCGGTCCGGTTCCTTCAAAACTCGGACCGAACCGGACCGATAACCGCCCTAATCAGGTGTAAACGAATTGTATCACGGCAAATATATTATAAACACATTATAAAATAAGAAAAGTATCGATAAATACCTATTCAAATATCTTATTACCCGGTAGCATCCAAATTTTTGGATAGTGTTACTTAGTATCTCGAGTAAATATTTGAACAAAATTACGCTTTGATTATATATACCCATTTTTTACTTCACACCCACTTTTTTCCCACTTCCCATCACCCTAAACAAACCCAAACACGTCTAATTTTAGAAACCACTAGAAACCGTTCGACTTCGTGATACTCTCTCTCTCAAACCCAAAACCCCTACAGCTTCTCACCGTTCGAAATCAGTCACCGTTCGCACCTTCAACGCAATCGCACCGGTCACCGTCTTTTACTCAGTTCAACGAGTAACCACCTTCTCTTTGACAAAGTTGTCGTAAAGTCGTCTCCGACCGGTGAATAGGACCGTGTTTAAAAGTAAACAGGTATGCATTATCGTGAAAAGTGTACTGTTTTTTGCGTTTTTTATGACTTCGAACACTATTTTCTGTTATTTCACGATCGACGTTGCTTTTTATACCGGAATGAAGTATTTAGTGACGATAGTTGCTCAGTTTCTGGGTTTATCGTCGAACCCAGGGTAGAAGTTTGATTGCATGCAATGTTAATACTTTCCTGGGAATTGTGATATATGTTAGATGTGCATTCGGTACTTGATTGTTGATTTTGGTGTTGTTTCAATATATCCCAGATCCCTGCAACGTGCATGTAAAAAATAGAACAGTTCACAGCCTGTACGTGTGCGCTGTAGTACAGTTCGCATCTTTATCACCCAGTATACAAACAATTCGCAGCTCAATCGAATGTTTATGCCATGCATTTCGCAGCTTGTATTTACAAACAATTCGCATGCCAGCATGCGAATTGCTTGTAAAAACTCTACTGATATATAGGCAATTCACAGCTTATCATGCGAATCGTGTGACACTTTAACTGATAAGATATGAAGTTCGCAACTTGTGATGCGAGGTGTGTGATCCCTGCAACATGCATGTAAAAAATAGAACAGTTCGCAGCCTGTACGAGTGGGTTGTAGTACAGTTTGCATCTTTATCACCCAGTATGCAAACAATTCGCAGCCCGATTGAATGTTTATGCCATGCATTTCGCAGCTTGTATTTACAAACAATTTGCATGCCAGCATACGAATTCCTTCTAAAAACTCTACTGATATATAGGCAATTCGCAGCTTGTCATGCGAATCGTGTGGCATTTTAGCTTATAAGATATGAAGTTCACAGCTTGTGATGCGAGGTGTGTGACACTCCAACTGATTTGTGTTTGTGCAGGACGTATGACAACAAAACCAAGCTATTACAAATCAGGGTTGGTGAGCCTTCTGAATCTTCTTAAAGAGATGGGCATTACCCGTGCCCACATTGAAGCTGCAAGAAACACACCCTTCTACACGCTTTTGAAAACGACTTTCGACATCCGTAATGAAGGCAGAGCTGCCAAAGAAGAAATTCTACTCGATCATTCAGTATCTCGTTGAGAGGTTCTCTGTTGATAGAGACGCCTTCCGTATTGGTTCAAAGTTTGTAAAGCTAACCGAAGACAATGTGAAGGTCATATTCGGGATGAAACATCGCACGGAGAAAATGCAGTTAACGAAAACCGTAGTATTTCACAACAAATACGCGCCCGGCGAGGAGGACGAATCGAGGATGATGAAGAAATACTTCATGGGTAAAACTGGCAGGAAAGTAGCACTGAGTAATACTAAAACAATAACGAATGCCATTATAAAGGTACGTGTAAAATCGAGTTCATCTTATAAAGCAGGATGATGTACTTTTCTAACATTGCATGTTGTCGTTGGTTTTACAGGCAGGTATTGAAAAAGCCATAAACGAAGGCGGCGAGCATGAGTTGGAAGACGTTGCGAGGCTATTCGTATTCTACTCGGTATCTGGAGATATCCTGGGTTGGAGCACGCTTTATTATGTTCAAAACCTTAGCAAAATAAACAATTACGACTGGTCCGGATAAATACTGTACAAGCTTCGACAGTCTATCAGGAGTTGCTTAGCAATCGAAAAACCTGATAGAGTCGTCGGCTGCGTCGCCCTTCTAATTGTAAGATTGATCTATTTAGTATAAAAATTAGTTATTTACAGAGCATCTTCATGATAAAAATTGTCTCCATACAACCCTTCTTCATGGAGCACACAATAGTCGGTCTCGAGGTAGCGAAGCCAACCTTGATACCAAGGTTTTTCAAATGGTTAGGATTAGAGTGCCAAGCAGCAACCATGGCGCTGCTTCTTAGAATACCCAACCTGAAAGATGAACAGGTATGAGCTTTATATAGGTATTGAATTGGGATTGCAAACAATTCGCAGCATATCATGCGTTTTGATTGGTGTTATATTAGAACAATGCATTAATCATTTCGCAGCCTGAGATGAATACTTAGTTTGCAGCTTATTGTTTCCACACAGTTCACAGCATATTGTTTACACACAATTCGAAGCTCAGCATGCGAAGTGTTTGCAACTCTAACATGGATAGAATTTCACACAATTCGCAGCATATAATGCGAACTGTTTGTAAAAAAAAAATTGTTTGTCTACACCCTCATACTTTCAAAACAACCCGCTTGCATCTATTTACTTACATGTGCCTCTGTTGGTAGGTTTTCGAAAGTCCACTATGTCTTAACGAGGCTGAAAGCGAATCTTTCAGAGAACGAGTAGATAGTGGAGATGCAGATGAAGAATCTATTTCACCGGAAGAAAGACGAAGGAAGAGGAAGAAAAGCACAGCACCAAAACCAAGACCAAGGAGACGAGCATCACAGAAACAGAAAGAAACGAATCAGGTGATATCTCTCAGACCCGAACAACCAAGACTCCCCGAGCCAACGATTCCACCACCAAGACCCCCCAAGCAAACGATTCCACCACCACCGATAGGCACATCCACGTAGGAGCCCGACAACGAGGGCACAACCAGTATGAGTGAAACAATCGGTGATAATGTACTCAAACGCAGAGCACCTACTCCAAATAATTCTGCAACTATTGCTGAATCAAAGCGTTTGAAGACAAATGCCGACAAGAACAAGTACGAGAGAAAGATAGAAAAACAGGCCAGAGTAGTAAGTATGAAAGCGAGCCTTAAATAATCGTTATAATCAGCACTTAATATGTTTGTAAAACGCCTGCTATCATTTTTTCAGCTGGAAGAATTGAAACGGAAGATAGCGGATCTTGAAGCACAACAATTCCACAATGCTATCTCTCAGCCAATTTTCCAGATTGGAAGCCTAGTAGTTGAGAAGATACCAACATTTCCAGATAGAGCAGCATCCACTGAAATTCAGGCATCTGTATTTGATGCTGATCAGCACAATACTGATGGAGTACTGCCAGAAGAGAGGGATGATGATGGTAACCATTCACCCATACCGTTACCACCTGCAAGAAGAGTTGTTGGTGTCCACAAAGATGGACACCATGGAGACACAGACGGAGAAAAAAAGACACGAGTCTCCTCCGAATGACCAACAACTCGTACTTCACAGGGCAAAGGAGATAGAAGATCGTGGGAAAGAAGTGACAGAATCAGAAAGCCTAGAAGATGTAAGTGGATCAAAAGTTCACTAAGATTCAAATATCTTATTTATTTGTTGTGATGAAATTGTTTCTATAATAATATTTACTGTTGTATAAATATTCAAACAAAGTCAGTGTATCTATTTAAAACAGTCAGCGGGGTTTTCCAGTTGAATACATATTCAAAACAATGCATCACATGATATGATGATATCAAACAAATATCATGACTGTTGTGTAGTCCTGTCCAAACAATTCACATCGTATATTGCAAATTATGTTTTACTCTAGTTGGTTGGTTATTTTACAATTCGCATGCTGAGCTGCGATTTGTTTGAGATGGACCAAACAAATATCAGGTCAGCATGCGACATCGTTCGCAACTATGATTATAGTATGCTTAACCCTGCCACCTTTTTATCTTGAAATTTCTATGAAACAGGAGACCGACAGACAACAACACCAACATCAGCAACAACAACAAGTTCAACACCAACAACAACAACACTAACAACAAGTTCAACAGGAACAACAGCGACAAGAAAAAGTTCAACACCAACAACAACAAGTTCAACACCAACAACAACAACACAACCACAATTAATAATAGCATCAACAACAAGTTCAACACCACCAACAACAGCAACATCAACAGCAACAAGTTCAACAATAGCAGCAACAAGAACAACAAGGACAACAAGATCAACAACAGCAGGAACAAATAGCTTTGGCAAAAAGAGAAAGGCTAACACAAGAGATAGCGCCATAAGAGTTAGAACATGTCCATCCCTATGAGAAGATGGAACTACTCAGCCAGGAAGGACCATCCTTAAAAGACAACACCACATATGGAGATGCACCTCAAATACCAACGGTGGTGTGCGCAAAGTCAGAATTGCTAAGCCAACGTGAAATTGTAGCATTAGTAACAAATCAACTACAAGCTCCAGAGACAAACGATAACACAGTAGGTTTACCCGATGCTTTTGTTGATGGTATTTACACTCAAGTTTCACAAACATTTATAAATGAAATTGATAATGTATATTACGATTGTGTAATACAGAGGTCTTTGGATAACATGTCGGAGGATGACTTTAATGATCTCTGCCGACACGATCCAGATCCTACACCGAACAAGTCAACGACATTGGTTGTCGTTGACCGTGCGGTAAGGGCTATCTATAATGATTTCGCATCATAACATGAGAATTGTGTGGATCTATTTTAAATGTTACAAACGAATATCAGGATATCATGCGAACTATTCAGTGGAACCTCTAATATTTTGCATGCTACCCTAATAGATACTCTGAAATGTATTCAGTTGGAACCAAACAGTTCGCGCGTTAGCATGCGAACTGTTTGGAGTCGTTAACATTATAATGACTGACACACTCTTTTGATTTTTGTTATTTACTAATCTCGAGCCAACTAAAGAGGCAGAGGAGCCAAATTTTAATCTACTAACACCAACATAGCCTCCAGTGGCAGAGGAAGAGGAAGAGATAGTTATAACAGAACGGGAACCGCCAAAAGTAAACTACAGCGACTGGCCAAAGAAAACAAAAGTAACTGACCGTATTGATGTCGGAGAATACCATAAAATGTAGTTAGTTAAAGCCTACGAGAGTGACACCCGTGATCTAGTAGTATGGCAGTTACCAGAGTCCAAATTTACATACGGAATCAGAGTGCAGGCGAGTGATGCGATGGCGCTACCTTTAGACCTGGAGCTGGACGTAAAGGTATTCAATTGTCAACCAATTTTCTTTTTAATGTTTTAAACATGTCTTGTATATTTAACATAAATAAACAACTCCTTTATTAGGTTATGGACACTTGGATTCGACAGATGATTGAAGAAGCAGACTTCAAAGTTCCATGCCAAAAGGTTAAAGGAGTGCAACATGACACCGTAATGATTTCGGGTATGACTACGCTAAGTTTAGCAAAGGTAAATTTCAAAGTTTCAGAAAATGTTCTCATTGTAATGTACTCTCACTTGGATGCAGCATCAATTGGAATCAGGTTGGGAAGTAACAAATTTGGTGGACGCAACTTTTAGCAAAGCGCCCGAAAACCCCAACATCATCATCACTCCAATATGCACTGAGACAAAGGACTAGATAAACCATTGGACGTTGCTCGTCATTGACTTCGAAGGTAGGTCGATAACAAACTCAAAACCCACTTCTGCCTAAACTGAAAGCCATAGACCACACCACGAGGACATCTACCAAACTCGTAATATTCCCAGCTATTCACTTACGTTTAAACACATTTTTAATTATGCATGATCAATAAATGCTGCGAACTGGGATCGAGATATGCTACGAAATGTGAGCAAATCAGTTGCATTTCGTAACGTATCCATAAAATATTTTGCAGCATAGGGTGCGAATCGTTTTGGATAATGCACATTTGTTTAAATATGCTGCGAAATGCTTGCAGACAAAATGGATTGGATACAAAACAATTCACACCCTATTCTGCGAATTGCTTGACATGTACATGTTGGATTGGTTGTCAGATAATTCGCAGCCTACGGTGCGAATTGTGTGGTAACAAATGTTTAAGTTTTTGTGCTGGTTCCTAACACTAATTATTATAACCGGATCAAATATTTGGTGGACAAAGGATTCCTACCTAAATCAAGGACAGGGTGGAAAGTGAAAAATGAAAGAAAAATCCCACAACAACAACCTAGCACCATGGACTGTGGTATTTTTGTCTTCAAATACGCCAGAGATATTATCCAGCATGGATTTGTGCAAACAAAATACGCTGAAGATATAGTCACTGCCTTCAGAGCAGAATGTTTGACTTCTTCTTAAATGACAAAGACACCGTGAAGTACGGGTGATTCGAAGTAAAACATTATGGTTTTTTTTGGTGTAAATACATTGGTTGTAGTTTTTTGGCATGCATACATATACATTTACATTTTCAGAAATGTGAAATTCCAAGATATATGTAGGACATATTTCTTATCAAATCGTTCGCATTCTAACCTGATCCCACCAAACGTTTCGCAGCAATCCCTCGTATATCTTAAAAAAAGATCCTCACCAAACAATACGCATCCTAACTTGATAGATGCTTAATTATCACTAAACAGTTCGCAGCAACTCCTGGTATATCACATTAACAAACGGTTCACATCAACACCTGGTATAAAATAAATAATTCAGAATTATCGTTCAAGAATACGAACAGGCTATAGCGTATGCCTTGGTAAACGTTAACTGCACTGAGCACGCAAAAAACAATCTATTGACC
Source organism: Limnanthes douglasii subsp. nivea (assembly GCA_036936605.1). Classification (NCBI taxonomy): domain Eukaryota; kingdom Viridiplantae; phylum Streptophyta; class Magnoliopsida; order Brassicales; family Limnanthaceae; genus Limnanthes; species Limnanthes douglasii. Next base: position 156,624,239 of record JAUPFV010000002.1, read on the forward strand.
AGAGGTCCAGAACCCATTAATTGCTGATTGGACATGGAGGCTATGCAATGATTAATATAGCCACACCATCTCCTAAGCTCAGACTCCCTCATTTCCCTATAAATAACACTAGTAACCAGAGGCTAATTTTAAAACAAACTCTATATTTTTTTTAAAACACTTCTTGTTCTCTTCGAATTCAAACAGTCATGTCTTTTTCCACCACCACTACCACCACCACATACTCATACTATGGTTCACTTGGTTCTCTGGGTGACTCCTGATCATCCTTAACCGTTAACTGGAGCGATGACTTGATCATGCCAGCAGCACCACCAAACAACCCAGTATCTGTCCTTGATTTAAACATATATGATGACTACTACTCGGCTGACTCTATACCAGTGGAAGTTGTTCCAATGGTTACTGTTAAAGCTCAGTCAGAAGAGGTTCCAATGGTTGTTGTTGTACCTCAGCCCCCGCAGAGGTTCCACCTCAGACGGCAGAGCTTCCAAACAACAAAAGAAAGAGGGAAGACGAAGTCAGTCCATCAAGGACAAAATTTTTATGCATGATGGACATAGATAACAAAGAGGAAGAGGAAGAGGAAGAGGAAGAGGAAAAGGCTCATGATCAGCACACAGAGGAGAAAGATGGTGAAGAATCCTCTATTGATCACTGATAGAGTTGGCTTTTGGTTTTTGCTTTTTTGCAATGCAACTAACTAACACTAATAGGTTGTAGTGATATGTGTGAACATCTGTTAGTGCATGAAGACTGTAATCCTCTTTTTTGTAATCCAATTTGTTTACAGACTTTTAATCATATATACGGTTCGCATCCAATTACAACTTGCAAATAATTCACATGGTAACCTGATATATTACCTGTTTTCAATATTACTGATTTTCATTCGATTCGCACCCTATGCTGCGATTTGCAACCCACTGAATGTCCTAGTATTTTTATGAAAGCACGCTTCGCAGCTTAGCATGTGAGAAAATATCAGGACTTCTGGTTGTTCTCCATTCGCATCATATCTTTTTACACAAGCAGTCAGAAGTCCTGGTATCTGTTCTTGTCATAATTCGCAGCATATCATGCGAATCGTAAGCAAATAAGAGTCCTGATATTTGTTTGAAAAAGCATTATGTTATAGCTTAACACAATTCGCAGCATAAATACCGATAGCTGTTTGATATGATTTTACTAATGATACGCACAAACCGCATGGAAAACTGATAGATGTTTGCAACATGATATCAACACATTGTAGACAATTCGCAATACCGGATGTGAATTGCATGCAACTCAAAACACTTATCATTCATTTACTATAATAAAAGCAAAACGAAAATAATGTGTACATGAACAAACAACTATAAAAAAATCGTGCTTAAATTGGAACATCACAAGTCCTCCTGTTATGGCCTGATTTCGAACAACGGTCACACCTCAACTACTTGGTTGAGATTTCTCCTCTAGAAGGGATTCGTTTTTTCTTAGGCCTTCCGGAGCGTCTCTTAACGTTCGGAGGCATAACTTCAACAAACGAAGGATCGTTAGCGTAGGACCCTTCCCCAAAATCCGTTATAGCTGGTATGCTAAAAAAGTAACTTTCCCTGTAATTCTTAACCGTAAAGAAGGGCTCTATTACGGTAAAGGGATCTTGGTCAGTATCGCTTCCCTTTTACGTAAGCCTGCGCATACTTTTCCGGGGGTAAATTTGCATGAAAATCACTCATTCTGTCACCACCTTCACATATAAAAACTGTTAGTATATCTTTAAAAAGCTCTCGACTGGGAGCATAAGCAAGACGATAGAAGAAACTCAACATCCTTTTTTTATAGTCTCTCCTAGTATGTTCCAGTTTTGCTTTCAAATTCTGCATGAGATAGAAATAACAGTACGCATGATAGCAGTTTGGATACAAGACAGAAACAACATTAATGATACCAAAATGACGGTCTGAAATAAATGTGATCTGGCGATCCAACAAATGTGGTTTCAAACACCCCAAAAACCACATCCAATTGTCCCAATCTTCAATGCTAACTATACCAACAGCAACAGGGAATTGTCCTGGAAAAAGGCAGATCAAATGAACACTACAACAGTACTCAAACGTTTACAAAATGTACACAGTTTGCATGTTGTCCTGATAGTTGTTCTCAAAATGCACGCTGCGAACTGTGTACAAGCGTCAGCTGCAAATTAATCACAGTTTTAAACACTGCCTAATTCGCAGTCTTGAATGCGAATCGTTCTGAAATATCAAGATTCCAACAACAATGGTGTGCATATATAGGATGCAAACTGTTGCCAAAATTTCATCGCCTAATTCGCATCCTCTATTGCGAAGTGTCATCATTTAAACAACACTCCTTAATTCGTAGCCTCGGATGCGAACTGGTGCACAAAAATTTCAAACAAAAACATAATAACACATTCAGATTAACTAGTTAAATGTAACTAACCGTTGTTGTCGTCCTTTGCTACGACACTAAGCAAGGTACCCTTATACTTGCCATATAAGTGGGTTCCATCGAAAAACAACATTGGACGACATGAATGAAAACCCTGAAGGGACGAACCGAATGCTACAAAACAACGCTTGAATCGGTTTCCAGCTGATAACTCCAACTGGCAGTCTGAAGTAATATCTCGGCTCTTGAGGCATTTGAAGTATCCGCTTAGTAAACTAAAAGAACTTGAAATATCTCCGAAAACTCCTCTCCTAACCTTATCTAAAGCATTCCATGACAAACGGTAAGCGATGTCAAGACCGTAATCTTGTTTGATAATCGATTGTATTATTTTGGCTGCCAACGAATGGCAGGTCCCGAGAGAATCCTGAATTTCCTCTGTAATCAAATCTGATGTCAAATGGCTGTGCTGCCTATGTTTCTGGGAGAAAACAGGACTGCAAGTATGGTGCGGAATATACTTCTTGATCGTCATCAAGCCGGTGCTGGAATCAATAAATCCATAAAGCCTCCATTTGCACTCGCTTGTGAACTTAATTTCACAATAATCAGTGATCTTGGTTGCTGTCATGCATATATTTGAAAGTTAAACCACGCTCTAAAGAAAACTTGCACAAAAATAACCTCAGACCTGCAGCACCTTCTTCAAAAGCTTGACCAACTCCTGTAATAGCATCAGCCCAACCAGCAGTAGCAAGTTATTTTTTCTCTGCTCAGAATTAACTAAATCGTTACTACTCTCTGCTAACTAGTTGATCAGGAGATGGTTCTCCCAAACTCAATCTACGCTCTTTACGCTTTACACCACAATCCTTACCACCAGAGCTCTTATCACCATAACCTTTTTCACCAAAACACTTATGACCAGAACCCTTATCGAAGACGTGTTGTTCAATGAGAAAACTAACCCGTTTTAAACACTCCAAATCAAGATATAACACCAACCCAACAAAATCCTTCTGGTTATTAAAGAAACAATTATTATGATCCCCGCAGGAGTAGGTAATTAGGTAGTCACTTGTGACAAGCTCCTCCCATGTGTTCTCCACATAAGCTTGGATACTTTGAAAGCTTTCAAACTCCGTGAAAGGCACAATTACGGTTTGGTGACAATATTTAAAAATACAAACTCGTGATTTGGACATACCTTACCTTGCACCGAACAAGCTATTAGTTATTAGTCCCAAAAATAAAGTGCAAATTATTTATTACTGCATCAAACATATCGCATCCTATCTTGCGATTTGTGTATATCTATAAGCTGCGAACTGTGTTCAATTCGTATCCTCTCCTGATAGTTGTTTGTAAATCAGCTAAAAAAAGTCCTGATATTTGTTTCGAAATACAATACTAAAAAACGTTCTAGACAGTTCGCATCCTAGCATGTGAAACGTAAAAGTGACTAAAAAAGTACTGATATTTGTTTGAAAATGCAATACTTTAGAGTTCTACACAGTTCGCATCATAACATGCGGAAATGTAAAAAAGTAACTAAAGAGTCATGGTATTTGTTTGAAAATACAATACTCTAGAGCTCCACATAGTTCGCAGCCCATCCTGAGTTTTGTAAGCAAATAAGAGTCCTGATATTTGGTTTGAAAATGCAATACTTTAGAGTTCTACACAGTTCGCATCCTATCATGCGAAAAGTGAAAGTAACTAAAAAAGTCCTGATATTTGTTTGAAAATGCAATACTTTAGAGTTCCACACAGTTCGCATCATAACATGCGAAACGTAAAAAAGTAACTAAAAAAGTCCTGGTATTTGTTTGAAAATACAATACTCTAGAGTTTCACATAGTTCGCAACCTATCCTGATTTTTGTAAGAAACTAATAGTCCTTATATATGTTTGAACATCCATACAATTCGTAGGATATTTGTAAGCAAATTATGAAATTCTTTCATGTAATTCGCACGTCACCATGCGAATTAGTACACAATTAGCATCTTCCTCATTGAATACATCAAACAATTCGCATCTTGCCTCGACAACTAAAACTCGTAATCTACATATGTTTAACGTCCGAAATAAAGATCTAATGCATTACAAAATTAGTATATAACATCAGAAAACAAGGACATGAGTATATAACGATAAATATTAACAAAACAATAACAGATCACTGGAAAAAAAACAGAGAAAAGCTCGAAATCAGGCTATGGCGTCTAAAAATAGTAAAATATAACCTATTCCAACTGAGAAAAGCAACAATTACTTGCAAAACAACAGATTCCAAAAAGCACGATTAGTTCCTGTACGTAGAAGATAGTGGTAGATAGGTTTTACACTACAAACTACATAAATAAACAGACCTTCTATCACTTCGATACCGGATCTGTGATTTCAACCGTGCTTCGTGGTGGTTCGTAGGGTTAGGTGGGTAGAGCCGCTAACAAATTCAAATCTTCAAAAATCTATAAAAATAGAAAGAAAATAGAAAATTATGCTTATATAGTGGGTTAAGGGTAGTTAGGGTATTAAAATAATATTAGGTAGTAAGTGACAATTAGGTAGTTGAGTTGGGTATTAAGTAACAATTGATCAAACCTTGGGTACTAGATGACAATTGAATAGTTGAGTGGGTACTTTAAGTGCAATTTCCCCTATAAATATCGCACCAATTATTCTAACATATTAAAATAAATGCAACTATTTTGTATTTAATGATAAATAATGTTATTTAAAAAATATTTATTACATAAAAAATCTGAAACAATTAAAATAGTTTTTTTAATATTTATAAAATATTTTCAAATTATACTATCTATTAACCATGTATGAACTTTAATTTTATATTCAATGATAGAATTACAACGTCTCATTGAGCTCCTTATAAAAAACACACTAACAAAAGTAAGATTTATGAGCATATTTTGCGTATATGTATGACTATCTAAAATTAAGGCAATAGCCGTAAATATACGAGAAAAGTGTGGTGGGCTCACTTTTCAATCTTTTTTGAAACATTTAGGCACTTCGAGTCCTTTATAATTACATGCGAGAAAAATATACAATGAATTGATTGCACACACTACACAACATGAGAAGATACTAAAAGAGATAATACCTGAAGTGAACATGGTAGTGCCCAAGAAGAGGATGAGGCATAAGCAAAAATATGATGGCAAATGACCATGCAATGGTCCGGCTAAGAAGAAAAGGCTTGAATAATCGACGGATAGGTGATATTTTTTCTGCAAAGAGAAAAAACATCTTAAGAAGGAGTGCGAGAAATATTAGGCTTACATGTCAAGCAAAGGTACTCTCACATCTTTGGTTGTTTTGGAAAATAATCTCGTTTTTTTTATAGAAAATAATAGATGGCGGATTAAATCAGCTGCAATAATTAATGTCTGTATTTCTTTGCAGGGTACGTTAAGAAGCAACATGCGAATTGAGTATAAAATATTCATTTTCACAGCATATGGGAGCTCATTACACGTGTTGACACATTGTGATTAGAATTTAGAACTTTCTAGCAGTATTATTTTTAAATAAATTATGTTTGCTCCCACTTGTCGAAAAAACTTAATTTCCTTTCCGGTTTTAGACTTGTGTGGATATTCTTGTCTTATGAGAAAACAGTAAATTAAATGATATGGTTAGAAGTATGATAAGTAACTTATCTCTCTCATTATGTTTATGAGTAGAAGCCATCAAAAGTGTCAATTATATACTCAATAGAATACCCACTAAGGAAATTATTAGGACCCGTATGAGCTTTAGAATGTGCGCATGCCCAGTTTAAAACATTTCTATATATTGGGGTGTTCAGCTGAGGTGAGGGTTTACAAACCTCACGAAAAAAACTAGACAAAAAAAAATAGTTAATTTCTTCTTCATTGGTTATTCTGAATACTCTAAGGATTTTTAAGTTTTATGATCATCTCATTGGTAGTATACTTGAAACGGGAACGGTAAATGTTTAAGAAAATTTTGAGTTTGAAGAGAAGAATAATGGAACAAATATTCATTTTGAAGAAGAATTTGTAGAGATTCATGAAGGTTTTTATGGAGATAATCAGGTATCATAATACTAAAATTTAGTTCCAATTATTTTGGTCCCATTAAATGATGTTATACTCATAATAACATTGATATTTCACTTGAGGGTTTTAACCATGATACATATATGGTCCAGTTAGAACAAGAGGAACCTCAAGCTAATCTTCCATAAAAAGATCAAAATGACATTGTTCATAAGGATCAAGTTCTATATCTTAAATAATTTCAACAAAAAGTAATTGTTCTCTTAAAAAGGTCCACAAGAGAGAATACAAATGCTATACATTCAGATTTTATAGTATATATTCAGGAACATGATGAGCCATGTGTTAGAACTGTAGATGATCCATCATTTCATACACTAACCATGAAAGCTCCAAATCTAAAAAATAGATTATAACTATAAAGGAAAAGTATATTGATGCAAGACGATGCAGTACGTGAACTTGTCCCATTAATTGAAGGGAAAAAGGAAATTGGTTATAAGTGGGCTTATAAAACCAAATAAAATTCCCAGTGTAATGTGGAAAGACATAAAACATGCCTTGTTGCAAAATGTTATACTCAACATGAAGGGATTGATTTTAAAAAACCATCTCTCTAGTATCGACAAAGGATTCATTTAATACAAACATGGAATTAATTGCATACTCTAATCTTGAGCTTCATCAAATGGATGTAAGAAGTGCGTTTGTCAATGATAATATTAAGAAGATAAATTATATAGCGCAACAAGAACACTTTAAATTAGGCAACTCAAATAATCTAGTGTGTAGGATTAAGCAATCTATTTATGGGACCAAACATGCTTCTCATCAGTGTTACAACAAATTTCATCATGTGATAGGCTTTTTTTGACTTTCAAGTGAACTCGCTTGAAGATTATATGTATCACAAGTTCAGTTGAAGTGATTTCATATCTTTCGCATTATATGTCAATCACATATCTTTTGTCCTAAATAATGAATTTTTTTATAAAATACAAAGAGATTTCTATTAAACAAGTTTGATATGAAGGATCTCAGTGATGCCAGCTTTATGTTAAATATATATGGATTTCTCCTCTGGTATTCTTGGAGTATCACAAAAAGAATTTATTGAAAGTGTGTACCAATGTTACACACTGGAAAAATGCAAACCTTTGAGTATCCCAATAGCAAAGGGTTACAGACTAAGTCTGACTCAATGTCCAAAGATAAAACTTAAGATTGAGGAATTGAAAATGATCTATTATGCTTCGAAAATATGAATTTTAATGTAAGCTCAAGTTTGTACTAATTTAGGCATAGCTTTTATTGTGAATATGTTGGGGAGGTATGTAAGTTACCCAATAATAGACCATTGGAAGGCAGTAAAAATGGTGCTCGAATATTTGCAAAGAATAAAAGGGTGATGTTGACATAAAAGGAGTTAGAAAGGCTGGACATCATTGGCTTTATTTTACTCATATTTTTGTGGATACGTAGATACACTGAAAATACCTTCTGGAAATATATTCTTATTGGATAGAGGTGAAATATCATAGAAAATTATGAAGTAAACACTTATTGCATTGACCACTAGGACAATATAATTTTTTTTTTGCCTTGAGGCATCAGACCATTCATTATGGCTGCAAAAGTTTATCACCGAATTGCGTATTGTACAAGTGATAGAAGTTGCTATAAGGTTGTACTATGAAAACAATTCCACAATGGTCTAGCATCAACAAGAGTTCAGCTAAATCCAAATATACACACACCCACCCACCCCATATATATATAAAGTTTTTGTCTGTTAAAGAGAGAGTTGAGATGGGTCAAATAAATGTAGAGTACCAGTATATGTGTAGTTGATTTACAAGATTGTTAGTTTTTAGTGAGAATATTTGTAGTAGAATCGGATGATATTTGTGATATTGTATACATGAAAGTTTATTGTAATACATATATGCTTTATTATATTTATTGATATTTGTTCTTTATTAGATCTTCAAACAGTAGGATTGTTTAAAGGTAGATAAGAACGATATCAATTCATATTACTCTTAAACTGCATAATATAAAAGGTCCAAATAATTTATTAATGACAATAATGTGATTATTGTTGCATCCTATTGTTCACATTACATGAATGAGGTCTTAGTCCTTTATTGTTTATTGATCATGTATGGGGTTGCATTGTTCACCTATTGACAAAAGATTCAAGGTACTTATTAAAGTTAAATATATGCTTGACTAGCATATGATTGTTCAAGTGAGAGATAGTTGGAATATTTATGAATGAGAATACTAAATATATATTTGGTCATTGTCATAAGGTAATCCAATAATAAAAATAATCAGATTAATTATATTATATATAATTCATTGGATATTGAACTTATAGATGAAAAAATATCGTGGACTAATAAACTTTGTAACCAGGTTAAATTTGGACATAGTAAAAAAACGATCGAAATCTCAACACTAAAACTTAAAATAATAATTGGAAGATTCAATGATAAAATCGAATAATTATGAATAATTTAGCTCATACTTTATTATCGGTAACTTATTTTTCTAAATTGTTAAAAAGATACAACGCAAGCTTTTAAATACTAGAAGAGGACTAAACTCTCGTCGGAATTCACGATCAGAGAGAAAATAGATGCTAATAAATTTAATTATCGGTGTTAATATCACGACGTCTACATTATCAAAACACACCACATTTCTAAATAATATTTATTTAAAATTTGCTGAGCTTTTGAAAATATTTGGTCGAGAAATATTATGGATCATGTGTGTCCGTCAGCCATTTGCAAACAAAAGAAACGCAATTTAAGTTCTAGAATTTGTTCTTATATCATCGCAAAGGATGTGTGTAGATATGTATAAGATTGTGAAGCACGTAGATATATATTTTTTCCAACGTTTTTGGTAAGTATGGATTCCGTTATACAAGAAAACTTTAATTATAATATTTTGAAATGATACGTTCTATTTGTTTCTAAATGAATTATGTTATACGATAACTGGTTAAATATTATTAAAAAAACGACATCCGGTCCACTTCGTAAAATTGTTACAAATTTATTGTTAAAACACCAAGATAGTTTGTAACCGATTCGAGAGATGTTTATTTTAACGATTTCACAATTTGTTCGTTACTAATTTGAACATGTCAATACAGATGATATTATTAACAATCATTTATAAATATATCTTTATCTATTTATTTTGTTTAGTATTAATTGGTTATAGTTTTAATTGTTCTATATAAAGATCCAAACGATTAACATAACTTTTTTATATTTAATTAAAATTCAAATATTTTCAAATTAAACAAACCATTAAATACATAGCCAGAGTATTTGTTTTTCATTTTCTAATAATTAGCAATATATATTATTAAAATATAAAGAATAGTTACATGGATCGTGGTCACCAAGAAGCTTCACCACGATTTTTGTTGGCGATGTCATTGGAAAAAGAAACCTCTCAAACTGCCCCAATCTTGATAGGATTAGATCTTTTGCCAACACCAAAATCTCCCGGTTTTGATGGATTCATTGCGAGGTTTTTCAAAACGTGTTTGACCACGATTGCCCCGACGTGTGTCTTCGATTAGATCCTTTTTATACAAAAAAATCCATTTGTCGTCGATAAAATTACCAAAGTTAGTAGTACATATCTTCTTGGGGTTCCTTTCATGCGGCTGAAGAAATGTCGAAACTTATGTCATTTCTTTACATGTCTTTACATTTTTGGGCTCCAAGTTGTAAAGCCCAATATGTTTTACTATTTTTTATCGGGACTACAACCCATTAAAATGACACATCCATTTACCTTATGAATTAGTAGTTGAGGCTTAAGTATTGAGATTTGGATTCTCTTCTTCACAATGTCCAAATTCAATCCGGTTACGACACTTAGGCCCATAACACATTTTCACCCATATGTCAAATTCTGTTAACTACATAATTTAATTAAATTGCTTAAATTTATTATTAGACTTTCTTAAGGCAATTATGGAATATACACATTTATCATGTCGGTCCAAATGATTATTGGTCCAAATATATATTCCAACAATCTCCTGCTTGGACCGCCACATGCTACTGAATATATATATATTAAAATTTAGTAGGATCCCTAAATCCATCGTTAATGAGTGAACGATACACCCCTGTACATGACTGATAACAATAAAAGATAAAAACCTTATTCTCGTAATGTGAACAGTTAGATGCAAAAATAATCACATCATTGCTACAAATTACTTACTTTAGCCAATTACAAAGTCTAGCCTAAGAGTAATATGGCTTGTAATCGTACAATTATATTCTCTTTAATAGTTTCTACAATAGAGATCCAATACATTACATATATCAATAAATATTACCAATCAGATACATATTGCAATAAACCTTTACGTGCACAATACTTTAAAAATATAAAATCAGATCCTATAAAAAACTCTCCAACTGAAACTAACAATCCTCTAAATCAACTGCTCCCATACTGATGGTGTGTTCCTAGAAAACCTTAAGCAAAACCATATTTGTTAAAGGATCTACTATCATGTGATAAGGAAATGAGACTTCAAGGACTGATATGTGAAGAATGAAATAGCTTATTACAGATTGTAAAATTAGATGGAGGTATTGGTATCTTGTATTTTTGTGAGGGACTAACATGTAATTATTCCATTTTCTGTAACCGTTTCTGTTATGAGCTAAGTCTTTGCGCCTCTATATAAAGGCCAAGACAGCTTTAATAAAAGGGTTGGCTTTTTGAGTAACATCATTTGTGCAATTTGATTTTATCTCTCTAAAAACTATTTCTCTCTCTACAATTTCACTTCTCTCAAATTACTGAGGCAAACTAAATAATCAAACTCACCATCATGGAGCTTGCCCCGATGTGCTCTATATTTATCAAACTCATAAAAACTCTCTCTTTATCAGAAACGAAAGTTATGTATGTGTGTTTGGATTTAGATGAGGTCCTATTGCAGTTAGAGTACCGCATCGCGTAATTTTTATCACAATACGATCTCATGGGAACTTTTATTCCTTGTACAATGCGCAACCCAGTGGAAAATTTCCGCAGCCACAATGACTAGTCCGATGTCTCACCAAATTGTGCTGCCATGGTGATGATGGAACAAGTGTTTGCCCAAATTACTTTTCAGTGTGTCAATGCATCCACCAAAATCCGAGTTAGAATACCCAATGATCTCCAGCCTTTATGACTTCCTAAATGTTGACATGTTCCTCTTTGTTCCTTGCGGATATTAGAGCACCATTTTAATTGCCTTTTAATGATCCATACATGGGTTACTAAAATATTTCCCCAACATATTTACAAAATAGGTAATATTTGGCGTAGTACAAACTTGAGCATACATTATCGTCTAGTGGAAGGCCAATAACATTTTTAGTGGCAGACTTCTTCTTTTTCGTAGCTCATTTGCGAGGGATTTCTTGGGGGGGAGGAATAGTTAACTCATTAACAGACGATTGGAAGCCCATACCAAAATAATTTAGGGTTTCCCAGTAAAAATTTAGGATATCTTAGGGTCACCATAATAACGCTAACCAATACCATTCACCAACAAATTACAACGAGATAGTAAAAAGGAAACAAATAACTTTGATCTCTTTTATTTTTACTATCTCTGAAAAGTCGGAAGGCTTGGAAGAAAGAAGGAAGTGAAAAAATAGCTCATTATCCAATGATGATTCAAAAAAGTTTCTTAAACTAACTCAAAATATATTTATACCAATATATAATTAGAAAAATAAGGGCTGCCTATGGAGGAGGCCCATAATTTTATAATGGGCTTGCAAATTATAAAAGTGTTTACCAATCAAATGACCAAAAATATGAAGCACAATTTTGTTAAAACACACAAGTATCAGGTACAACTGCTAGACATAGGTGCATGATATACAACGCGTGGAAAATAAGTATTGACATCAGCACACCGCACGACTATCGTTACATATTAGAGGTAAAATATGTGTGTGACATATGGAAAGTAGGTAATACCTCGTCATAGTAAACTTTTAATTCTTTTCAGAGTCAAACTATCTAAGAAGTTCACATCCAAAAGGACTATGGGGTGTCTTCATAAGGCATAACCCACCAACTGGATTATACCCATATACAATAATGAGGTACGTTCGATATGAGAACGGAACTGGAGTATCGTCGACCACCAAAATAAACCATCAATGTCATCCATATAAATCTGACCAATACCACGAATAGTACGGAGGGTAATGCCAACAAAGGGTACCTACTAACAGATGATAATTAAGTGAACGAGGGCACTACTAGGAGTGGAAAATTTCTAGGATATAATGGGATAATGCGTAGGACTTTGTAATATATATAAATGGAATGAAACACTATGAATATGTAAGATCTTTTGAGTTGACTAAATAAACAATACATATTTATTCCTTTTTATTTCCTAGTAATTTATCATCAATAAAATTCCTCACTAATTAAAGGACAAAAGATGTCAGCTTTTCTAGTAAAAATTACATTGTGATTGACTAGAGCCCGAGCCAGATATTGATAAACATATGAGTGAATGCATTGTTCAAACAAATAAAGAATCAAGTGTTCCAGGTCGTGGAGTATGAGTTTACTTGGTATATCCCTTTAGATATTGGACGTATTAAGCAACACACTTTTATTTCAAAGCATGAAATAATTATGTAGCATACGAGAAATCATTGGGAGGGTTAAGGCTTGCACAAATTTACGGTGCCAAAAGAGTTTGTTTAATAAGTGATTCGCATTTGCTTATAAATCAGACCACGGGGAAATTCGAAGCTAGAAAATATCATTTGGTAAAATATGTAAAGACATTTAAGGAGACAACAATTTTCTTCAAGCATGGTAAGTACAAACACGTTTCCCATGCCAAAACTTTGATGGCTGATTCCTAAACTACTATTGCTTATAATAAATGACATCCATGGATTCTGATACAAGAATAACCCTCAATATGAACAGGATTTGAATTTAGATCGAGCAATGAAGATAATTTTAAAATTTCAAGTAATGTAGATAAAGATTGGAGGTATGAGATCAAAGAATTTATTACTAAATGGACTTTTCCTATTGATAAAATATGGGCAAAAAAACTAAGGTTCAAAGCACACAGTTTCATAGTCCTCGAGGATATCCTCTATAATAAGTATCTTAGTAGGCCATTATTATGATGCCTTAGGATCAATGAGTCTCAAATGATATTATCTAAATTATACGGTGGGAGGGATCTCTCCATTGTGGTTATAAGATTTTAACTAGAAGGGTTTTATTAGCATGATATTATTGGCCTTCTTTTATGATGGATGCTAAAACATTTGTCTGATGGTGTGATCATTGTCAAATATTTGAAAATGCGATACTTATGAATGTATTAGCATTAGAATCTATATATGAAGCATTACATTTCCATAGATGAGGGCTTGATTTGGTTGGACCTTTGCCAATGGAACCCGAGGGCCGTCAATCAATTATCGGGGAAGTTTATCATTTTTCTAAGTGGGTGGAAGCATAACCTCTCTCAAGAACTACATCTAAATAATTTATAAATTTTATCGTATCTAATATATGTTATAGGTTCAAAATCCTAAGGACCATTACGACATATAATGGCCTTAAATTCGAAAATAGAGACATGGAAGCACTTTGTACTTCGCGAGAGATTCAACATTGTTTTTTTATCACATTTCCACCCCCAAACCAATGGGAAATTTGAAGTTGGTAACATAACTATTCTGAATGGCTTGAAGAAACATTTAGAAGGGACAATGGGGAAATTCCTAAATTATTTTCAAGAAGTATTATCGGTTTATCGTATTACCCCCCGAACAACAACCTAAGAACCCCTATTTCCTTTGGTTTATTTGACGAATTCAGTAACCCCTAGCTGAGTCTATTCTCCCATCGTTGTGAATCAAAAATTACTTCGAAGAGGATAATGATGTATCCAATAGAGCTGAATTATATTTGATTGAAGAAAATATAACAAAAACATATACTATTTTCTATCTCTTGCACGGTTCGAACCTCTAACCAACTCTTGGGCAAGGAAAACATTATCAACAAGATTTCGACCACTCACGAAAGCACCTTGTCCTTTATCAATGAGATTCGGAAGTAAAGGGGCCATTCGGTTAGCCAAAATTTTGGTAATCACTTTGTAAGTAACATTTGTGAGCCCAATTGGCCTAAAGTCACCCACCTTAGGATCGTTGTCTTTTTTCGGAATAAGGGCAAGGATGGTGTGATTTGTTGCACGAAGGAGTCTACCAGTATCAAATAACTCACGAACACAATCAACTAAATCTGTTCCCACAAGTTCCCAATTCTTTTTGAAGAAAGCCGAGGTGTATCCGTCCGGTCCCGGAGCCTTATCATTCCCGATATCAAAGAGGGCATTACGGATTTCAACAACTTCAACAGGTTTGAGAAGCTGCTCATAATGTTGATCCCCGACGAGGGATCCGTGACTCATGACCGTCAGATCAATGGGGGAGCTTGGCCGAGATGAGCCAAAGAGGTGCGTGTAGAAATCTACAAGGAGGGAGGCAACTTCTGTAGGGGATGTAGTGCGGGTGCCATCATTTCGGACGATGTAGAAAATGTTCTTTCTTGCATTATCTCGTTTGATTAAGCTGTGAAAGTATTTTGTACCTCTGTCGTCGTCAACTAAGTGGGTGGTCCTCATACGTTATTGAAGAAAGCTCTTTTCTGCATTAAGTAGGAAATTCGCACGATCCCGTAATCTGTGTACCTCTTCTTTTAAAGAAACGTTATCAGGATTAGCCATGAGTGAGGAGATCGCCTCTTTAAAGGCCGAATTTGCAGTAGCTGTACGCTCTAGAATGCCACCATACTCAGCTTTATTCAAATCTCTTAACGGACGCTTTAAGGATTTCAACTTCTACGCAAGTATATACTGATTCGTACCATCAATAGACTGACCCCATAAACTTTCTACAATGCTAGCAAATCTGGGATGATCAAGCCACATGTTGAAGAATTTGAAGGGCCGACAAGCATGCTGAAAATCTCGAATAATCGAGACAATAACTGGACAGTGATCGGAAATGGGTTCCATCGGAAGGAACGTGGCTTTGCATAAGAGATCTTTATCACTTCACCCATGGTTTATAAGGACTCGATCAAGCTTGGCCCAAGCAGTACCATTTGTCCAAGTAAAGAAAGGACCTGTGGAAGGAGCATCGACAAGACCGTGAGATATCCGAAAATTATTTAAATCAATTAACTCACCATTTCGAAGTGGGGCAGCCCCAATTCGGTCTCCTGGAGCACAATAGGTATTATAGTCTCCCGTAATCATCCAAGGTAAACGAATGTTGGCCCCTATAGTGGTTAGGTGCTCCCAAAGAACTCTCCTTTGTGGTACAGTATACAAAGGGTAAACAAACGTAACATAAATATTTTCTTGAGTGACGTTGCAATGGACTTGAAAATTGATGTGTTGTCTTCCAATTTCAATCACCCTACATGCCACCATGCTAGCATCCCAAACAACAACGATGCGTCCTCTACTTATAACATCAAGATTAGAAACATGATTCCATCTTATGAAACGAGAAGACATAAAATTATCTAAATGTTCTTGTGAGAATTTAGTTTCTAAGAGGCAAAACATGGGCAAATAATTTTGTTTGACGAGCTTACAAACCGTGGAGAGAGAAGCGCCTCGATCTGTACTCCCACATAGGCCCTGATGTTCCAAATAAGTATCTTCATTTATCAACCGAGGAGTTTGTGGGCACTCCGCGCCTCGCATTTTTCTTTGATCGTTTGCCTTGTACTTTTTGCCATGGAACGGTTGATGGATCATCTGCGTTGCTGGTGAAAGTTATGGTTTCATCTTTTTCTTGCGGATGGTCAAATATGGGTTCCTGGTCATTAACATAAGTCATCGGTGTATCAACTAGGGGGCTGATTCGGCTAGGCAAGTAGTCAGTATTATTTGAACGGACGTGTTCTTTATTGGTGTTGTTCATCTCTTCTCCAATAAAAGGGGTGGGAATTTCAGATGATCCGGGGCGTGCGATGGGCTTAACAGTGACTTTCTGAGATGGTGTAGAAGTGATAGGATTACCTCTAGGGCCGCTTGTTATGTCACTTGCGTTCTTGCGTAGGTTTTGAGCTGCCCGAGATGGTCGTGTCGAGGTTTCTTTCTGCTTCTCGCTGATTTTAGTTTTACCCTGCTCTGTAGATGGACAAGTAGAGTGATTGTGTCCAAATTTCTGACACACATAGCAAAACAGTGGGTAATTTTCGTATATAACAGATTGAGTATATCGCCTACCACAAGGAAGCCTCACACCAAAACTCGTAACTGGTTTTTTTTCTAACATCAATTTCTACTAGAATTCTAGCATACTTCATCCGAGTCTTTTCGCATGTAAATTGATCAGTAAAGAGAGGCGTACCAATTTTTGAAGAAATCTTACTTAAACCTGTTTCACTCCAAATGCTAAGAGGGACATCATTTAGCACTATCCATGTTGGAATTGTTGTGAAAAGATCATCTGTTAGCATGACATCTTTATCAATTCTTTTAAGCATAAGAGTTTTACCGTAAGTAATGTAGGGTCCGTTAGCTAGTACATGGAGCAGATCTGATTCGGTCAGGAATTTAAAAACCGTCCATTCTTTTCCATACGGCTGAGTTTTGCAATTAACACCCCATCTTTTGACAATAGTATCAAGAGCAATTTTGCCCGGGAACTTACCGGTGAAGCATCCGATAAGACAATGGCCCCAACTTTCGATGAACGGAACTTCATCTGCCGGATCAAGGATGATATCGCCATCATCTGAAGGTGGAGGGATAAATTGGAGCTTGAGGCCTTTTGAAGCTAAACGAGAACCTTGGAATAAGCTGGAGAATGATTTAGTAGGAATGACGGAAGAAAGAGTTTGTGTTGTAGGAATGGCGGAAGGATTCTGAGCATTCTTATATAATAGATCCCTCTACTCTACATTACTAGTATTATATGCTGCTGGTCCTTTATTTCCATTTTCGTTACTGCTTTGAAATGGATTAAATGCTGCTTCTCTAGACAAATTACCTTCTTTACTGATATTATTAGCTCTGACGTTACTTGTTTGAAAAGAAGAAAATCAGTCTTCTCCTTTCCGTTGTGAATTTAATGGGTCTGATTCTTTATTACCATTACCGGATTTACTTACCTTTCCCACGTTCTTTTGAAGAGAACCGTTACTTTCTTCATGCACTTTATAAGAATTAAAGTCATTTCCATTTGAATTCAAATTCAAACTTCCTTTATTTGAATTCAAATTTATATTAGTTTTAAATTGATTTGTTCCCTTTCCATAAATATTCTCGTTTCCATTTTTAAAAGCATTAAGTGAACCGTTACCTTCCAATGCAGTTTCCTTTTGTACCATAATTGAACTGTTACCTTCATCAGAACCGTTTCTTTTCTGATTCAAATTTTCTTTATTTACATTAATTCTTTTTTCTCGTCCATTTAATCTGCTATCATTAAGAGAAGAGAATTTGAATTTGAATTTGAATTTTTCACCAGAGGTCAGCCCGTCTTTATTAGGAGTAATGACAGATTCTCCAAAGTTGAATACAACCGATTCTTCCACTGATTTGTCTCGTCCGTTACAGAACCGACTTAAATGCGGCGGCGAAATTTCGTGAATGTCGGTAGCAACATTCCGGTCACCGGAAAAGGTTCCGTTTACAGATTTTTTTACCTCTTTCGATGGAGAGTTCGCCACAATACTTTGATTTGCCAAGAACGGTTCCGAAGACAGATCTGCAGGCCTCGGAGCTAGTTGTTTATTCTTTTGTTTCTTTCTTTGCCCCAATTTTCCATGAACTGATTTCGCACCTTGCCTTAACAATGGAACACCAGTAGCAGCAGTCTCCGGAGAAAAAAAATTGAAACCAGTAGAAACAGCAATCTGTTCGTCGTAGGCAGTTAAAAGTAGTTTTCTCGTTTCACGAACGACAATGATGTTTCGATCTTTATTCGTATCCTCTTGTTCATCGCTTAGTTCTCGTTCATCATCACAAGTATCATCATTGAACAACATTTCTCTAGTCACCGATGGATCGAACGGAACTAAAGCGTTAGGAGAAACAATAACACAATCTACACTCATACCGGAAATTTTAGAAGCACTCCGTCTTCTCTTGAGTACAGTTTTCTTCTCGCCGGCCGGAACTTCCTGAACATTAACTTTTGCTAGATCCTCCAATGAAGAAATTAGAGATCGAACAACAGTCTTACCGGAAACTTTTGAATCACTTCGTCTTTGAAAATTTTATGTCCTCTTACGAACCAGAACTCTCTCAATATTATCTTGTGGTGAATCTTCCATTTAAATAGAAAAATTGATAATAATCATTCCAGCTTATAATATGAACAAAATCTGGATTAATCTACCGTAACGTCGTCTGATTCACCAAAAGCATAAATCGTCCAGAAAAACTTTGTTTATTTTTGGAGAAGATGTATGATTCGGAAGAAACAGTAGTGATTAGTGTAAAATCAAGAAGAAAATTAGGTTGAGAAAGGAAGAGGAGAGAGAGTCGGATGAAAAAGGGTCTAGAAAAAAGACAAAGTGTTTTCTTCCTAGAGAGAGAAACTTCCCTCTAACTTTTTTTGCTATATACTATTTTCTATCATAATGCCTTGCGGAGGTTTTAATGAGGTGCCCAAAATACTTGAAATTTATAAGTCATTTTTTTATAGCTCGTGTTATTTTATTTATGCGATTTGGGTATAAAGGTTCCAACATCAGTTGGTCATGTGTAAAGGTTCCAACATTACTTGGTCATAATTAAAAGGTTCCAACATTAGTTGGTCATGTAAATGGTCCAATATTAAGTGGTCACAATTAAAAGATTCCAACATTAGTTGGACACAATTAAAATGTTCCCATATTAGTTGGTCACAATTAAAAGGTTCCAGCACTAGTTGGACAAAATAATCAGATTCGAAAGAAGGATAACCGAATTTAAATACTTTAATTACTTTATAATATAAAAAATTTGAATGAGTTATTTGATAGATGATAGATTGGTTTAACGATATTATCCAAATTTCAAGGAGTGATGATCTCACTTTAAATAATTAATTTGATTTCCTTCGAAGACATCTGCATGCGCTATATAACTAGAGGAAAAGGTTAAAACAAAGGTGATTTATTTATAAAATCCTAAATATAAAATACCTTGGCTATGCCAAGGAGTTATAAAAATCTGAATAAAGTACTGGAAAATTCATTGGGTATATCAAAGACTTAAAGAAGCAGTGAATCAATGATAATTAAACTAAAGATAAATTCAATTGCCTATAGGCTCTATGATAATTAAACTAAAGATAAATTCAATTGCCTCTAGGCTCTTTCTTGTTGGCATCATCTTCTTTAGAGATTATACATTTAAAATATCCACCTTCAGTTGCACGAGTATTTTCATCATTTGAATCCATTCACATGCCAAGTTGATCAGTTAAAGGCATGTCATCAGGCCACAATTCTTCTGGATTAACTCCCACAGAGATCCAAGGTTCAACTTTGGAATTGATCCAAACATCTCGTTTAGGTGAGGATCTTAAATTTGTTTACCATACTCGTCGACTGCGAATTCGTCATGTATACAACTAGAGCCTTAGATGCATTCAACTCCATTTCAAATTTTTAGTAAGAGGATGTTGATCTTTCAATTCCTTCGAGAAATGCTTTATAGCATCCTTATCATTTTCAACCTTGTATTTATATTTTTGACTCTTTTAGGATATGGATGATTAAAACTCAAAAACTTCAACTTCATTAGGAGTCTTTGTTGAGGCAAAATACTCATAAATATATACGCTAAATTAATAGCTTTATTTGACCAAGAAGAAAATATACATTTTACAAAATTACAATCCTATTTATACAATTTCTTGTGTACTTTATCTCTCCTACTAAGTGCATAGCTTGTTACGTTGTCGACGGGAAACACTTATAAAGTTTGGGCAGCACAAATTTTGAACGACTGCGGTAAAGCACGAAACCTTATTGGTAAAGCACAGAACCCCCTCGGTAACGCGTTATAAACTAGCAACGATTATAATACTTAGGCAACATTTCTCGTAAACGATCTCAGTAAAATGCACAACCCCTTTGATAACAAGCTGATACCCCTCAGTAATCATACTGACATTCTTCACCGAGGGTGTTTTCAAATGGTTCTTGTTACTCGGTCTATAACAATTGCATGTTGATCTTTCTATCTCGCGGTCTTCCAATCTAAGAGCCACCCTTATTATCCAAAGGTCCTTAGCTTTATGATCAAATGGCAAGGGTAATAAATAGAGTACGACTTTCAAGCAAGATAAGTATGGTGGTTTAAATTCTAGTTGGGTCAATGGCATTGTGTGCTGAAGAACAAGATAGCGATGTGATTGGTGACCGTACACTACATGACACGCGTCAAAATAGATGACACTACTTTATGATATTTCTAACACAAAGGTAACGTCCGTACACAAATGGGTGTGTTGCTTCAATTTCCATAAAGCATGTTTTCTCAATTAATCATTATAGTAAATCACATAGAATATGGATTACTGTGCCTAAATCTAATGTAGACAAAGAAATTCATTTTAACAATTGTTTTGTTGTAACGATTTGTATCCACTAAAGAGTGAAAAGAGGATTTTGGTAACATTCATAGTTTAGTGTCTCCCTGTAGTACTGTATTTTACTTCGACGTCGTCGTAAATCTGCCCAGTAGCAGGTATTTAAAATCCCTAACTTTATTATGTTTAGGAGCTTGTAGATTACTATGGGCGTGAGTTTTAGCTTTCACCAGAGATTATCTTAAGTAGCTTCTCATTGAATGGTCTATTATCTAAATACCTCTTTGTCAGTAGCTTTTCGTGGTGTAGTTCGTGTTGGTTATTGTAGTGTTACTTATAAGCCTTGTTGCTACCTTGCAATCATTACTCGTTCATTAATGGATCCTAAAAAGTAAGGTAAGAAGAAAAAGTAAATAAATAACTTTTCGAATGATTCCACGGAGGAGTAATTTGCCCTCTTTCTTAAAGGAGTACTTATCGCGTGTAGCCCACAAGTATGGGTACTTAACTGAGCATAGCCATTATGATTTTAGGTTTAGATATGGTATCCTGATACTATCATAACGCACGTATCGACCCTTGGTGAACAAATATATTAGGCCTAGGCAAAAGAAACTTGCTTGTATACAACTTTTTTTGATTGGGAGATCCACTTACCCTTACCGCCATTCATTCGTGATCTTTTTAGCTTCGCCAATATATGTTCGATATAACTTACTGCCAACGAGTGAAGGGTTCTTTTAAGTATAATCTTAAGCTGCTCGAACTTATCGTATGTTTAGCAGATGTTTTTTGGTACTGGTAGATGTGTAAAAGTTAGCCCATTTCCCTTTCTTCTATCTCCAGCTAACGGGGATAAGGAGAATGGTAAACTTGCCACATTCAGATAAAAATTGGAATAATACTTTCGTCTATGTCTCTGTACATTGGAAGCATGGGAGTGATGTAGAAAATCTACAGATGGAGAGGCGGTGGATGGACAAGTGTGAGGAGTGGTAATTTTAAATCATATAAGTAGATGTGTATTGTTTTATATATTTCTAAAATGAGTTAGTTTATATTACAGGTGAAGTGAGGCATCATGAGTGGTGTAGAAAAGGCAAACTAGAAGGCATTCTGGATATACTGTTGAGCTTATCAGCTGCTGCAAACACGACGTGGGGATTGGACGCGTCGCACTTATTTACTTAGGTGAATTACATACAGTTTAGGTTATGGCATAGTC
This sequence comes from Limnanthes douglasii subsp. nivea, assembly GCA_036936605.1. Taxonomy (NCBI): domain Eukaryota; kingdom Viridiplantae; phylum Streptophyta; class Magnoliopsida; order Brassicales; family Limnanthaceae; genus Limnanthes; species Limnanthes douglasii. The sequence continues at coordinate 156,646,579 of JAUPFV010000002.1, forward strand.
CAGAGTTAGAGATCATTGGGGAGGTCTAACTAAAGATGAAGGCTACTGGGGATACTGCAACTATAGACAAATTGTCAGCTCTAATGGAGCAGAGATATTAGGATCGGAGCACCAGCAGAGCGGGCTTGTTTCTTCCTTAAAGTCAGAAGGGTAAAGAAGCGGAGGATTCCTCCCCTACGTGAGGAAAAAAAGTAAGACAAAAGGAGGAACTTTCAATTAGAGAGGCTGGTGAGGGCTATCACCAAGAAGATATCCGTGGACAGTCAAGCGAGGGAAATGAGAAGAAGGTAACCCTTCCCTTGGTGGAGGATAAACAAAAACGAGGATGTTCTTTATTTGAAGACAAACATAATGATAACAGATGCAATACTAATATCCCAGCGGAAGCTAGTACTGGTTCATGAAGTGAGGAGAACATGAAGGTTATGAAAGTGAAGGAGACGGGTGTACCATTGGTATCTGAGGTGATCAGGGAAGAAAATAAAGTACCTGACGAGGATGTGAAGGAGCCAGGTAAGGAGGGGGTGCAACAATGAAGGCTAGTAACTTTCGTGCAGGGGCAGCACCACAAGAAAAAACCTTCGTGAAGAGTGCAGGGTCTGGATCATCCTTCGTTAACATCGTAAGGCCAAACTTGGTGCAATTAAGAGAAACCGCTGCTGATGCCACCTAAGGTACTTAAGACACGACATAAGATACACCCTCTGACTTAACCATGCCCTGCCCCTCACTAATGATGATGAAGCAGTAGAAGCGGTGTCCAAAGCTATCATTTTACGAACATCTACCTATTGCGGAGATACTATTGGGGCAGTTTGAGTTGGCAATTGAGGTGAGTATAATTCGACTTGGTAAACGTTTTGTCATTGCTGCATACGTTGATGGATGGTTGTGTGTTTCATTTTTCAGAGTCACAATAACTAAGTAGTGTTTTCCTATCGTCGCATGTCCCCTCTGACGCCCAAACCATGGAGAATTGGCAACCATAGGCATTATTCTTTGTATTGGTAAAGGAGTTGAAAATGGAGCTAGTGAATTTTAAAAATTCGTATGGGTCTGCAAAGACACATAATGAGAAGGCACTCTGTGACAATGGCGAGCTACAACGCGGTTTGACCATTGTGCCTTATGAATGATGTCTGTGCCGCATGAAGTGTCTGGAACTAATCAATGGGAGGACTTTGCTGATGGTGCAGGGCAACAAGCTATCTAAGAAAAAAATAGAGTTGATGACTCAAAGTGCAGGTTTGTTGGCTCAGAATATGGCCCAATCGTAGAGGATAGAGGTACAATGAGAAAATGTGGCAGCTCTTACTTTGGATAATTTCAACATCCACTTGGTTGGTCTGGAAGCCAAGGAAGATATATAGAAACATAGGGTAGAGCTTACGAAGAAGGTGGAGCAACAACTGGGAGAGCAGGAGATCCAAGTGATAGAGATTTCGATGGGATTGATGGACAAGAAACAAATGGAAACGATCTTGGAGTTATGGAAGTTGAACCTAGACATGTCCTTGGGGGGTTTGAGGAAACTCATTCGTGTGGAGGAAAACTTGAACGCGACTTAGAATAAACCAGAGGCCGCAGACCTTGCAAAAACCCTGTTGCACATAATTTTGATACCCTTATGTTGGCGACCAACAGAAGGGATGACCAACGTGCCCCTTGGTGCAGGAGTTGCAGGAAACAGGAACTACCTCACCCCTTAGCGAGAATTGAGAGTTGTAGCAATTGTTTTGTTTATTAACACAAAACATTTTTGGAATGTTTATACTAAATGTTTTGTGACAAAATAGGAGATGAAGATGTTTGTTTATATATGCATTAATTATTTATTTCCATACAAAATCAGGGGCTCATTGTGGCCCATCGCGTAGACCCTAATGGCATGAAAATTAGCTTGTGTGTGGGAGAGATCGGTTTGGCCTATTGAGGCTTGGTATATTAAGTGTGACCTCTTACGTAGCCCTTTTACGGTGTTGACTATTAGCTTAGTCGTTTGACTATTAAGTGGTCCGGGGTTAGTATGGGCCATTGTGTAGCCTATAAGCGTGCTTCATGACATAGTTCGCATTATCTAAGAGGAGGGGGAAAGTATAACAAACACACAAAGAGGATAAAATAGTAAATTATCATTAATTAAAGAAAATATGTGGGTCATTAAAAAAAACCCTTATGTGTTATCACAAGGGAAAAATGCACATCGAAATTGAATAACAGGGTGATAGATTTTTAAATGGCTAATATTCCAAGAGTTCTTAACTACTTTATCATCCATATCAACGAGGCGATAGGCACCACAGTGACCTCTTGAGATGATTTTGTAACTGCCTTCTAAGGTGGGGCCCAATTTGCATGTAGCTTTATCACATGCTCATTGAAATAATTTTTTCATAACTAAATCAACTTCATGTAGGGTTCTAGGTCTAATATTTGAGTTGATTGACTTTGTATCACACTCTTGTAATGATTAGTACGTACCCTGGCTTGGTCACGTCTTTCTTCAACCAGATCAATGTTGAGTGCCCACTCGATATCGTTGGCGAGCTTTTAGTAGTGTGCCACCCTGGCGCTCGGTATGATGGTTTCCACTATGACTACTACCTCCAAAACATATACTAAAGTGAAAATGGTCTCACATGTTGCTGAGCGCGGGTAGTACGATAAGCACGTAGGACCTCGGTCTATTAATAAGACAACTTGTATTTGGTGCGCTCCAATTTCTTTTTGATACTATCTAGGATAGCTCGGTTGTTTTATTCAACTTTTCTGTTCACTTGGGGATAATATGAGGTAGAAAAATAATGTTGGATGCCATAACATCTGTGGAATGCTGTAATGAATAAATTCTAAAATTGTGGGCCATTATCATAAGGATGTGTGAGATACTATAATGAGCAAGGATCTAGTTGTGTATAATATCGCATATTTATTGTGCTCTTGTTCGGAAAAGTGCTTTGGGCTCAACCAATTTCGTGAAGAAGTCCACAATGAGCACTAGGTACTGATGCTCCCCACTCGTCGTAGGAAGCGACCCAACTAAATCGATTTCCCACTTTTCAAAAGTGCATGAGATTGGGTTAACAGTCATAAGCGCGCTGGGTAGATGACCAGTGTTGGCGTATTGCTAGCATGGTTGTTACCATTTCACTATGCGCCCGATGTCCACGGCCAACATGGACCAATAGTAACCTACCAGTAAGAAATGGTGAAGCAGGCTTTGATGACCAGAATGCGCTCTGGCTTCCCCGTTATGCAAGTCGTGTAGAATTATAGTAGCCTCATCTTGACTTAGGCACCATAGCATAGATCTTGTAGTACTTTTTTGGTAGAGGACGTCGTCTAATATAGTGTATTTGGGAGTGTGCAGTTGCAAAGCCCTTTTTGCCACCTTGTCATCATAGAGAATACCATCATGGAGGTACATGAGAAATGGTTGGTTCCAGTGAGTCGTTGACTGATCGTGGAGGAAGTCTGTAAATAGACGAGCAGATTATCCTCTAAAGTGGTAGTGTTGGCCAAAGTGTGAGCAACCAAGTTGTCAAGACGTGCTACCTGGTCATAAATGACCATCTTAAATTAAGACTCATTTTCTTTCAAAGACGCGAGGTAATGGAAAATTACATCATGTTTTGCATCGTAGATTCCCTTGGCCTGATTAATAACCAGATGAGAATCATAACTGACTCGTATTTCCCGTACTTTGTTGATTTACGCCAATTTCATCCCTCCGAGAACGACCTCGTACTCAGCAGCATTATTCGTGACAGGGAAAACCAAATCGGATGTTGTGCTTTATTTTGTCCTCCGTAAGAAGCATCATAACTATACTCGCTTGATCTTTGATCATTATTTGTATCTTGTACTTAATGTTGTATTCACCTAGTTGCACATAACATCTCATTAGTCTCGAAGATATATCTAGCTTTTGCAATACATACCTCAATGGAAAAGACGTGCGTACGGTGACAAGATGACTTTGAAAATAGCGCTGCATCTTGCGTGCTGCTACCATGAGTCCCAAGGCCAGCTTCTCCAGATAAAGATACTGAGTTTCCGCCTCTATTAAAGTTTTGATGGTACAGTAGATCGGCTACTACACGCCCTCTGCCTCCCGAACTAATACTACACATACAAAAAAGTAGATACCGAAAGGTATATGAAAATTGGTTCGCCCGAGGTAAAGGCGGAGAAATATTCTGGTGATGTGAGGTAAAATTTAAGCGTAATGAATTATTCAACGCACCGTTCATCCTAAGAAAACTTCTTAGCTATCCGAAGAAATTTGGGGAAAAAGGTGACTTTTGTATGATGCATGTGAAATAAAGCGTGCCAAAGCCTTTAGGCGTCCAGTTAAGCATGCGCATCTTTCATGTTAATGGGTGGTTCCCTCTCAGTAGTGCTTTTAATTGATCAGAGTTAGCTTCTATCCCATTTTTTTTTGAAGATATAGCCTAGGAATTTGATATTATGGACACCAAAATAACATTTAACTAGATTCAATTTATGGTTAAACCGTCAAAGAGTGACGAAGATGTTGTCCATCACTTCAATTTGATGAATCCCTATGGTGCTTTTAATAATCATGTCATCTACGTAAGCCTGCATATCATATCAATGTGATTCTCGAAGATCTAATGTACCAGCCGTTGGTATGAAAAACTTGCATTATCGAAACCGAAAGGCATAATTGTATAGAAATAAAGCCCTTTTTCGGTTTGGAATGTAGTGTGCTCTTCGTCCTTAGCGTGAATGCAAATTTGGTTTTAGCCCGAAGACGTGTCCATAAACGACAAGTACTCATATCTTGATACCGAATACACCATCTGGTCAACATGGGGAGCGAGAAAGTGTCCTACGAGAAGACTTGGTTGAGATAGGTGAAATCCACGCACATGCGCCATTGCCCGTCTTTCTTTTTAACTAAAACTGGTTTTGCTGTCCATACCAGATACATAGCTTTGCGGATGTTCTCAAGCCTGATGAACTTGTCTACCTCCATGTTTATGTACTTAGCCTTCTGCATTGTGAATGATCGTTGCTTCTGGAGGATCGGCTTAGCTCGTTTGTCTATCGCTAGTTTGTGAAAATAACCGAGGGGTCAACCATAGACATGTCGCTAGCACTCAACGCAAAAACTATCCAAATTCCGTTGTAATAAGTTAATAAAAGAATATAAAAAAGTAGGGTCTAACTCATTACTTATTCACTCGTATTTTATGGAGGATCACTTGCTAGATCGATTTCACGATAGTCGTCTACCAACTCGAGCGATTGGATTAAGTTTATGGCTCAGTCCCCCACCCATCACTAGTTCATTTCTATCGCAAAGATTTGTTAGGATTGACGATTATAACATAATAGGTTCCGGTGATCCGTTGGCTCACCCTAATTATACATATCGAGTTACTGACTAGATACTTGACGGATAGCTGGAAAGTGTATGGTGTAGCTTCCATCTTGTGTAACCATGGTCTCCTTATAATGGCATGGTAAGAGTTTGCGGCTTCAGAGATTATAAAGAGAGTTTTGATTTCCTCCTTGGTAGTACAATGTTCAACCTTTATCATGCGCTCAAACTCTTATACGCATTGGGACGACTTACCTTTATATCTGACCACTACTCAGTGAGTCGATTGATATGGGGGGACCTCTAGCATTATGCTGAAACTTGCTTCAAATATTAAATTTTATAGAGCTACCTCTATCAACCAGCACTCTGGTTACCATCACCCCCATGATATTCAGACTAATTGTCAAAGCGTCATCGTGGAGTCTTATGACTCCCCGTAAGTCCTCGTCATTGAAGGTAAGGCCGACTACTTGGTCACGGTAATTGTGGTAGGAGGATCCCTCGACGGCATCTACCTCTTGGTTGGCCTTGATCATTTTATATGGATTGATGGTCGTCTCCGGTTAAAATTCTTCCCCAGGAAATTGTGAATAGCCACTGTTGTTTACCCTTGTCGACCCCCTTCGTTGTTTATGGTTCTCAGGCTAAAAGTCGTGATTCTTCTTTTCTTGGCGGACATGCTCATGTTTCTTGACCAACTTTACATGCTCCCCAATGTCGATAAACCTCTTGATCTTTTTATTCAGTTGCCAACACTCATCGGTCAGGTGACCATGGTTGTTGTGATAGGAGTCGAAGTGTCAACTTGATCACTTGTGACCGGCAGTAATCATGGTACGTAGAGGATGATATCACAGCTGTCATTGATGTAAAGCAACGCATTGGATTTCCGTAATAGGCCACCCTATATTTAGTAGAATTTTACGATGTTGACCTTTTTTGTCTTGAGGAGTTATATCTCGCAAATCACCTCTACTGGATCCAAGAGGTCTCTCATCTTCTTAATAAGAAACTAAACTAGATCATTAGAGGTCCTGATGTAGGTGAGACAACCCACAACTATATAGATGTTTTGGACAAACGCAGATGGACCTTATAGATGACTCGAGTATTAGATTTGGGTGCGGCAGATACTCACATCAAGCATATTGACGAGCCCAAAACTCTATTTTAGTGTATTTTGTAGTTGTTTATAATATTAAAGTATTTAATTAAAACCAACAAATGAAATTTGGTTACATTATGATTTTGATATTATTTGATTTTATTATTTTTGTTTTATTTCCTTATTTTTGTATTAGGGTTTTGAACAATTCATATTTAAGTCTTTTTAAACCATAGGTTGAATGATTAGATTTTTCTTGACATTAATATTCATTGAACTTTTTGGTTTGTGTTTCCCGAGTTTACGGTTATGTTTATCCATCAAATATTGATGTTATCAATTGTTCTCGTTAGTTGAGCCTGAGATATCCTGCTACGTAGATACATGACCTCAATGATGATTATTTCCTTATTTTTATATCAGGTTTTGAAGCAATTCATATTTAAAGCTTTCGAATTCCTAGTTGAAGGATTAGTTTTTTTTTTTAAATTAAATATTTGATTAGACTTTTAAGCCCCTAATTTAGGGTTATGTTTATCCATCAAATACTTATGTTATAAATTGTTCTCTCCGCTACCATATCAACCCCCCTGCAGTATAAACCCTGTTTTAAGGATGCCAGTACTACAAACTCCTCCAACTCTGGTAGACTGTTGTGGCATGGACAATCCTCCTGAAGTCTCGTTTTATCGACTCGCCTCTTCTCTGATACAGATCCATAATTGAGTCGCTCTTGCGCATTGATTCCTCATTACCTACGAACATGTCTCTCAATTCATTCAAGAGTCCTAAAAACCACATGTAGACCCATTTCGTAGACCACTAAACCAATCCATAGTATTACCTTTGAGATTTAAGGAGAGGGCCGGCAGAGTATCGCGTCGTCTAGGTTGAAGGCCATCATCATGTTCCCAAACTGCTCCAAGTACCTCTTTGGTTCCCTAGTTCCCTTGTAAGCCTCCATTAGAAGCAGGTAGGTTCCCAGTTATAGAATTGTTTTTTTCGACTACTCTCACCTTCTACTCCACTAGGCTCTTACCGCTTTGAGGACTTGCCCCCTAGACTCGCTCTTGTGACCTCTACATCAGACCGCTCGTTTCTGCAGCTACCGTCCCTTACCTTTGTAAGGCGTCATTTCATTTATGCCAATGAATAATCTTTGATTTCTTGCAATTGGATCACTTTATGCTACTTTTATTGCATTTTCTTGATATGAAATTTCAAACAATGAACTGCAAAAGTGACTGTCCGGTTACCTGCATCAATATTGGGTTCAACTTGCACGGGTGCATCGTTCTCCCCAACTTGTTTGATATGTGGGCCTTGGTGGTTGGATATTGGCCTTCTTATGCTAATACTCTATTTACAACAACAAATGGAGGGGTCGATGTCGAGCCTCCCAACTGGACGGTTTCAGGGTTCAAAATGTTGGCTAGGTTTCCTATCAATTCTGCAACAGATGCTCAATTTCTAGCGGGGATATTTCTCTCCAAATTTTCACTTTGGACCCCGGATCTAGTTTCCACCATTGGATTAATTTTCCATGTTCTTTTTATAATTAAGATTCCCACAAAAGGTGCCAAAATGTTTGAAGGGATATATTCACAAATAGATATGCCAAATTTATAATTATATTTCATCGAGAAGAAAATATACATCTTACGTAATAACAATTTTATTTATAGAATTCGTTGTGCACTTCTCTCTCCCACTAAGTGTATAACTACATTAGTTCTAATTATGGACAAATTTAAATGATCATTAACTTCGTCATTGGAATTTATGTTGGAGGGTTAATCGTGGATTGATTTTAATGACCATTGATCTCCTTTATAGCGAGCTACATTATTGAGTGGAAACGTTTACGATGTTTAGGAAACGCTCTTTGTGAACGACCTCAGTAAAGCGTGAGACACCCTCAATAATGTGTTGTAAACTAGCAGCCGTTATGTTTCTTAGGCAACACTACTTGTAGGAGACCTCAATAAAATACACGAACCATCGATAATCATACCCAGATGCTTCCCCGAGGGTCTTCCTCGTATGGTTCTTATTGTTCGGTCTTTAAGAATTTCATGTCTCTCTTTCTATCTTGCGGTCTTCCAATCTGAGAGAAACCCTTGTTGCGCGAAGGTTCTTCACTTTATGATCCTATATTTCTTTATACTAACGACCTCATCAGTCCTTAGCTTCCTAAGCTCTTCACCAGCAACCACAATTTTGTTTGCTAAACCATTGACACACGCTTTTGCTTCTTCGAAAGATTTCTTGTGATGCTCACATTTGTCTTTAAGAAAATCGATGATTTTTGTGTATGTTTTTACTTCCCTTTTAAAATCATTAATAGGCGTCACAAATCCAATCATTGCATGTGCAAGAATGTCATATTCCTTCACTAACTGAAAAAGCACATCTTCGAATAGACTAGTCAGATCAGCAAATTTTGCTTCAGAAGACTCGAAATCGATCCCTTCATATTACCCATCAGACTATCTTTATCATAGGCGCGTTCCTTTATCACTAGAATTAAGGGAGAAAACGGGGTTTTCAATGGAGAACGGTCAGCTTGAATTGTATTAGGGGTGATTTCTGAAATGGTATTCGATTTCTTCTCCTTCTTTTCCATTCTTTCATTATTATGCTTGCTCCTCTTGTGTGTGTTCTTCCTCTTTAAGGCATAAGTTTCTTTTTTGTCTTTGACAGTGGGTGATATATCCTATGTGAAAAGCTTAAAATTTAGAGATTTGAACACACTAGTAGTATCATCCTCAAGTATGTGTTCAGATCTGCGAGTTGTGGAGGTTGAAGTTTACCTTCTTAATAGTTATTTTAAAAAATTATGTGGGTGCGAGAGTAAAAGAGCTACCAATTTGAGCATGAAATCCAACCGCTTCAAGAAGCTCTGACTCGGCTTTTATATGTTTTAAAAGTATAAGGACACAAGTCGAGTAAAATATAGTGTCAGGTAATAATATTTGAGAATGTAAATGTATGTATATATTATCTTCATGTACTCATTATGAATAGTAAAGGTTCAATATTTAGTGATAACTTGATATATGAATATTTAAAATGTATACACCAATATGAAATTCTATCATCACGATAATTTATTTATGCATAATTTTTTTGTTCGTTATAATTTTGTTTTAGTTAATCATGAATTGCACTAAATTGGTGGAGAAATTTTAGGAATTTTATTATAATTGGATTGACTAATCGACCAATGTAGTCATAATATTTTATCGAACAATTTAGAAAATGCATAGTGCACACTTGTAAGAATATATTCTGATTAAAGAATGGATTCAAAGCGTGGAGCACTTGGTTGGAATTGAACTGGTAGGTTTGTTTTGAATGATAGTGCTATTTTGAAATATTATTTGAAACTCAAAATTTTAAAAACCGTCATTTTTACCAATTTGAATTTCAACCTGTTTTTGGACATAAAAAAATATTTTTACATTTGGAGAAGTTTGGTGGAATTAAGATATATGGTTTTGTTTGAAAAATCAGATATAAATTATTTTTATTCTCATGTTCATAAGATTTGTTCGCTTCTTTTATCAAATTGATATTTGGAGAGCCACTAAAATAATTACAATATGAAAAAATAAATGAAAATTTGAAAAATGCGCCTAATTGAATCTAAAAACATGGTGAATCATAAATTCAAATCAATCAAGGCTTCTTCACATATGATAAGATGTGTAATCCACATGCAATATTCTGATATGAGTGCACCATAATTGGATTCACAGGGGTAATAATCGAGGAATTTGAGGGAGATATTTCATTGGGGAGTGGTCCTTTTAGGAAACATGTTCAAGTTTTGTTTATCGTAGTGGAATTTCTGGCCAACTACAATGCAATTTTTGGGAGGTGATAGTTGTCAAGGATGTATGCTGTTGTTTCAGCTGTCCACCAGTGTTTGAAGTATATAATTGGTGATCGCCTCGGAGTAGTCCGAAGTGATCAACAAGTAGCAGGAGAATGTTATGCAACAACTTAAATTCTAAAAGGGTCGTTTTTGGTAATCAAATGACTAAATAGTATCCAAGGGGGTTGAATTCGGATAAGAAAGGTGTAGATGATCCGAGGGAAACCCCGGGTCTTATAATAGCGTGAGAAAATATTGAGGAGTATATGTTCCCAAACGGGAAAAGTCTACGAATAAGGACGTTGTTGTCACCTACTTTACGTTACCAATACTAAAGTATTTGTCTGACAACCTGGATATATTTGCTTGGAAAACTTATGATGTAATAGGGTCCTATCCGAGGTAATATATCACATCTTGGCTTTAAATTCGAGATCCAGGCATATCATTCAATTGAGGAGATATTTTTATGTAGAGAAATCTGAGGCAATTGTGGTTGTACGGGAGGTACAAGACCCATTATGGACTCTATATCTAGTATTAATAAAAAAGAAGAACGGAAAATTGAGAATGTGTGTTCACTTTACGAATTTAAATAAGGCTTGTCCTAAATATCCATTTCATGTGTAAAAAATTGATCAGCTTGTTGATTCAACGTTGGGGAATAAAATTGTTTCTTGTATGGATGCATTTGTACGTTATAATTCTACCCAATGAATCTCAAGGATCTATAAATTACTAAAAGGATTTTGCTTCTTGAATTGGGAGAAATATGGAAGTTTATATTGATAATATGTTAGTCAAGAGTTCAACAGATGAAAAATATTTACGAGATTTGGAAGAAATATTTTTGAATCTTAGGGTCATTCAATTGAAGTTAAATCCATAAAAATGCACCTTCGAAGTTAGGTTAGGCAAGTTCTTGTAGTATATCGTAAGTGAAAATGGAATAGAAGTTGATCAAAACCAATTAAAGGCTTTGGTATCAATGATATTGGCTCGGAAAATCAAAAGAAGTGCAAATTTTGACAGGGAAGTTGGCTGCTCTAAATAGATTCATCTCTCTCGATTTTCTGACAAATGTGCTCATTTTTTCCAAGTTTTGCGTCGATTAAAGGAATTCACTTCAACACCAGAATATGAGGTGGAACTTTTGAAGACTAAATATCATTTTTTATCACCTCAAATTTTATCCAAGCCTCGAATAAGAGACATTCATTTATGTATATAGTTATATCGATTTCACCGCCATCGATGTATTGATAACGAAATAAGGTGAAGCTTATTGGCAAATTTTATTATATGGGAAAAAGTTTATTTGCGTTGGGAAAAAGATATTTAAGGCTTGAGAAGTTGGCTCTAGCCTTAGTGGTAGCTGCTAGGAAAATGCGCCCCTATTTTAAAACTCATATAATTGTTATCCGAATTTCTTTCCCATTGAAGAATGTATTACAATGACCGAATATATTTGGCAGAATGATTAAGTGGTTGGTTGAGTTGTGGGATTCTGACATAAGTGTTTCTCCTCGAACAACTATTAAGGCTCAGGCTGAGGTAGAATTTTTGGTTGAATTTCACTCGAGCCGATTCGATGAGGAAACTGTTAAATAATTGTTACCAGTGAACTTAGCATGGGTGGTTCGAATAAATGTAGGTTCCAGTATATGGAGTCAAGTACGGGAGTACACTTGATTTCTCCTTCCAAAGAAGCTATGTATCAACCCATTCAGTTCGGATTTTATACGTCGAATAACGAAGCTGAGTATGAAGCTTCTTTAGTTGGTTTAAGACTTGCGAGTATTTGTGGGGAAAAATAGTTTGTTTGAAGACATATTCCCAGTTGGTAGCGAATCATATGGCGGCGATATCTGAGGCCAAGAAAGACCAACTTGTTCTATATCTTTGTGAACTTCGAAGATTAACTCTTTTGTTTGACGAAATGGTTGTTGAACATATCAATCGAGGGGAAGACACAATTGCATATTCTTTGGAAACTATTGCATATATAGAGGAGTATCCTTGGCTATTATTACTAGAAGGTCCGTCAATTTTGTCAAAGTTAGAAGAATAAAAATATTCTGAGGAGTTGTTTGTTACTATAGAAAATACTCGAGGTCATTGGCGATTTGAAATAACAGATTTTTTGTTGAAAAGTACGTTACCTCAAGATATAAAGTTAGCTCAACGATTGAGAGATGGATCTCATGGTTATATAGTGTTATATGGGGTGTTATATAAGAAGTCTTTGAGTAGGACATTGTTACGATGATTAGGTAAGAATGAATCCCAAGAATTTTTTTCTGAATTGTATGATGGAGAAATTTATGCTCATTGTGGATTTTTAGGCTTTGACAAAAAAGGTAATGTTGGCAAGATACTATTGGACTTCAAAAATGAGTAATGCTAAAAATTTGGTACGAAGCTGCGACACTAGTCAACGATTTGCAAGTTTTATTCATAAACCGGAAGTACCACTAATCTAAATTTTCGAAGCGGTTACCTTTCATAGATGGGGGATAGATATAGTAGGGCCATTATCCATGGCTTCGGGAGGACGAAAAAAGATTATTGTGGAAGTAGATTATTTTTCAAAGTGGGCTGAGGATGAATGATTGTGAGGGAGAAGAGCTAAAGATGTTATCAAATTCGTTATGATTAGTATTTGTTGTCGATTTGTTATCATATTTATTATGATTAGTTTCAACACATTTTCATCCTCGGGCGAATGGACAGGTGGAAGTAACTAATATGTGTATTTTAGAAGGGTTAAAATAAAAATTTATCAGGTGCTGCTGGGAAATGGCCTATAGAACAACACCTAGAGAAACAACTCAAGAGACTCATTTTGCCTTAAAATATGAAATGGATGATGTGAGTCCTTTAGAATCAACTTTACCATCTTATAAGAGTACTCCATTATTCAGAGGATACTAATGAGGAGACAAGAATAACATAACTTGATCTAATGGAAGAAAATAGGGTTATGGCGCATTTAAATGCGACATACTATCAAACTTTTTTGAGGAGTAACTATAATTCGAATGTGAGGTAAATTAATTTCAATGGGAGAGAAAGTGTTTAGGAAAGTATTCTTGCATATGAATGATAAAAGACTGGAAAAAATGGCTCAAAACTAGGAAGGTCATTATTCAGTGATAGGAAGAATTAAGCGAGGTACGTATCGCCTCCAATAAAAAAGGAGACTTTTGCAGCATCCTTGGAACATCAAACATCTAAAGTTGTATTGTGATTAAATTTTAATATGTTTATGATATTGTTGTCTACTTACCTGTCTAGCTTTTACAATGACATATTATTTTATCTCTTGGTGGCACGATAAAGTTTTAACGAGATGTCATACATATGCGAAGTTATAAATCAAATTTCTTTTTAATTGGAAATTTTTTTAAGTGATCATAAATTTATTATTTTGAAAATTACCCAATGACTGATCATCTTTGGGGTAATTTGTAAAAAATAAAATTGGAGGTGCTAATTTTCATTAAAGCATTGCTCGATGTATAAGTTTATGTGGTATTAAAATTTGAGGTGCTAACGTTCATTAAAGAATTGCTCAAAGTATAAGTTTATCTGGTGTTAAAATTCAAGGTGCTAATGTTCGTTAAAGCATTGCTCGGGTAAAAAACACCAGTCGTCCTTCACGTTTGCCACTTGTAACAAGTTAGTCCCTTTCCTTTGGGGTTGTAATAAAGCGGTCCCTCATGTTTCAGAAACTATAATAAAATCATCCTTTTCGACCCCAGCCCAATGTTTATTCCCTTAATACCCTTTGACCAGCCACATCAGTGATCCACGTAGGACGTTGATGTGGCAACGGTAAAAAAAGTAAAAATAAAATTTACTTTTACCCAGTCCTTTTACCCTATTAAAACCGGCCCAATCAAATTAAATAACCCGGTTACCCATTATATTTCTATTATCCAGCCCAACTTCTAACTCAAAATCTAATCAAATCCCCTTTTCTCTCCCGAACCCCTAATTTCTTCTTTTCCCTCTCTTACATCTTTTCCCTTCCCTCTTCATCTCTTAGATCTTTTCACTTCCCTCTTCCCCAAGTATAACAATGGCGAAGAGCATGGAATAATACAATTGCACTTGTGCATCATCAGTATAAGACACGTCTCTTCCCAAACAAAAACAAAAAGGTTAACTTCATCTTTTTTGATTAGTTTGTTTATCAACTTCTCCTCTCCCTCAATCTCTGGAGCAAAACACAACAACACGGAGACACCCACTACCACCAACCTTCTCTTCTCAACTCACATACAAACTAATAAAAATCTAGGGTTTTACATTTACCCGAATCAAAACCCTGAAAATAAAGGCCTCTCTTTTCCCCTCTCATAAAAATGTCATCTTTATTATCTCTTACACCAAATTTAGTTTTTTCTCCAATTTCCAGAACCCCAAAACCTCTTTTCTATCGAACCCATTTTGCCGACTTCAGCTATCAAGGCTCTTCTCGTCGTGCTCCACTTCTTGTTGCCAAATTCGGGTTCAAGTCCAGTTTTTTCCCCGACCCATATGACGTTGATGGGATGAAAGAGCTATTTGGTCGATTGGAAAGCGTTGTTTACAAAATTGCTGATGCTGCTGTTTCTTCCTCTGACTCTGTTGTTACTTCTACCACCGTCAAACAGAACAGTAATTGGTTTTCTGGTATCACCAATTCAATGGAAACAGTTTTAAAGGTGAATTGAGGCATGTTTGGTCACAATTTACTTTCATAGATGATTGAATATCTGTTTATGAATTCTGGATGCTTGAAAGAAGTGATACCTGTATGATATATATGATAGAACCAAACATGCCTTTACACGGTTTATTTCTTGAGTGAGGGTAAATGGGTCGGGTTTAAGATTTAAAAAGAGGGTAAATGAAATAGGTTAGAGTAAAATTGGTTTTTATTTTTTTTACTGTTGCCACATCAGCGTGCTACATGGATCGCTGATGTGGCTGGTCATAGGGTATTATGGGAACAAATGTTGGGCTGGACTCGAAAAGGATAGTTTTATTATACTTTGTAAATCGTTAAGGACTCTTTTATTACAGCCCTAAAGGTTAGGGACCAACTTGTTACAAGTGGCAAACGTGAAGGACGTCTGGTGTTTTTTACCCGCATTGCTCGAAGTATAAGTTTATATGGTGCTGAAATTCAAGGTGCTAACGTTCATTAAAGCATTTCTCAAATTATAAGTTTATATGGTGTTAAAATTCGATATGCTAACGTTGATTAAAGCATTGCTCGAGGTGTGAATTTATATAGTGATAAAATTTGAGGTTCTAACGTTCATTAAAGCATTTCTCGAGGCATGAGTTTATATGGAACGAAATTCGAAGTGCTAACATTCATTAAAGTATTGCTCCAAGTATAAGTTTATGTGGTCTTACAATTCGATATAATAACGTTCATTAAAGCATTGATCGATGCGTGAATCTATGCTTAAATCGTTGTCTAGTTCTTCGACTATCACGTTTTCTACCATTTAGTCATTCGACTAAAAAATCAAGGGTGAGGATCCCTTGACTATTGAAAATCTATAAATTTAGTCCCCGCGCGTGGTCTTCTCCCTGGTTACACCACGTGTCACCATAATTAAATTGTTCTTGTTTCACATATAGTCCTTTGACTTTTAATTCTATTTTTACCCTTCACGAGGTCCCTTTTGTTTTCCATCTGTAACAAGTCAGTCTTTTTCCTTTATGGTTACACCACTTGTCTCCATAATTAAATTGTTCTTATTTCACATATAGTCCTTTGACTTTTAATTCTATTTTTACCCTTCACCGGGTTCCTTTTGTTTTCCACCTATGACTTTCCTTTTGTTTTCCACCTATAACAAGTCGGTCCTTTTCCTTTATGGCTGTAATAAACCGGTCCTTTTTGTTTTAAAAAGCAGAACAAACAAGTCCTTGTTAACCTCAAACCATATTTTATGCCATAAATGCTCTTTGACCAACCACAAACCGGTCCGCCCATCTACAAACCCTACCCATTTTAATAAAAAATTATTAAATTAATTTTGCTAGCTAGCAGTAGAATTATGTTGGTTTATATAGCGTCAAAATTTGTATCATATTGTCGATGCGGGATTGAAGAAAAACTGAAAACTTCTATGCTTTATTCGAAGTGGCTGAGATATTTAGGCGTATTCTGTGATTTAGTGTTTAGTTAGTTCTGAAATATCTGTGAATGGTATAGCTAGATAAGTTGCATTGAGGATAAGGTTCGTGTTTACTGTTGGAAACATTCAAACCTGTCTGCATATCTTTCTCTAATGTGCAAACCAATTTCTAGTGTTTAATGGTACTGCAAGTATCTGCTTTTATAATGATGCATTGGTTTTTAGGATTTGCAATGTCATAGTAGAATTTTGTGCACTATTGCCATGTATGTTTAGTTTTGATTCTGATTTTTATATGGAAATTCTGTTGGAATGATATACAGTTTATTGTTGAATTTTTTTTACTTTTTCCTTCGTTATTAGTTTTATGTGATCAAAGCTCTTTTTATATGGCAGCCTACTCTCCATAAGCCCAGTATTATGGCACATGTGGTTCGTGTCTTGAAAGGACAGAAGACAATTCGTATGCACTATGCAAATTACAGGTAGATACTAATATTTATATTCGGGCTCGTAAAGACAAATTTTCATACTTAATTTCTCTGCGGTATTCAAAATATCCTAAGAGTCAATTCGTAAATTAAAGTAAATGACATGGCTTTGAAAGTGCTTTAATCACAGTACACACAATACTGATTTTGACGGTGATGAAATGAATGTTCATTTCCCATAAGATGAAGTTTTCAGTTTTTCCGAGATCCCAGTCGACAAAATGATACAATGTTTGACGTTATATAAACTAATACAATTATATTAGTAAAGTAAACCGAATAATAGAGACTCTAATTTAGCAAAGTTAAATCTTTTTTTATTAAAATAGGTTGGGTTTGTAAATGGGCCGGACTGGTTTTGTTGAATGAGTTGGATTATTAGATGGACCGGATCGGGTTATTAAGTGTTTTGGGTTATTAGAATATAGATTAAAAGAGTAGGTAAAAGTAAAATTAATTTTACTTTTTTTACTGCTGTCACATCAGCGATCCACATGGGACGCTGATGTGGCGGGTCAAAGGGTATTTATGGCACAAAATATGGATTGAGGTCAACAAAGACTTTTTTGTTCTGTTTTTTGAAATATAGGGGACCGCTTTATTAGAGTCATAAAAGAAAGGGACTGACTTGTTACAAATGGAAAACAAGAGGGACTAGTGGTATTTTTTACCCGCCTCTTCCTTTCTCTTCTTAGCCTCTTCCCTCATGGATGATTTTTCTTGCCTCTTCCTAGCTTCTTCTCTTACTCTCTCTTCTTCCCTCTTCCTAGCCTCTTCTTCCTAGCCTCCTCCTCTATCTTCCTCTCTCTTTCTTTCATCTCCGATTATATCAGAAAGTTTTAATATTTATATAAATTTCTCAGGTTGACAACTAAGGAAGGGAAACTAACGTTAGAGAGAGACACCGTTCGTACAAAGACCGACAATTATTCTCCGATATTACAATTCGAGCAAGATCTAGTTCATATTCTAGATGTTTTATTGCCACTTCGTTTAAGGCTTCTCATTTAACCAGTGACTTGCCATGAGTTTATATGTTAACAAAATTTGAAGGGCTAACATCCATTAAAAGCATTTTCGAAGTGCTATTTCGAATAATGATATATTTCAAATTCTTAATGTTTGTAAAATCATGGTCCGAATGTTGCATTTGTGAAAACATTACCCAATGATCACATATGGAAAGCAGGTTAAAGGAAAGCGATATTTAGAGAAAAGTTAAAAACAACACAAGCATTTATCCATCATGGTAAACATACACAAAAAAATAACAACACATCATCATTACGATCATTGTCCCAGCTACTTTCCGATGAGTTTTCTTTATCCAAAACGCCTGATTGGCTAATTTCATTATCATATTCAGATTCCTTTCATTCACTTGTGATAAGTTCAAAACCTTCTTTTGGGCGTCGTTCTACTAGGATTGAATTCCTGAAATTTGTTAAATTCACTCTCAGAAAACATTGATAAAATTCGTGAATCGATGAAATTATTGTTTGCTCTTCGAACATTCATGGCAGCAAGACTGTTCTTACCATTCTCATTGATAGCAGCTTTGGTGGCAAGTCATTTTTCTTCTTAGTATTTTGGTTTGTACGATTCCAAATCTTGAAGAGATTTTTTTCTTCTTTCCCCATTGTTGTCGAAAAGTTTCTTCACGATTGAATACTTTGAATGTTCTTCGTTTGACTCAACTATGTGTTTTGACTTAAGGTTCTCCTGTTCAGCTTGATGCTTTGACTTAAGTTATTCTTTTTCTTGGCCATTAATTGAGACCAAACGAAGTTTCATTTGGATGACTCTCATAAGGAACTCTGATATGTCGGCCTGAAAGACTTGAAATTGTTCGATGAGGTTTCGGTTACAAACATCTTTCAATTTCTTCTTATAATCAGCCGTTTTTTTCCACCATATTACATCATTTGCAAGGTTCCAATTTGTTTCGTGCAAATGTGACCTCTTTGCATAATTTTGTTGGTCGTATCTTTGAGGCCATATAAAGACCGAAGTAGATTTAACACGTCCTCAGAGAGTTAACCTACGAGATACGGAGGAAAATTTTCGTATATAGCAAGGATAGTTGAGGAATAAACCCGATGAGGAGATGAACTTAGACTTTGAGGTAAATTAGTTTTTGTAATCTGGTGGCCGATTTGTGCGATGTAATCTTGAATTTTTTGAATTTGAGGGTCATGTCCCTATACAAATCTTGGATTTCATCATCGCCAATTACGTCTTCGCCAATGACATTCTCTGTTTCTTGATTGTTTTTTTTAATAACTTTATTTCTTTCTTCTACCTCCTCGAAATTTGAGGTCAGATTTGGATAAGACATCATCTATATCTTCTGACACAATTATTAGAAGAGTTCTTGAAGAGCGCTTCTTTTTCTTACAAACAGTAGTTTTCTTTCTTTTTTCGAAGACTCGGCTGGAGCCTCTTCGGTGTTGGAGGGGTTAGCTTCGTTGGCTTTTCTTTTTTGGTTTCCTTTGAGGATTTTTTCTCTTCGGATTAGAGGAGCTAGCTTGGGATTTTTTCTTCATTTTCTTAGGAGGCAAGTGGCTTTGTGCTCTATTCCGAACATGAAATATGACGTGTGGGTCAGGAGTAGCAAACTTTTTGACGACATCTCATGCATTGGGGGGTTCTATTAGTTTATCATCTGGAAGGACAGAGTCCAGAGAGATCTTCCATAAATGGATTAAGATAAAGTTTAGAGGAAACAATACCTTTTGAAATTCATTAAATCATTCTTTTTCCGCCCACTCTGATAGTTTGGCTAATGTGTCATTGGCCACAACTTGATGGATTTTGTATCGCGTTGAAATTTCCACAAGGAATAATAAGAAATCAAAGATTTGAAACAGAATAATACTTGGAGTAAGAATAAGTTGTGTAAGTTACTGGTACTTTTCCATTTAAGGTTCATCCTCGAAGGATTCTCAGTGGAGATCTCTTTTCTATTCTCCCAAGTTCCATAGATAAATAAAAATATATGTATCCAAAATTTGTCAGCTTGAAGGAGATCATCAATCAATCTGAAGGATTTTACAAGCAAGAGGTAATAGAAGGGTAGTACCAAATTTTTTAAGAGGTTAGTCTGAGCGATAAACCGTTCGATTGGAAGGGGTATTTAGGAAAGTCTTGAGGACATTATGTTGGATAGAAATATGAACCACGGGTTCAAACTTGCTTGCGTTAAACACAATTCAATAATCTCAAAATATTCTACTATGAGTAGGTCTAACGGAAACTGAAGCCCTCGATTTATGATCTCGGGGTAGACCACGAGTTTCTTTTCTCCACAAGAGACTACAGTATCTCCTATAACTGGTAGCCGAAGAGTGACATTATCTGGGATACCACATTGCTTCTTAAGAGTCTCAGTCTCATAGTGGTTGTAATACTCATAGTCCATGGTTTTAGTGCAATAAGATATTCGGGGAGGACATCCTTAAGATTAACGATTAGGTTAGCAACAATGTCCTTATGTAGAGTAATATTTTCTTTCTTCTTTTTCTCAATTTTCTTTGGAGCTTCTTTCTTTGAGATATTTCCTCGGAATCTGAGGAAGGAGTGCTCATTTTATTTTGAATATTTGAATCAGTCTATGTCCTAGATTCTGACTTAGTAATCTCTTCAGAGGCTTCATCTCGGAGTGGAGAAGGGGCAGTGTTGGTAGCGGCACTTTACGAATTATCATGAGAAATTATAGCGGTTTGTAGGTTGATCTCCGAAGAATTTTTTTGTGACTCTTTGTTTGTCACAACATTTTACTTCGAGTGAGGAGAAGATGGTGTATGGTTTTCTGATGTGTTGATGTCTTTGAAATCTCTCATTGCTACCAATGCACTTTTTCGAGGAGGTTGGGTTTTTTAAGAAGATGCTCTTAAAAGTATTAAAGGCGTTTATTGAAGTCACTTATGTTGGGTTTAGAAGAGATTTCTCTTTTATTAGTTGAGATTATTGTTGTGAGCAGGCTTTGGGGATAAGGTTGGAATGATTTCGGTTACCAAGAGACATTTGGTCAGGGTTGGAGGCCCCGTATAAGGCCGTACGCGTGGATATTTTTAGAGAATTGTCAATCACAACTGTTGCTCAATATTCGGCAGCCCTTTAAGGGATGTTGAAGTAATCATAAATACCTAAGATGGATTTTTTGTTGGGTTTTGGTTTTTTCATAAAATGATGTGGTGGTAGTTCTTCAAATCAAGCATGAACAAAATAATTCAAAATCTTAGAAGTTATATTTTTCAGGCAATGATGACGGTGGAGTAAAATGGGAGTTGAAAGAGTATTTATAGAATAAGTGGCGGAGAAAGAGTTGAGTTTTTCAAAAACAAGAAGTGAAAGGTTGACAAACATCTATAGGTTCAAATGTGAAGCGACAAACAATGATTACCTAGTCTAAGGCTGGCACATGTATGATGTATGAATTAAATAGCACGCCGCATGTGTACTAGGGGTCTTTTATAAAGTTCTAGCCAATTCTAGGTGAATGATTGATAAACCCATGAGAGTTTCTAAGGTAAAAATAGAAAAGTCATACAGTTTTGAGGCAAGTTTTTGTGATGATCTTAGAAAGTTTTCGAGGTTATCATAAAAAATGTCTGAATCGGTCATGAAAACGTTATCGAGGTGGACAGGAAAATAAAAAAATATTTCCGAACGAGGTTAGAGGTTTTGTTCAAAATTACCCGAGCAGTTAGCAAAATTAAGGCTATGAGGAATGACTAGATCCATGAGTTAACATATGATTTAAGCTAGTTCTTTTTTAAAAATCTTAACAAGGAGTAGGAGGGCTACCGATAAGGATATAAATAATCAAAGACTAAAAGGAATTATGAAAAAATGTTTTTATTTGAGTCTTTTATAGTTAGAGGATAGATTTGACATAAAATATGAATAAAAGGGCTGAAAGTGCAATTTGTTTTAATTTATAACTAATTATGTTATTCATCATTTTTTCCTATAAATAAAAGGGGGATTTGAGCAATAAAAGACTGATTCACACATTTTATTCAAAGTGGCTTTTAATTTATTTATCTCTTAAAATACTATTTATTTCTCCCTCTAACATAACTTTTATTGTTTTATCCTTACATTGAAGATGTGATACTTAGCAACAATAATATCTTGATAAGTTCAAGAGTTCGTTTAAGAACAAAAAAGAACGCCTCATATTAGAATAGTACTTCTGAAATCTAAATTTTTATTTACGAAGCTTGTGAAATCTCATAATATGGTTGGAACAAACTCTAAGTATAGAAGAGTAAAAAATGAGAATTAAACATAAATACTAAAAATAATGACTTTGAAAATGAAATACAAAATTATTCAATGTTTTATAATTTCTGAAGGGATAGTTTGTTGTTGAAAAGCGACGGACGTGAGAATGGAGAGGCGGCAGAAGAAGGATGGAGTGATGTTTTTTTAAAAGAAAGGTTGTCATGGTGTAGGAGTAACATTTTTTGCAATACGTGGCAGCTGATTGTTAAAACTGGTGAGTAATGGTTTAGAATTAGGTTTAGCCAATGAGGAGGTGAATGAATAAGAAACGTTTCTAGACCTTCTTTTAGACCGATGCCTTAAGGCTTGCCACGAAGCCAATGAGTGCAACTTTTTTAATAAGGTTGGACCATGATGGAGGAGTGCGTTGAGAGAAACATGCCAAGGTTAAAGCCTTGACCCAACGTGCCAAACATAGTGAGTTCAAATAATCGAGGGAACTAGTGTTTGGGTTTGTAACATAATTTCTCTTAGGCTTTCAGATTACTTGATTTACGTCATAACATGTATTACATTTATGATATTAGGTTTGAGATGGGGTGTAATTAATGTATGAAAATAGATGCCCAAATGTTATGGACCTGCAGACTAGCCCATAACAGTATGAAAAATAGATAAATGAGTAACGTTATGTTCAACATTAACCCAACCACCGGTGATCGAGTCGTTGGCACAAACATCAGGGATAAGAAGTAATGGACGACAAAAAATAATTTTCTCCATATAGTCGGTGAATAAAAATCTTATCGTCTAAGTGTTTAATCCACAATGAGACAATCCATCTGTATCATTTGATTTGGATCATAATCCATATTTGATTTATTAGTTTTAAAGAATCACAATCGTGTTCAACTTAAATATCTTTTTATAAATAATGTCTCTAAATATTACAAAATCATGTGTCTTAAATCTCATTTTTAGCCAATTCTTTATCAAGTGGTAAAGTCCCTCGCACCAAGAAGTTTTTAAGCTCATATCTCAAATCGTTTTACAGACTTGTCAAAACTTCAAATGCTTCTTATGTGTCAAGTTTCTGTTCCGAGGCTAGTGTAATCGAATGATATTTGTGTTCAAGTATCCACGAAAATCCTTCAGTGATGTTGAAGTAATCGTAAATACCTAAGATGGATTTTTTGTTGGGTTTTGGTTTTTTTATAAAATGATGTGGTGGTAGTTCTTCAAATGAGGCATGAACAAATAATTCAAAATCTTAAAACTTAGCTTTTTCAGGCGGTGATGACGGTAGAGTAAAATGGGAGTTGAAAGAGTATTTATAGAAGAAGTGGTGGAGAAAGAGTTTTGTTTTTTAGAAATGGGAACTGAAAGGTTGACAAACATCTATAGGTTGAAATGTGAATCGACAAACAATGATTACCTAGTCTAAGGCTGACACATGTATGATGTATGAATTAAATAGCACACCGTATGTCTACTAGGGGTCTTCTATAAAGTTCTAGCCCATTCTAGGTGAATGATTGATAAAACCATGAGAGTTTCTAAGGTAAAAGTAGAAAATTCATACAGTTTTGAGGCGAGTTTTTGTGATGATCATAGAAAGTTTCCGAGGTTGTCATAAAAAATATCTGAAGCGGTCATGAAAACGTTATCGAAGTGGACATGAAAAAGACAAAAATATTTCCACACGAGGTTAGAGTTTTTGTTCAAAATTACCCGAGCAGTTAGTAAAATTAAGGCTATGAGGAATGACTAGATCCATGAGTTAACATATGATTAAGCTATTTCTTTTTTTAAAATCTTCACAAGGAGTAGGAGGGCTATCGATAAGGATATAAATAATCAAAGACTAAAAGGAATTATGAAAAATTGTTTTTATTTGAGTCTTTTATAGTTAGAGGATAGATTTGACATAAAATATGAATAATAAGGGATGGAAGTGCAATTTGTTTTAATTTATAACTAATTATGTTATTCATCATTTTTTTCCTATAAATAGAAGGGGGATTTGAGCAATAAAAGACTGATTCACATATTTTATTCAAAGTGGCTTTTAATTTATTTATCTATCTAAATATTATTTATTTCTCTCTCTAACATAACTTTTATTGTTTTATCCTTACATTGAATATTTGATACTTAACAACAATAATATCTTGATAAGTTCAAGAGTTCGTTTAAGAACAAAAAAGGACGTCTCATATTAGAATAGTACTTCTGAAATCCAAATTTTATTTACGAAGCTTGTGAAATCTCATAATATGGTTGTAACTAACTCTAAGTATAGAAGAGTAAAAAATGAGAATTAAACATAAATACTAACAATAATGATTTTGAAAATGAAATACAAAATTATTCAATGTTTTATAATTTATGAAGGTATAGTTTGTTGTTGAAAAACGACGGATGAGTGAATGAAGAAGCGGTACAAGAATGATGGAATGATGCTATTTTTATGGAGAAAGGTTGGCATGGTGTGAGAGTAATAGTTTTTAGAATGCGTGGCAGATGATTGTTAAAACTGGTGAGTAATGGTTTAGGATTGGGTTTATCCAACGGGGAGGTGAATGAATAAGAAACGTTTCTAGACCTTCTTTTAGATCGATGCCTTATGGCTTGCCACGAAGACAATGAGTGCGAATTTTGGAATAAGGTTGGACCATGATGGATGAGTGCGTTGAGAGAAACATGTCAAGGTTAAAGATCTTTTTATAAAGAATATCTCTAAATACTGCAAAATCATGTGTCTTAAATCTCATTTTTAGCCAATGATTTATCATGTGGTAAAGTCCCTCTCACCAAGAAGTTTTTAAGCTCATGCCTCAAATCGTTTTACAGACTTGTCAAAATTTCAAATGCTTCTTATGTGTCTAGTTTCTGTTCAAAGGCTGGTGTAATCGAATGATATTTTTGTTCAAGTATCAACGAATATCCTTCCAAGTATGCTATAGTTTCTAGGGAATCAACAAGATAAGTTTCTGGTTGGTGAACATGCATACTATAACACCTTCGAACAAGGTTGTTAGCTCTCTCAACACCTTAGGTACTTTACAAGATGATATTTCTTTGCCTCAACTTGGCCTGAAGTGTGGTTGATTAGAACCTGCAAATCTCTTATCAAACGAACACTTTTGGCACCTTAAAATTTGTTGTTAGATGCATTAAAGCTAAAACATATCACTTGATATATTACGTTTTTCGGTTATAGCTATCAACTGAACCCCCGCTTTACAACACAAAATACATGGGCACCCATCAATCCGAATAACCCACTTGTCTATGGATATGTCAATATCTGGTTGTGGTTCATGTCATTCAGAATGAAAATCAACTAAAACATATGCTAAGGCATCCGACCCGATATTTTGCAATATATTTTTTAGGGGAAAAGAGTTTCAAACCACAATAGAATGGGCTTGGAAATATGGCCTCATTTTTATGCCACCACAACTAAATTCAATGCTATTTTTTCCAAAATCAAGTACATATTTTCAGTATATAAAAAACTTTTGCTCACGTGATACACTATGCGAGGAAAGTTTTGACATCTCCGACCAACACTACACTTACTTCATAGATCGATAGCGTGACGTAGACAAAAACATCTC
Organism: Limnanthes douglasii subsp. nivea; assembly: GCA_036936605.1. Lineage (NCBI taxonomy): Eukaryota > Viridiplantae > Streptophyta > Magnoliopsida > Brassicales > Limnanthaceae > Limnanthes > Limnanthes douglasii. Next base: position 156,672,409 of record JAUPFV010000002.1, read on the forward strand.
TCACACAATTAGCTTAGTTAAAATTTTCAGAGAGGATAAATACTATTTTATCTTGATAAAAGATTCGTCACGCTCCGCACTGCAGTTAATAGACCTCTGAGGATGCATAACAATTAAAACATTAAACTGTACTGATCGATCTTTGATTTCTCTTTTGCTTACTATATATCGTAGAAATGTTCAGCATCGCACCCCAAAGGTATACTTTCCTAGATTGAATTTCAATTTTATGGCCTTTAACTTACGAATCATTTATTCAAAATTGTAAAAATGATCATTGTCTCTTGTGCTTTTTACCAACATGTGGTTAATAGAGACTCCAATATTTCTTTCAATTTGGCTAGGAAAAACATTTGTTCATTACTCATTGATAAGTAAACTTAGCATTTTTTAATATAAATTTCATTATCTTGTAGCAATGTAGACACCTATCACTTATGAATGTAGTGTTGTCTTTGGTCCTTCAGATATATTTATGTCTTATTATACCCTGCAAATACATCCCTAAAAGTAAGAGTTTGTTACCTGAAGTTGAGTACACCAATTGATCAATTATAGGAACAAGAAATGGGTCATTTTTCCATGCTCTATTTAAATCAGTAAAGTCATCATACACTCTCTATTTCTTATTTTTATTTTTTGTAAGCATTGGGTTCACCGTCCGTAATGGATATTAAGATTCTCTGGTGTGGCCTACATCGGCAACCAATCTACTTCTGCCACAATCACTTTATATTTTTCCACTGAAGACGTTATTTGATTCTGAATTGTTAGGTTTAAATTAGGCAGGTACATCCGTTACGAATAATACTCGTAGGTACTTCCGTTATGTTATCTATACACTAAGCAAACATATGCAAATTTCTTGACAAAACGTTATTAGTTTTTCTCTTACGACAGGTGAGAGTATAATACCAATTTTCAAACTTTTACCATTAGAGAATGTGTAAGGTTCAAAATTTTCATCAAGGATTATTGAACTAGGGTCTGGTCTCGGATCATCTCCAACATCTGGTTCCAAAGTGAACCTCTATAATTTATATTATTGCCTTGCTTCAATGCTCTTGATTTGCTTCATAGCTCCCTTTCCACTTTCTTCCTACTACAAACAACTATCACTTGATTTCTACAACATACTTCAAATATTGATGAGTAATAGAGGCAATAATGTGCATTCTTGAAAACCAAGACCAGCCGAAATTGCATTACTTGATGTTTGACCATCTACCCTTATGAACAATACTCTTAACGTCTTTTTGAGAGGTCTTATTCCTAATAATACCTCATATTCGTACTCTTAATGGCATCAGTAGTGACTCTGTTACTTTCCACTATTGTTCTATCATATTTGAAAATGGCAGAAGATTCTTCCATTTATTGGTAAGCAGACATAAATATGATGTTAGCCAAAATACATGTATCAATTAGGATCCTTCGGATGTTAGTGCCTTGAATGGCTCCTCCAATTAACATAAAATCTTCATGAAGTCCATCTAACTTCTTTAAATCATCATCGTAAAAAAATAACAATAGATATCTATAAAGAGGGTTGAGAATTCCTCATCATAACTGTTTCGCTAAGATCACAATGTGCCTTTTCCGGGAGAAACTTGTGGTTCCCGACATGGTATCCTCACCAATTGTAGTCAGTAATTTTAAAAAAATTCACAACAAGTAACCTTCCTCTCAGGTTTAGGCTCGTCAATTACAATAACACTCGTTCGGTTGGGATCAAGGTCTAAATACTTAGTGGAAAAATCAAAATCAAAATCATTAAAGGGTTCTCATATAATTACCACACTTTCCTACTTGGGTGCAACCTCAACTACTTCCCTTTGAGTTCTTGCTTAATTACCCATTTGGGCATATTGTCAACCCCTTGATTGTCTTTTAACAAACGTCGTTACCTTGTCATTATCGATCCAATTTGAATTTCTTGCTTTAAAGCTATGCAGTCCATCGTATCCTGACCAAAATTATTGTGATATTTGCAACATTTTGGCCTTTGAATAAGGAGGGGTTTTCTGAATAAATTATACGCCTTATAAAAAATAGTAGCACCACTTTATATTAGCTCCGAAAAGTTATTAGGTCGGATCCGTTGATTTTCCATGGGCCTTTGTTGTTGATCCTGAGGCTCATGATTTACCCTTAGTTGAGGCAACATTTGATTTGGGCCTCTCGAATGAAAAAAGGTCGCGACATGGGCTAAACACTTGGGACCTGTTTGTATTGATAGATCGGAGTGGGTGACTATTGAAGGTATTTCTATAGGGGAATTAGTCTTAACATCTTGTATTCTTCAACTTTGGTATGTACAACAACATAGGCTAGCAAAGCGCTAAAAGTCAAATCTTTCTTACTAGTCACTTGATCAGGGAAGTTCTTGGAAGAAACCTTTGTCTAAAAGAAACACTAACAACCTGCTTATAACAATCAACTAAACTGTTTTTTATAAAACCGAAACATTTGGTATATTATTTGTTAAACTTCCTCCGACCAATTTTCAGTATTGGATAACTGTATCCTCATTCCCCCGTATTTTATTTTGTCTTGCAAATTGTGGCCTAAACACTGTCTAGAACATACCAAAATCTCTAGATAGAATCTTGACGAAGTCGATTGTACCATTTCAAAATATTGTTTTTAAGGGTTTGAGAGAATGCAACAAAACAATTTATTTTCATTCTCATGTGCACCATAAATGTTTATAAATTTCTCGAGATGATTGCCTGAATCCCTATTCTCATCTAACCTCTCTACCTTGGATACATCCAATAGCTTCGTTAGATTTGCAGAAAGAATTTTTGCCGATAAAATATATAATCTCCAATTGTGTTCCTGACTACACTAGAGACCCTCGTTAGTCATTGCATAAAAACCATGATCGGACGGATTTGCATATTTCCTATTAATTTGGTAAACCAGACTTAGGTTACCCTAACCTCTTTGCAATAGATAAAGACTTTCTCATACCTGAACCATAGTTTGATTTGCTCCAACCTTGCCTCTTGTATCCATCTTATCCTTAACCTTAGAAATTTCATTTTTATCAAAAGAATCACGTTGCTTGTTTAATATAACTCACGTTTTGAGCCCTAATATCGAGTCGAATGTCTTTTCAAATAATGGTTACTACAATAGTTTTTCTTTTTCTTGTGATGGCGATCTCTCTCTAGGGGAAAATAAAATTTATCTGAGTCAGTCATAGAATAATTACTAAATATCGAAGAGTTGTAACGATATCTGGGTTTTCTTTCTTTTCTCAAGGAATGGTGGTTTGTGCCTGGTCAAAATTGATTTGTTTAGTTTTTTTTTTGAGTTCGCAAAGAATCACACTCAGTATTATTTCCCTCGGAAATCTCTTATTGGTCGTGTTACCACTTTTCTTCTTTTGGCACATTTGGCGTAAAAATTTCACATCAGAATTGACCCCAATGTTCTTTTAGGGCCAATTAGTTTTGTTTCTCTTCGTAATTGTGTTTTGCTTGAGCATCTCATGCCAATCGATAAGAACCCTCTCCAATATTTATCCGTTTTAGAGTTACGGTACGATCCACCTACAGCTTGGTATTTATTTATCGCAAAAATCTGAAGACGAGCCAAGCACGCTTATAGTTTTGGATGTTAGTATTCGGGTACCTGCGTAGGCTCCAACTATGGCCACCACTAACGACTCTCAAAATATCTGAGGGGCAATTGAGTCTAAAATATTCAGAGTAAAGTCACAAAGATGTTAGAGAGAGAAGCTAAAATGAATATTTTACAAGATAATTTGTCAAAAGTAGTAAAAATGTAATAATTATTCACCATTTCTAAAAAACGTATATTGCCTTATATAGAAATGGTGGTGGGGAATTAGGCCTACATGGTTAGCCTATGGTCTATTTTTTGGGTCTCATTTACTCTACTAGTCCTCAACCTATTTTCTTAGTAAATTATTGACTGCAGATTCCTTCTCGACGTGCTTAGCGAGGTGTATGTTTAATCGATCTCTATGTTTTAATAAAGAATTTTATCGTCCTCCATCCATTAGTTGTCTTGTCGATTCACTTTTGCTTCTAAGTTGACCCTTGGTAATATATAGCTCTGCTTTGAAAAGGCCTTGGTTATTTTCCATTTTCCCTTGTGCAACCATGCTTTTTCATATGCTCGTATTCTCCCCTGCTCGTTTTGGAATTGTATATACATTCTTTCATTTCCCCTTTGCTCATTTATATTAGGTGATGGGAATTACCTCATCTAAGCACCCTATAGTTCATGGATTGTATGTGAATAAACATGAAATCGATGAATTAAAAATAAAAATATTTCATTTGAAATTTGAGCAGCAAAAGAATTTGTACAATTGACAATTATGTCGTGTTTATGACGTAAGATGTATACTGATGACTTTGTTAAATATTCAGTGGTTGTGGGACACGTATCGAATTCAAAGAAGTTTTATTCTAACAATGAATCCATTTATCTTCAAAATGGCTCTTGGGGTTTGAGAAAACGTGCGATTGGATTTAATTAAGAAGGACAACCGTCATCCCATCACGCGTGGAACAAAAACCCACTTGGTATCCTAATAGTAATTCACAATTTAAAACTTAAGCAATAATTTATTGAAAGAAACTATTTAACTTTTGGGTGTGTTTGAGGAAGTATGCTAGATCTCCATTGCTAACACTTGTCATCAACCTAGAAGGTAAGTTTATGTATCAATTTCTTCTTGTTTTCTTACTTAGCGTCGGTGGATGAAACCTTAGTTTCTCAGTCATTAGTTGTTGATCCCTAGTTTATTACATTTCAGAAAAGACTACCATCTCTGCCAATCGTAATTGTGCATGAAGTGTCTACTCACTTTGTTTAAGCTTACCCTTCCATTTGGTTGATTGTAGTCGAGATGGCCCCAAAAAAATATTACAAAGAAGCAGGAAAAACGGTTAAAGCCATGGAAACCGAGTTTGAAGATCCTGTATTTTTTAAAAGTTACTTTGACCGAATAACACCCAAATATGGGTATCTTGACAAACCTGGTTTGTTGAGCTTTAAGGCTAGCTATGGTATTCCTAGTGATGTTACAATTAGGGTGCCATAGGTCGGGGAGCATCCATATTAGAAGATGGAGAATGAGACGTGCCTATACACTACAATTTTTTATTCGGGCTTACGGTTGCCACTACTGTTATTGATATGGGATTTTTTTTAGTATCATAGGTATATGCCCCACACAATTAACAGCCAATGGGTGGAGGGTCTTGCTTAGTGTAGGCTTAAGTGCATGTCTGCTAGGTATCTCAGTTGTTTTGGCGAATTTGTTGGTAGTGGTGGATGTGACAAAGTTGGCAAAATCACCATTCTTTTATACACAGTTGACTGCGTGTAGGAAAGTAGTGGAGCTTCCTACCTCCGATAAGAACTGGAAGAACTCTTTTGTTTTTGTATCGGGGAACTTGGACTATGGAAATGTTTTAAGGAATCTTTAATTGGAGCACGACTGGAAGGCCAAGTGTAAGAATGATAACTTTTAGCTTGCAAAGTTAAAACAATTGGCAGGAAACACTAAATTATATATTTGATTGCTTCAGGTGAGAGGAAATACCAGGAGTGGTGCAAGGAGGGTCTAGTTGAAGACGCAAAGAACCCCTTGATTCATGTGGCTAACATAGCGAACATGACGTGGTTGCAGGCGTCAGCTCAGTTATTTACTCAGGTTAATTTCTTGAAAGCGGGGTTGTGGCCAATTCCTTAACTTATTATTTCGAAGGAAGGTAAAGTTACAATGGATGGTAGTGGGGAGGTAGCAACGACCGAGCGACTTTATGCTCTGATGGAGCAAAGGTATAAGGATTGTAATAGTACAGGGGTATGAATGTCAGTGCCCCAACGTCGTAAAACAAGGAAAGCAAGGAGCTCATCATCCTTGCATTGTCAGATCGAGAGGTAAAGTGAGTTGGAGGAAGTAAACCAGATGGGGGAAGCTGGTGTCCCTCGAAAAAGATGAAGCTGATGGAGACAAGACTCGACCAGTCAGAGCAGAAGATAAAGAATTAGAAGACTAAGTGAGTCTCTTGCAAAATAAGGCTCGTGTAATATTAGATGCAGTTTCGTTATAAATGAGAAATCTCTAATTAGTCGATCAGGATGAGCTTGATGGGCTCGAGGTGGAGGTGATCGGGTGGAGATGGCCTCAGAAAGACATGTTCACGATAGTTGGGGAAAATCTCTTGAAGTAATAGTTCTGAACGAGGCGTACGTGGGAGTACCATCGTACAAAGATTCTGCAGAAGAGGAAGATGAGACCTAAAAAGTATATCCCTGATAATATAGCATAAAATTTTGTCAAAACGTCGCCTATTCGGCCATCAACATCACTAGTGCAAGAGGTGGGTTCGGGCTCGGCCGATGTGAATGTGGTGAGGCCAAATTTGCTACCACCAAAAGAAAGGGAGGTTAAGGCGCAGAAAAAATGGGGTATCTGAGAAATTACTCCCACCATGTATGGTGATGCCAGCCCCATCGAAGCTAATGTTCGAGAAGCTGAAGTGGATTCATGAGATGTCTTTTTATGATAATATGTCTATGAATGAGTTACTATAGAGGCAACTGGAGCTGGAAATTAACGTACTTTATGCTTGTAATGTAGACCTCTATGAATCTAAATCATACATTATACAATCATACATTATACAATCTTACTTGTCCCAAAGCAGCACATTACTTACGCAGAATATCTTTCAAGAAAAAACATTGAAGACCATTATAAGCGTATTGGCACTCTTACGCTGGAAAATAGAAGATTGAATGCTATGGTGGAGGAATTAAATGCAACGATGGAGCAATAATGCAGTCAGCTTCTGAAAAAAACGGCGTCAAATTTAAACGAGAGGGAGGCACAAGCAATGAAGGTTTTTATGGAAATGATGGCGCAAAAGCACAAGGAAGCTATATCGGATCTGATGTCTTTGAACCTAATAATAAAGTTGGGCTCGTTGGAGAAATTTGAACCTGGAGAAAAGTGGTGTCCATATAGGGGAACTCATCCGTAATGCTAGTGCGCTCTCCATAGTATATAGAAAATGTAACCACCTTGACAATTGAAGTAGGCGCGGGGTAGCAAGGCGTTGATCGGGTAAAAGATGCTCAGGTTGATGATTCGAGTTTGGTACCTGACGCTTGAAGTCATGCATGCTAGATAACTCTGTGGACTATTTGCTTTTTTGTGGTGAATGTGTTGTAATCATAACTGAACTCATGTCTTCCTTAGTTTTATATTATTTATCAGACATTAAAACTTATTCAAATCAAATGTCTATGATGTTGTTGAAGGTTTTATTAATATATGATAGCGATTATGTAGCTTTCATTTATAGAGGCAAATTTTTATCTTATTAAACTGGTGAAGCTTTTCCTTACAATGTTGAGTCGTCCGGGGTCGCGTCGTTCTTCGATAAGGTCTATACTTTGATAAGGAAGAATAAAAGACAAGGAGAAAATTGTAAAGAAGAAGTACGATAGGAGGAAAATGCAAAGAGGAATATGTGTGAGGGGAAAATTGTATAAATTATCAAAGAAGTAGCTAGAATAGGAAGAAAATAAGATGCAGAGACTAAAAATGTAATGAATGGGAATTAAAGCGTGTTGAGTCCGCAATTGTACTATAAAAGGACCACACACGCTTCACAGATCCCGAGATGAATAATATATTACTTTCTCTCTCTACTTAAGCTAAAGCTCCCACTTTCTCTCTCTAAAACAGCTCCTAAACAAAGTGAATTTACATATATTGACACTAAGAGATTTTCATATCGCATAATCACCCTCGGATTTTCTAAAAAATCTTCAGTGGCGCCGTCTGTGGGAACCGAAGATCGTTCTGAAGACAATCACTTCCTGGAAATAATTTCTGCTCCGAGGAAAACTATGGAAGAGCAAGGAGACGATTTTGTCAACGATTGCGAGGATAACCTAGTGGGAGATGACTACCGGAACCACATGGAGTACGAGGGACAAGGGGGCCAGCGAGTCAGAGACACTTTCGATGACTCAGACCTGTTGGCTCGAAGGAATGAACTGCTGGTAGAAATCGAAAGATTGAAGGCAGAAAAGGAAGTCGTACAGGAAAATCTTCGTTCCGAGATAAGGAGGGAGCCAGCTGCTGAAAAAGAGGAGCGCGAAAACGAATTTCGTCCTAAGAACAGAGACGATAGATACAGGAGATACGAACGGCGATCATCGAGGAGGAGAGAAAAGCGACATTTGGATTCGCCTGACTCGAGCGATTATTCTCGATACAGTTCGTCAGAGTCGTCCCCTCGGAAAAACCGTAGAAAGAGAAAGCACGGTCGAAGACACGCTGATTACCAAAGGGCAAGAAGCTTGGAGAGGTAGTCTCTGAAGGAGAAGATTTACCGTGCTCAGTTCAACGGTCAGGCTTATGGCCAAGCGAAGTTTCCTGTCAAAAAATAAGACGTGGGCCCTCAAAATTTGGAATGGCAGCATCAATATACTCTGCCATCCGAGGAAGGGCTGTACTTTCCGAGCAATGACAATACGAGATCCGACCTCTATCGTACGGGTTACAGTTGGAGAGCTTCTCCTCTGGCCCCAGACATTTTGGTGGGAAACCTCCCATAGCATTTCGATATCTCGAAGCTAGAAAAATTTGATGGGACGCAAGATCCGGATAATCACATCGAACAATTCAAAAACTTCATGATTAATTTCGACGACAATGATAAGTTGCTGTGTAGAGCATTTTCTCAGACCTTCAAGGGGGTAGCTTCCAAATGGTATAATAGGCTCCCGCAGGGCTCGATAAAGAATTTCGACATGTTTTGGAACGTCTTCAGACAACACTTCGTGGGGAGCAAAAATTTCTGAGCTAACGGAGACACGATAATCTATTGCAAACAAAAGGTTGGGGAGAGCTTGAAAAATTACACCAATCGGTTTGTCAAACCAAAAACGGACATGGAGTATTGTAAAGATTCAGTGGCACTTGCAGCTTTCAGGATGGGCCTACTCCCTGGATTGTTGAAGGATACGGTGGCGGAGAGCCAGGCAATGAACTTCGGAGCATTGTTGGATCAGGTCGAGAAGAGAATTCTGGTGGAGGAGACTCAGGCATCAGAGAAAGGATCCGGGGATCAGTTGGATCAGAATCAATTTCAAAGATCTGAGTCGAGTAGCCAAGGACCCCGTACCAATGTTCAGGCCAAAACTACGGGTCAATATCCGCCGAGGCAGAAAACAAACCCACAATATTATGGCAACTAGCAAAATTACAATCAAGGAACAAGACCCATGTCGAATAAGTGGGTTCGACCAGACTATTTTGCGGAGTTGACGGAAAATGTTGCCGCTATATTTGACAAGGCGAGATCTACAGTACCATTTAGGAATCCTTTTCCTATACAGACTCTGAGGGAAAGTAGAAGTGTTAATAAGTATTGCAAGTATCACGAGGATATTGGGCACGATACCAAGGACTGCATAGCTTTGAAAAAAGAAGTGCAAGATTTGATCGAAAATGGAATGTTGTTAGAATATGTCAAAAAGCACTCCCAGAAGAACGTTGTGGTAAAATATGTCTCAAAGAACACTGACACAACCATGGTAATATCCGAAGGGGTCAACGATTTTGACATTGAACAAGAATATTTGGATCCAAGGAGGGGAGGAATAATGTGAATATGGTGGAAGAGGTTATTCCAAGGGGGAGGGTGAATAGCCTTTGTGATTTCTTCGATTCACTAGCAATCTTTGGAGGAGACACTATTGCGGGAAATTCCAATAGCTCGCGAAAGAGGCACATGGTCAACCTGACTACCCAGATCGAAACAGGGGTGTCAGCACAAATGCACCGATTACCCTCCCCCATCATTTGTTTTGACGACGATGATATGCGGAATGTTGCAGGCCCGCATGAGGATGTGGTGGTGATCGCCGCGGGCATTGCTCGGGATCAAGTTCAGAAGATACTTATCGACATAGGGAGCTCAGCGAATATCTTGTTTATGAGCACTTACATGAGAATTTCTGACCCACCAGTTATCCGACGGTCTGACAGAATTATAGTGGGTTTTACTGGCGCCACAACAGTGGTAGTGGGAGAGTTTCAGTGTGTGGTCGAGTTGGGCCGTGGGCGATTTAAGAAAGAGGTGGAGGTATTGTTCATTGTCGTTGACGCGCCGACTTCGTATAATGCTATTCTGGGCCGTTCTTGGTTGTCCCGAATGCATGGTGTAATTTCAACGGTACATCAGTGCTTAAAGTATGTGGTAGGAAACAATGTCGGGATAATCAGACGTAGCCAGAAAATGGCCCGAGAGTGTTACCAAATAGCGTTATCCTCGAAGGGAGTTCGAGGAGAGGGGTCAAGAAAAGCATAGCAGTTAAAGGGGTCTCCCTCCGAAGTCATCCCATGTGATGATCCGAGGGAGACCCCCGGATTTCTGGTCCCGGAAGAAGATTCCGAGGCACATGAATTTGAGAGTGGCAAATCTTTGAAGATCGGAGTAAAACTTCCTTCTGAGTTCATAGCGAGATTAATTGTATTTTTATCTAACAAACTTGATATGTTTGCCTGGTGTGCACAGGATGTCACGGGAGTACCACCGGAGGTCATATGTCATAAACTTGCGGTACGACTCGATATTAGACCCATTGTCCAGAAGAGGAGGCCCGTTTCCCCGGAAAAGGCTACAGATATTCGTGAGTCGCATTATCCTGCTTGGGCATCGAATCCGGTCCTAGTTAAGAAAACGAATGGCAAATGGAGAATGTGTGTCGACTTTACAGATTTAAACAGAGCTTGTCCCAAAGATCCGTTCCCGGTGCCACGTATTGATTAGTTTGTAGATTCGACTTCAGGTAATAGATTGTTATCCTTCATGGACGCGTATTCTGGGTACAATCAAATCCGGTTGGACGTTCATGATGAATAAAGTACTTCGTTTATTACCGGGAGATGATTATACTGCTACAAAGTTATGCCATTCGGTTTGAAAAACGCGGGGGCAACTTATCAACGTTTGGTCAACAAAACCTTTGAGGACCAGATCGGCAGGAATATTGAAGCATATATTGATGATATGTTAGTCAAAAGTTTGCGGGACGAGGATCACTTTGTTGACCTGGAAGAGACTTTCAATAATTTGAGTAAGGTCAAGTTGAAATTGAACCCAGAAAAGTGTATTTTTGGGGTGCGATCGGGTAAGTTCCTCGGATATATGATCAGTGAGAGAGGTATTGAGGCTGACCCGGATCAAATAAAGGCTTTACTCACTATGAATCCACCTCGAAATATCTGGAAGTCCAAATCTTGACAGGGAGATTGGCAACATTAAATAGGTTCATTTCTCGATCCTCGGACAAATGTGCACCTTTCTTTAAGGTACTACGCAATGCCAAACAATTCCATTGGACTGATGAGTGCTCAGAAGATTTTTGTAAAATTCACGAATGTTTGATATCCCCTGATATTCTGTCTAAACCATTGATGGGGGAAATATTGATTATCTATGTAATAGTGTCCGATTGTGCGGTCAGTGCTGTTTTACTTCGCGAGGAAGAATCTCTTCTGAAACCCATCTATTATGTCAGTAAGAGTTTGTTGGATGCGGAAAAGCGATATATTAAGTTAGAGAAGGTAGCTTTGGCTTTGGTAACGGCGGCCAGAGAGATGAGACCTTACTTCCAGGCACATCCTATAGTGGTTCGGACGACTTTTCCCTTAAAGGGTCTGTTACAGAGGCCTGATATCTCTAGAAGAATGACTAAATGGTCAGTAGAACTAGGAGATTTTTACATAACATTTGAGCCTCGAACGGCGATAAAAGCTCAAGTCTTAGCTGATTTTTTGGACGAATTACATTCGGATAGAGAGGATAAAGAGGTCGGTGATCATATTGATGAGACGGAATGGTTGGTACGAACGGATGGTGGGTTGAACATTTCTGGAAGTGGGGTGGGTGTCTAGTTGATTTCTCCATAAGGAATAGCTATGTTCTAAGCTATTCGCTTTGGGTTCAAGGCAACCAACAACGAAGCAGAGTATGAAGCTGCGTTAGGGGGTTTGCGTTTAGCTCACATATGTGGGGCTAAAAAGGTTAAACTAGTCAGCGATTCATAATTGGTGATAAACCAAGCCTCGGGAGAGTCTGAGGCCAGAAAAAATAAGCAGATATAGTATTTGAAATCATTAAAAGATTTGGTATCCGAGTTTGAGGAAGTCAAGTATGAACATATTCGAAGAGAATCAAATGTTGTCCCAGATTCAGGAACATCCTTTGATCGTGGTCGATGCGGAGCAAGCAATGAATGTTAACGATGAAAGTAATGTGGTCACAGACGATTGGAGGGCAGCTATCCTCGACTTCTTGGAAACGATACTTTACCCGTCGTAAAGTACAAGGCTAGGAAGATCAGGTTCAAGTCCCATGGGTATATCATGCTGGGAGGCGTGTTGTATAAAAAATCTCTGAGTCGGCCATTATTAAGGTGTCTGAACAAGGATGAGTCGCAAATCATCCTGTCTGAATTGCATGTTGGGGAAGGTTCTGCCTATTGCGGGTACAAGGCATTAATTCGACGGGTATTTCTGGCTGGTTACTATTGGCCGACTATTGCTTCAGATGCAAAAGATTTAGTAAAAAGATGTGACACGTGTCAACGCTATGCCAATGTGATCCATAAGCATGGAGTATTCTTAGAGAGTATTTCCGAAGCAGTCCCGTTCGATAGGTGGGGCATTGATTTAGTCGGGCCTTTACCAATGGCATCCGGTGGCAGGCAGACCATCATTGTAGCAGTGGATTACTTCTCTAAGTGGGTAGAAGCGGAACCATTAGCAAGAACAAAGGCCAAGGATGTGATCAAGTTCATTGTGTCAAACATTTGCTGTCGTTTCGGCGTGCCATTGCAAATCACAACGGATAACGGACCTCAGTTCGATAACAAGGAGTTCAAACGTTTTTGCGTTTCCAGGGGCATACGACAATGTTTTTCTGCCCCATTTCACCCTCAAGCTAATGGGAAAGTGGAAGTGACTAATCGCATGATTCTCGATGGTTTGAAAAATAACTTGGAAGGAAAGGCGGGAAAATGGCCTGACTACTTGTAGGAAGTATTGTGGGCTTACAAAACAACTCCACGAACGGCCACGGCTGTATCTCCATTTTCCTTAGTCTACGGAATGGACGCCATTGTCCCCCCCAGAGATTGTTTTCCCCTCACATCGTGTGGCAACATATGCAGCAGACATGAATGACTAAAGCAGAACACTGGCTTTAGACTTGGTTGAAGAAAAAAGACAACGAGCGCAGTTGACGTCCCTCCACTATCAGACTCTTATGAGGAGTCGATATGCGTCTAAAGGAAAGCATAGAGGCTTTAAGGTAGGAGATAAAGTCCTACGTAAAGTTTTCCTGCATACCAAAGACAAGAGCCTCGGTAAGTTGGGACCAAATTGGGAGGGCCCTTATGAGGTCACCGAGAAATTAAAATCGGGCACGTATCGGCTAAACGACAAGGAAGGGCGATATCTCCGTCTCCCATGGAACATTGAACATTTAAAATTGTATCTTGATTGAGGAGCTAGTTAACAAGTAATGTTTGTACCTTTTTTGTATCTTCCACTAAACAAACATAGTGAGGGCATACTCTTTCCTACCCTGTTAGGCACAGGAAGGTTTTAATGAGGTGTTTCTATGAGCTGCTTAATACAAAGAATTCTTTGACTTAACTATTATTTGCGCCACAGGAAGCTGTGCCTCGAATTGTTATATCTTCGAATTATTATGTGGGTCACATTAGTTTGTGCCTCGAATACTCTTTGCCTTAAGTATTATTTGGGTCACAGCAAGCTGTTCCTCGAATTGTTATCTCTTCGAATTATTATGTGGGTCACATTAGTTTGTGCCTCGGATATTCTTTGCCTTAACTATTATTTGGGTCACAGCGAGTTGTGCCTCGAATTGTTATCTCTTCGAATTATTATGTGGGTCACATTAGTTTGTGCCTCGGATATTCTTTGCCTTAACTATTATTTGGGTCACAGCAAGCTGTGCCTCGAATTGTTATCTCTTCGAATTATTCTGAGGGTCACATTAGTTTGTGCTCCGAATTGTTCTCTTCAAATTATTGATTTGGGTTACAACATTTTGTGCCCTAGCTTAAATTTTTGCCTCGCCTAATGATGATCAATTATATGACACAAGTGGAAAAACACAAACGGTATGATAACACAAATACAAACATTAATTAGACAGTCAGCATACTACAGCATGCCTTAGTTAACCAACTTACAAAAAGAGCCCCATAAGGCCACCAACAAAAAAATATCACAATATCCCACATTTTTTCTCAGTCTGAATTCTTCGAGGAGACACTCCCCTCTGTTTCTGATTCTTCGTTATCGCTTACCACTATGTTGGGAGGAAGAAGTTCCGGGGGGACAAGCTTCCAAAAACTCGCCAAATCATATTCAGGATGTTCAGCATAGATTTGGGTGATTAACCCTCCTCGAGTTATGGCATCCCGGGCATTTAAGTTACTTGTGCACTTAGCCGCATAAGCATTCACGGCCTTATCTTTTTCCTCCTCGACTTGTCTAGGGAAGTTTTCAACCCGCTTTACTAACTGATCTCGATCTTCTTTCACTTTTTTAAAGTTGGCAGTATAGTCTTCGAATCCGTCACAGGCTAGGCGATGTCCTTTCTTGTATTCAGCTATCAATTTTTCTTGAGAATTAGTCTTTTTCTTATACAGAATTCTCTCTTCCTGACAGCACCTCTCCAGCATCACCACATAATTTTCAGAGGTAGATAAACGCTCATACAAAGCATCTGCTTGGCTCTCTATGATTGCGTGCTGTTTCTTGGCTTCTTCGAGCTGAGAAGCAGCCAACAACGACTTAAATTTGTAATGATTTTTCTGGTTCTCAAGGTGCTGCATCTTCTTTCCCCTACTAACTGAGGTATGCAGCAGTCGTCGAGAGGAACTTCGAAGGAGCTTGTCGGAGACCCTAATGCTGTAGAGTCAAAATCATAAAATCCACCACCAAGAGTATCTGGGTCAATGTGCTGAGGAGGATTGCTCCGAGGAATGGGGAGAGGTGCTAGCTTTGGACTATTTTTGATGGGGGCATGGCTTGATGCTTCAGTAAGAGGCGAGCTTGGTGTTAGATGTAAACGTTCTTTGGGTGAATCACCACCCCCTCTCTTAGGTTCACTTGACATTTCTTGAATCTCGTCGGCTTGAGCAGTTTCCGGTTTATCATCTGGTGTTTCACCATCTTCGGATAATTCTAGGATGGGTTCTAGGATAGCTTTATTCTTCTTTTCTTTTTCCTTGGCACCCTTCTTTGGTGGAAGGACGGAAGTAGTGGGTGGAGAATTAGAATTAGATGACACAGCATTGATTGAGGGAGGAAGCTCGTGAATGTCAACTGTCCCTTCACGACCTAACTGCTGCTCTTTAGTAGAGACCTCCTCGTCAGGATCTCCAAGATGACTCTTCGAACGGGAGCGTTTGGGAAGATAAATCACTATATCGTTTTGGCTCACGCGCTCTATAACTTCTCGTTCCGATGGAGGAGCCATCAATCCTCTCATGCTAATTCGGTCGAGGGGATTGAGCCTCCACAATCGACTCCTGACTAGATTATTATCCGTGAAGTAGAGTCGAAATCGGTTCTCCCAGTGATCTTTGGCCCACAGGTGGAGTTTGGTGAACACGTTAGTGGCACCTTCAACATATTCGGTATAGGGCTTTGATACCCTAGTCATAGCTGAACAAAATAGGTAGTCAACATGAAGTATAGTAACATAGCAAAATTCGATGCAGAATAAGTAGCTTAGAAGGCCAGAAACTTACATTTGTTGGTCCACATCAGAGACAGTTTGTGACGATTTGAGGGGGTGGCTTCTGACCCTGTCTCCCAGTAGCCGGAGAAGAACACGAATTGCTGCCTCCATTTCTTGTCAGCCTCTAACAGATCTTTCAAGACTTTTTGTCCCCGGTTGAACGTTAACGAATAGAATGGAAAGAAAGGATTCTTTGCCAGACCAGCAAGGCCGATGAGTTTCTCTAACAAAAATTCGTGACCTGAGAGCCTAGAGGTCATAATACAGGCCATTAGGGTAAACCACATATTGGGGCCAACTTGGGAAGGACAAAGATCTATCTTCGCCAAATATTCGATGAAGAAGGGGTCTAAGGGATACCTTAGCCCCCAGTTCATGATCTCAGTATACACTACTAACTCAATGTCCCTCACTGACAGAGGCGTCTCACCTTCCGAAGGGAACATGATCGTAATATAGGAGGGAATGCACCATCGAGTCCTCAGCATAGGCTCTTTGGCCTGTGAAAAATACTTGTATTTGATATTGTGCAGAGCTACCATGTGTTTATTTTCGATGCCCCAAATATTGCGATCGGCGATGGCATCTAGCTCTAAGGGTAGCATAATATCTCCTTTGGATTTTGGGACAATCCGACGAGCTTGCTCTTCGGATATTGTTCGAGAAGAGGAGGTCGTGTTGCTCGAGGACCCTAAAGAGGGGATTACGGGCACTTTCGGTTCGAGGGACACTGATGCGATTGCTTTTCCTTTGGCATCTAGGCTTTCGCCTCGTTTGTTTTGCATGTCCTCTTCACTAATGATCATCTTCGAAGGAGAAAACCGAGTCCCATGAATGGTCATAGAGGGAGTAGAGTGCAGACTTGACTCATCAGAATCCTTTTTACGAAGAGGGCTGGTAGACATCCGAGGAGGACTGGTAGATGTCCGAGGAGGGCTGGTAGATATCCGGGGAGGACTCTCGACCGCTATTGTGGAAACAGGCTCTCGAATGACCAGCGGCGTCTCCTTAGCACGTTTTCGCTCCTGCGAACTCTTCCTATCTTTATGAGGTCTCTTTCTCTTCCCAGATGAGTGTTTGTGCTGTCTATCTTTACCCATGCTTCTGAGGGGATTCAGATCACTACGTAGGATTTGTCGCGCGACTTCGAGGGGAATGATAGCAGTCAAATCTGCTGAGGGAGGCTAGGAACCAAAGAAAGTAGTAACAGATGGTTGGGGTTGGGGCCTCACGTATTCCCCAACAGCAACTCTCTCCTTGAACCTTTTACTGATCAACAACCACTAAGGAATCCGACGAGGTTTATTCGCTAGTTTTCTGTCTCTAGAAAAGTTTGAACAAAAGTTGGAGTAATGAGGGGAGGAGATCTGTATTTATAGATGAAGGTGGGCCTTCTGGATAGACCAGGCCCGGGGAATTTTTCTGGTGTTTGCCTAGGGGAATTATGGGCTACATAGGTGCAAATTGTACTGACACATAAACCATAGGGGAAGATGCAGAGTTTTTCTAGTCAGAAAGTGTCTTGGGAATAGGAAGCGTTTCTAACAAGATATGCTGACAAACATTTTTGGTTGTTGACGTCATGCCGGATAGATTAATCCTGGCACCCCATTTAGCCTTGAAATTGATAGTTTTGGCGCGTTGACACAGTGAATATCGAGGGGCTCATGTGGCTAAAATGGTGCAAGGATTAGGGGGCCCCAGTTATCAGGAATAATTTGAAGAAAGGAAATTTTCGAATAAGGTTCTTTGGCCTCGAAAGTTCGAGGCAAATTATTAGGGTATCAATTTTTTTTTTCATACTTTGCGTGAAGAAGAATTATTCGAGGAGATTTGAAATGAATAATCGGAGAATCCTTCACAGTCCCAGTAAAAGAACTTTTACTAGGACCGGGGGCTACTGATAAGGAAGAATAAAAGACAAGGAGAAAATTGTAAAGACGAAGTACGATAGGAGGAAAATGCAAAGAGGAAATTGTGTGGGGGGAAATTGTATAAACTATCAAAGAAGTAGCTGGAATAGGAAGAAAATAAGATGCAAGGACTAAAAATGTAATAAATGGGAATTAAAGCGTGTGGGTCCGCAATTGTACTATAAAAGGACCACACACGCTTCACAAATCCCGAGATGAATAATATATTACTTTCTCTCTCTACTTAAGCTAAAGCTCCCACTTTATCTCTCTAAAACAGCTCATAAACAAAGTGAATTTACCTATATTGGCACTAAGAGATTTTCGTATCGCATAATCACCCCCAGACTTTCTCAAAACTCTTCATACTTAATGTTGGGTCATGGTATTTCTATCCTCGTCATAATAACTGATCATGTGACTTGGAATGATAATTTTTGTTGGGCCCACAGCCTCAATGCCGTATACTGGGGAGAAATGAATTTCTCCAATTGTAGTTTGTGATATGCCCAAAGAACTTCGGTCAGCTTGTCCGGCCATTTTCCTTTGGCCCCTTCCGGTTTCGTTTTTATGCCTTCCAATATAGTGCGGTTCGTCACCTCAACCTATCCATTTTCTTAGGAATAGTATGGTGTGGAAAAGTGTTGGTTGATGCCAAAATGTTTGCAGAATGTAGTGACCACCATATTTTGGAACTGAAGCCTGTGATCTGTAATGAGAATGCGCGCTATTCCAAATCGAGCTAAAATATACTAAAGAATGAAATCACATATTTCTTGGGGTCGAGTTCGGGAGAGAGATTTTGCTTCAACCCACTTGGTGAAATAATCTACTAACACCACTAAACATTTCCTCTTACGTCCGCCGTGAGTAGTAGCCCTACTAAGTCAATACCTCATTTGTCGGAAGGGAAAGGGATAACAACTACCTGCATCAGCTCACTCGGGAGGTGGCTAGTGTTCGCGAACTATTGGCATTGATCGCATTGTTGAACAAGTTTTTTTCCCTCGGCGGCCAAGGCCGGCCAGTATTACGCTGCTAATAAAAAACAGCAAATAAGGCTACGATATCGGTGATATGCCCCGACATCGCCAGAATGTAGGTCATGCAAGATCGAGGTAGCCTCGTAGAAATCTAAAAAATGGATTAGAGGTTGAGTGGAGCTTTTTCTGTATAAGATGTCATCCAATACACAATATTTAGTTTCTTTCAGTTGGAGAGCTCGGGCAACTTCTTTGTCAGTTGGTAAGGTTCCAAATTGGAGATAGATGAGGTAAGGTTGTCTCTAGTCATTGGTGTGGTCGATTATGAAATTTCTTTGTTTGAGTGTAGAATTTTTATGGTGGGTAATTGATGTAGTAAGATAAGGTGATGTTTGCCTACTGCCGCTGCTTTGGTTAAAGTGTCGACATCAGAAACCGGGGGACTTGCTTATAGACAACTATGGTAAATTTAGATTCAAATTCCTTGGAAATGTCAAATATCCACGAATACCCTCATGTTTGGCATCGTACAAACAGTTCGCTCGATTAATGACTAATTGTGAATGCGATAAAATTCGTAGAATCTGAACCCCGCATATAAGTGCTAACTTCATCCTACAAAATAGAGCCTCGTATTTCGCTATATTGTTGGTTACATGGAAATTGAAGCGGATCGCTTGGCGGATCTCCTCTCCAGTATGTCGTTTAAGAATGATGCCCACCCCTCCGTCGGATGTGCTAGAGGCCCCATCTTCCTCGATGACACATTCGAACTGATCGGGCTCGGACAAGGTTTCATCTAGTAGGGCTCCTTCGCATGGTGTGTAAAATTCTGTAAGGAAATCAGCTACAGCCTGGCTCTTAATTACAGTGCGGGGCTCAAATTTGATGTTATGCTCCCCTAATTTGATACTTCACCTCGACAATCTCCCTAAAGCTCAGGTATCTGCAGCACATGTTTGGATGGAAAAGAGTTTCAAATAATAATTGTGTGTCCTTGAAAATAAGGCGCGTCTTTCGCGCTGCTACCACCAGGGCGAGCGTGATTTTCTCCAGATTGAGATATCTAGTCTCAGCATCTATTAATGTTTTATTGGTGTAGTAAATTGGACGTTGTACACCATCTAATTCCCTAATTAATACTACACTAACCCAGCAAAATGAAACTAATAAATATAAAGATAGAGTCTCGCCTGTCATTGGTGCTGATAGTATTTTAGTTGAGGTGAGATAATTTTGTAATACTTCGAAATAAGGATCGTACTATTCTGTCCACGCAAATGTTTTGGCGCCTCAGATGATTTCAAAGAACAAGTGACTTTTGTCGGATGCTCGGGAAATAAAGTGCGACAATGCTGCTAACGACCCGTACGACACTGAACCTCTTTCACATTTTTGGGTGGTGCCATCTTAATAACTCTTTGCAATTACTCCGGGTCTGCCTCGATTGCTCTCTTGCTGACCACATAACCAAGGAATTATCACTTTGTACGTCGAAGGAAGACTTTATTGGGTTAAGCTTCAAAATATGTTGATGCAGAACGTCAAAACACAAAGTACCTCAAGATTCTTGTCTGATGTGTGTGTTTAATAGATAATATCATCGATGTATGCCTCTATGTGTTTATCCAGATAATTTTTGAAGATGTGATTGACCAAGTGTTGGTATGTGGAGCTTGCATTTTTCAAATCGAATGGCATCACAATATAGTAATACAACTCGCACTCAGTCTGAAATGTCGTATGCTCTTCGTCAGATGGGCTGAGGTGGATTTGATTGTAGTCAGAGTAGGCATCCATAAAACAAATATATTTACAACCCGAAGCTGAATCCACCAACTAGTCAATACGGGGCAAAACAAAATGCTTCTTTCGGGCAAGTTTGATTTAGATAGGTGCAATAGACACACATTCACCATTGGTCTCCCTTTTTTTTAACCACTACCGAGTTTATTATCCACACTGGATATCAAGCTCGCCGGATATGCCTGAGCCGCAATAACTTATGTACCTTGACGCATATAGCCCCATGTTTTTCAAGGGAAAATGAGCGTTGCTTCTGCCCCATGGGCTTCACACATGGATCTACTACTAACTCATGACGAATGATAGATGGGTCTATCTGAGATACATCATGAGCATCCCAGGTGAAAATATTCAAGTTTCTGCCTAGAAAGTAAGCAATAATTGTTTTAAAACGGAATCTAAATTCTTACCTATTCGCAGAGTACGACCATTTGCCACTGTTTCTTCAATCTAATCAATTTGGTCTACATCTGGTTGTCTTGTCTCCCGAGGATCATAAAAAGGATCGGGCAAGGGAGATGCTTGGTCACGGTTTTCCTGCACCTTCTTGTTCGATAATTTTTATCGGAAGGGAGGGAGAGGGGGTCGTCGGGTTTATTGTGATGGCGCAACATATTATGGTCGTTCTCTAACTTCCCTAGAGATTTTCGACTGTATTTCCAACTCGGTACTTTATGCATTGCCTAAATGTGCAAGGATTAGCCTCCATCATGTGAAGCCAAGTTTGTGCAATGATCGCGTGATAAGAGCTTGGGGCATCCAAAATCACAAACAACGTTTTAAGTATTTTTTTGGTGGCGTTGTATTCGACTTTGACCATCAGATCTACTTCTCCCACGCACTGAGAGGTCTTTCCTTCATATCCTACCAAAGTCAGCTGCTTTGATTTGTAGGGTGGGACCTTGTTTATGCGATCATAGTTGGCATTGAATATGGTGTTGGTTAAGCTCCCTTCATCTACTAAGACCCGGGTTACCGTGACTCCCCCAATTTCAAGGTTTATTGTTAGAGCGTCCTCATGTGGCGTGCTAACCCCCGTAAAACGGCGTCATTAAATGTGAGATCGGCAACAGGGTCCCGGTAGTTATGATAGGATGAAGCCTTGATTGTCTAAATCTTGTGTTCGGTCTTGCCTGTTTGTTAGATTTTGCGTCGCGAGATATCCCAGAGTCCCCCCTGTAATGGTGAATAACGATGACGCATGCTCTTAACTGTGTAATACTGAATTACTGGACACTCACATTGTGCTTCAGCTAAAGTCACGAAGGTGCTCGGATCATTGTTATTTGCACCTTCCTTGCGTTCAGTTATATCTAAACGCCCTTTCATAATGGTGAACAACCACTGCTGTTTTCCCATGTTTACTCTTTTGTCCTCGTTAGGTTTCTCCTCACCGATTTGGAGAATTTCCTCTCTCTGCTCGGGTTGGCAATGACGATCCTGTCCCTTGATGAATTGCACGAGCTCCCAATTGTCGATCAATCTCTAGATCTCTTCCTTAAGATTCCAACACTCGTCGGTGGCATGGCCATGGTCGTTGTGATAAGAGAAAAAATACCGATAAGATTCCAACACTCATTACTCTTTGAGGTTGATACCTTGTTCTCCCCTCCGTTTGATCGTAGATCACATAAATAGACTCAGTCATGCCATAAACCATCGGGATGAATTATCAAGGTGTATAATTCTTCGAAAAGTATCACTGCGAGGTCTGTCATCTGCTTTCTTTCGGTCAGACTACCCTTCTCTCGGGTCGTAGACAAGTATTTCTAGGGAGTCACATTTTCTGCTGTCTTCCACTCGTATGAATGTGTCTTTCTTGGTCAACAGGTCCCCCATGTTTACGATCGAGAATCGGATTAAATCAGCGTACAACTCCCATCGTCGATGAAGGCCTTTTTTTAGCGAGGCGACAACAATATTTTCCGACAGATCTAGTAAGCCATTCATGCAATGGACAAAACACATGACATAGCTTTTTAACGACTCACCGTTTTTTCTGGTAGTCCATAATCGAATCAAGCTCGCACCTGAGCTCTTTGCGACCTACATATGTTTCCTTAAAGGCTCTCCACAATCCTGCAAAATCATGAATCGATACTTTAGTTAAAGTATTGAACCAGTCCATCACGTTATCTTAGAGAGTCATATACAGTACTCAGCAGAGCATAGCATAATATGATTATATGTCATCATTATATTACAAAACTGTTCCCAATGCCTTTCGGGATCTCCCGTGCCATCATAGGCTTCCATCATAAAGAGATCAAACTTTCGAGGGAGCTAAGTAGCAAGGACATTTTTGACAAATGAGGATTTCTTGAGTATATACGTCGACAGCTTCGGTGGCAGTGATTGTATTGGACGACCTCAACCTCTTTAGATTTCTTAGTCGTCTGGGGTTCCTCCGCTTGCAAGGGTTCGTGATCCTTGGAATGTCTCTTGCCTCTATTTTTACCTTCTCCTTCTCTTCTCTCCTTACGCTTGGAGAAGCGGTCTCCATGATTTCAGAGTCTATACTCGGGCCCTGACTGAGGGTTGGTACGGCCGGTACCTCGCACTTTAGTCTTTAGTGCATTCATTACGTCATTCGGTCTGATGATAGTAGCGTGCATATCTTGCTCTCTAGCATTGCCTTCACAGGACACCGTGTGCTACTCTTACTGTTGTTACTGAAGTTGTTGTTCAAGTTGCTAGATCGGCGTCTTGGCCACCGTATCCTAATTCACGTTTCCTACAAGATGGTATTCACAACATTTTCAGGCACCTGTGGTGTTATTTTTAGCCCCGTTTGGGGTGCGATTTCAACAGGCATCAACCCTACCACCCCATTGTCAGTGACTGTTGCTGGAGGTCATTGATCATATCCCCGTGAAATAGATGACCACTAATGTTGCTGATAACTCAGAATAATGGGCTGATTAAAAAGAATGAGAAGGAGATGTCCCAAAACAGCACACTACTTGCTCAGAATGTCTCTCAAGCAAAAAAAAATTGAAGACCATTCTAAGCGTGTTGTCACTCTTACGCTGGAAAACAGAAGATTGACTGCTAGAGTAGAGGAATTAAAAACAACGATTGAGTAAGAATGCAGTCAGCTTCTGAATAAAAGAATCCTAAAAAAAAGTACTCTTGTAAGTTATTTGTTTTTGTTTTTAAAATAAATATGATTGGTTATACGTTTTGATACGGCATGAAATATATCGATTTTGCAAATGGTACATATGGACGTCCTAAAGAATTTGAAGTGGATTCAAAATTCTCACATAAAAGTTATCTTTGGAGCCGCTTTATACGGCCAATGGTAAAACGATTCCGGTTACAAATATAAAGCGTCGTTTAGTGACGTGGTTAGGGTTTGTGCACCACACTTAAATAGAGAAAACCCATGTGCCATTAATATAATTTTGCAACATGATGAATCATAATAAATGCATGTTGAATAATGACCTCTCTGATACTTTTGTTTCGATTATATTATCCATTTTCTTTCCTCGTGAAGTTCCTGTTTTTACTTAGTTTCCAAGTACTAGTCGAAATAGAAACTGTATCCGACTAAATTGGATTTGTTTTGTTTATGGTAGAGAATGTAGTCCCTTCCTTAGTTTGAATGACAAAAAAAGATTAGGAATGACATGCTCACGGGACTCATGCCTCCAGCAAGTATTTAAGCACGAGCTTTTTTATATATTATCCAATCACAGGAATCATGCCTCCAGCACGTACCGAATCGCAAGAATCTTTGAAATTTAATTTAATCACAGGTTTCATGCCCCCAACAAGTACTGAATCACAAGACCTTTTAAGTTTGTATCTCTAATAGCGAACACAGCTCGTGTTACTTACTTGCTGCAAGGGAGGCCGCTTCTTGGGTAATAATTCGTTTGATCTTTTTAGAAGTCAAGCCCTATTTTTTTAATTACTGTTTGCGTGAGTTTTTTTGGGAATTTACAACAAATATAGACGATTTATCTTAATTTTATTTTAGATGTAAGGTTTGCATTTTATGTGTGGATTTAAAGTTTAAATTTAATATTTGAATTTTAGTTTTTGGGTTTCTCTTCTTTCTTTTGAAAATTAACATAAATAGTAATTAAATTTAATATTTGAATTTTAGTTTTTGGGGTTCTCTTCTTTTTTTTAAGGATTAACATAAATTGTAATTAAATTTTTTAATAATGTCATCAAAACACATATTAGTTGATGAAATTTATGGTTCTTGTTTAGGAGAAGATTAATTCATAACATATTCAGTTATATTCAATTTTTTTTTTGTATTTGTTGGTATCTTATAATGGTGCATTCTTATGACCAAAAAAGGTCATGAGTTCGAGTCCCTCTACATACGCTTTCTCGGCTGAGCCTGTCACCTTGTGTGGTTTACCTTCTGGCGTTGGTTTGCAGGCTATCGCGTGAGGGTTTACCCTGTGCGCACTCATTGCACTCTGAGTAGCGGTTGCGGGTTCCCTCCGAAAAAAAGAAAAGTGGTGGACGGGATATGGAGAGGCGATGGTTCCCGCTTACTGTAAAATATAGATTGAAATATAGATTTATTTATATAATTTAAAAATCTAAAATAATAATTATTTTAATGAAATTTTTAATTTAAAATATGAAATAATGGCTATTTTTAAAGAACATTCTAAATTAAAATCTTGGATAATTACTATTTTTAAGGAAAGTTTAAAATTAAAATCGTGGATAATAACAGTTTTTAAGAAAAAATTGAAGTCAAAATATTTCCAATTGATTCTGTAAGTATTCTTATTTTTTTTATTCAATTTGTTTTCCAATAAATTTTTGGATTTTATTTAGTTTAATCTTTTTCTTTTGAAAGTGAATGGATTTTATTTAGTTTAATATTTCTCTCCTAAAAGTGAATTTTTCTTTATCTTTGTCTTCTTCTATTGTTTTACATTATTAATTTGATTTGAAGTTAATGGATTATTCTTTATCAAATAAAGACTTTAATTAAATAAATTAAAAAAGATAGAGAAAAAAAACATGAAAGAAAAATGAAGATTAAAATTAGATAGATTAAAGAAGATGCGGATTTTAATTCAATAAATTAAACAGGATAAAGAAAATGAAGAACAAAACCTTAAATAAATAATAACATTTATAACCAAAATTCAAAGTTACGCATATAAAAAACTTACATATTAGTGTGAGTACATTTACTCTCTTTTTTTAATTAGCAGATTTGTATTTACTTCAATCATATCTTTTAAAATAAATTTTAAAGTATTTTTTAAATAACAATTTTCATTTATTCCTTTAAATATTTTAAAATATTTTTTAATTAGCAATATATTATGATTTACATTTATAAAATAATTAATTTTATTTTTGAATGTGTTTAAGCACATGTTTGTTAAATAATATATATTGATATATTTTTAAAAACAAATCAATAAAAAAAAATTGTTTATATTATAAATTATGTTTTAATACAAATTTGATTTTATTTCCATATATTTTTTATATAAAAAATCAATATTTATTTTCATATATTTTTTAAAATATATTTTACATAACAAATTTAAAATTATCTTTTATATAATAAATTTGATTTTGTTATATTTTATTTTTAAAATATCCTTTAAAATAATATATTAAGAAATATTAAGATTTATTGTGAAATATTATTTTTATATGTAATAAATACTATATTTAGATATATTAAAAATGTCTTAAAATAGTTGATTTTCTTTTGAAAAAATGATAATAAAACCATTTTACCAAAAAAAATCATGTAGAATGAGTTTTGTAAAAAACAATTAGCTCCCCTTAATTCGATTCTCGGATCCACCACTATATATATATATATAAAAGCTAGTTGGTGGGACGTGCATTTATTAGTTGAACGAATCAATTATATAAGAGGGTAATAATTTTGACCAACAAATGAGTGTAAGTTTAAACTTTTAAACTAAAATTATTTCAAACTAATATATTTAAGTATGTATTTACATTGTGTTCTTTAATAACTAAAATGCTCCCTATCCCAATATATCCCTTGGCCAGAGATTCAAACTTTTCCAATTTGAATAACACGATGAGACTCAAATAACAACTAATTTTACTATATAATTCATTTTTTTTTCTGTAATCCCATTTTGAATATAAATTCGCTTCAAATAATATTTGGATTATATAATATAATTTTTTTTATTTCAAATTTTAATTTATGTTTTTAAAATAAAAAAAATATGACAATCTAATCTTTTCAACAAGATCTTGAATCACGATTTTAAAACGTAATATTTTTCAATTGGTCATAAAACCAGTTGATGCGGTATATTTTTTTTTATAGATAAGATACAATTAGACAAAATTCAGATTAAACTATAAATTTACGTGTTCATTTTGTTTATCCGTCGGCAAATCAAAATCAAATTTTTATGATCATTTTGTTTATCCATTTATTTTTTCAAAATTTTACTTTTGCAATAATTACAAGCATATATAAACGAGTTAAATTGCATTATTCTTTAATCATTTCTACGATATGTCTAAACAACTATTATATGTACCGATGAGCTACGAAATCCATAAGTTCATCAGTTCTTAATCACTAACCATGAACATATATGAGTGTATAAAATCTTCTCATATTTAACCATTTAAAAGCCAAAATAGGTTTTAGAAAAAATATATTGTTTTTATATTACTGAGATATGAAAACTATAACGGCTAGTCAATTTGATTTTCCAAAACAAATTGACTTTTAATTTCTAAATTATTTATTGTATTTGTGGGATACTCCAAACTTGTTCGAGAAAAGGCTTAAAACTTTGTTACCATGATATTTAATGGCTTATTTTTGTTAGTTTTTAGCTCTCCAAAATACGCTAGCAAATATGATATCAAATATGTAAGTTGATAAACTCTAACGTACCAATCTAATTAGAGTAAGATGTGAGAAAACCACTTCCAATTCCACCGATCAAACATGATTTGTACACGTAATCAAATTTGATGAAACAAAAAAAATATACCAAATGACATTTAAGATTATAAGAAAAATATTCTAAAGTTCAATTTTAAATCCACCAATTTTTGTTACTATTTATTTTGTATCGAATAAAAATATGTGTATTAGGATACACACAATAATTGTATGCGTTAGTCTTTGATACGATTAAGATTCATAATGTACTAAAATATTTCTAAACCACTTAAGATTTTGAATATCCCCTTACAATACCATATCAAATCATCAACAAAAGTTATGGAAGTTTTCAAGATCCAAAAATAAAGGATTGTTGTTTAAAGTACATTTGTTGATTATTTCTTATTATATCCATATTTTTGTCTTTTATTTTTGAATCCATATTATAATCACCTATTTCGTCTCCCACAACGTTTGAATCAATTCTAAATCCTTTGAGTTCGTGTTTCAATCGATATTCATAGTTCTATAGTTTATCCTTTTGTTTAAAATTTCTAAGTTTTTTTGAATCCATATATCTCGATCCTTATATGTTTGAATCCATATATTGTACTCTCTGTTCACGTTTAAATTCATATCATAACCCTTTCAATTCATATTTTAATTATTATTTATGAATAATCATGTTACTCTTAAAATCCTAAATGAAACTTTCTATGGTATGGTTGGTTATTTTTTTTGTGGTCTCGTACCATTATTAGATTTCGGTACTGTAGGAGTGTGTGGGGTTCAAGGTGAGGTGGATGGAATATGTCGTATGGACTCATAAATAACTAAAAATGGGTATTGTGAGGTGTTTTTTATCTCTCGAATTTGTTTAAATGTTGTTATGATATATAGTACAGAAGATACTCTGTTTAAAACAAAGGAAGCAATTGATGTAGGGGTTTACGATAATATTAAGGTGGCTGGTTAGAGTCTAATGGGTCCACACTTTATTGGAGATGATATTGGTAGGTTTAGTTTTGTATTCGATGGTGGTTTAGGAGTAATTATCGATTTTCATATTAGCTCAGCTAGTTTGTTTTGCCTTTATCAAGAAACAACAACTTCTAATCAGTTTTAGTGACCGTAAGGGGTTTGATAGTCGTTCGGTGTTATCGCAATTACAAATGATGATATGGATAAAATTATATCTAACATTGATGAATTTTTGGTCCATTTTGATGATTATGTGGTAATAGGTAACCATATACCTCTATAAAAAACTAGAGGTATTCATAAAGGTAAGGTTTTGGAAAAGATATATAACAGAGTTTGTTTATATATTTTACATATAATTTGATATATAGTAGGAATGCTTCAAACGTAGTTAAAGAGACTCATTTTCTACTTGTTTTACCCATATTTCAAGTAAAATACTCTTAAAAAGATAGGTATCTCACAGTTTAAAAAGCTATGGATGACAAATTTATTAACTTATTGATTTAAAAAAAAAATTGATGGATAGGTCTGAGATACTAAAACTGATAATTAATGCTAAGTGAAAACTATATATCTGATAACACTATGGTTGAGTGATGCAAAACATGGAAACAGATATAACAAACTTTTGTCGCATAACTATAGTAGAATATGACTCATTATTAATACCAAATATATTTAAAATGTGGCGAAAATCAAGGGATTTCATTGGAATAAAAGGAAAGTTCAAAATTTTGAGGTACCAATTTTTATTTTCTAATTTTGATGTTTTAATTACTATTTTTCTAAAAATACAAATTAGAATGTTAAATTATTGAATTGTTAGTAGATAAAAAGTTAGTAAGTAATATGACATGTTTATGAAGTGATAATTTACAAGTGTACGAATATTGTTCATATAATAGTAAATATTTTTTTCCTAAGGTATTGAACCATATAAATTTGATGTAATTACTAAACTAGTCTATCTAATTATTATATAATTCATTAGTTATTTTATTATAAGATTTGAAGTTTATTGATTTTGTTGAAAATAAAAGCGAGAGTTAAAAATAATAAAAGCAATGAACAATATAAATTATATGAAAGGTTTGTCAATATGGTATTAAAAATTATGATCAAAGATTTTTAATAAAAATAAAAAAATATAATAATTAAATCATTTAAAAAAATTAATTAAAATATTAAAACTAATAAATCAATCAGCTAATTTGTATAATAGAAAGTTTTCTCATCTTTGTACATTGTTTACTTTTTATAAGATTCATAGCTAGTATATTTACCGAGAGTTGTATTAATATCTTCTATGGATCACAACATTAAAATTGATTTAAAAAATCGAATTATTCAAACTACAAACTAAACACACTACAAAAAATGGCATAAATATCATCATTTTTACACAAATTCTCAATTAATTAACCCATGAAACGTGGTTATTCGACAAATAATAATATAAAGCTTTTACTTCTGGTTTATTTATTTATTTTTATATAAAACATATGATTTAAATATAAAATGTAATAATAATAATAATAATAATAATAATAATAATAATAATAATAATAATAATAATAATAATAATAATAATAAAAAAAGATGCTTAGTGTGTTTAGGAATTATTTACCCTGTAATATGTTATTTTTTATATCTAAAATTGCAATCCCTATATAATTTTGGGTCTAGTTTGTTGGGTAACTCATGTTTACATATCTATTTAATTTTGAGCCTACTTTTTTTTCTTAATAAAAGTTTTAGATTTAGGTTTATTTTGACGTGTTACTATTATTTAATTTTTAACCAACATGTGGTCTAAACTCTTTCTTAATTTGTCACATATTTTAGTTATTTTTTTAAGATTGAAATATATTCTCTCTTTTATTTTCTAATCAGTTTTTGTCCAAATATGTTTCATCTTCCAAATTTCGATTCACAAAGAGAAGAAAATCGTAAAAAAACAAATTAGTTTAAAAGTAATTTTTGGTATTTGAAATTATGTAGCTGAATTTCTAAACCTTCGCAGTCAAATAAAATATTTCATAACAAAATAATTTAGTTTATTCTTTGATACTATATTTTTTAATCAAAATAATTTAAAAACTCTATTTTGTTATTAATTGTTTTGTATTTTTGGATAGTTGAAGTACTATTTACACGTTTTCATTAGGTGGTAAGTATTATATTTTTTAAATTTTATTTTATTTTGAAAAGCTTAAAATTTTGATTTGTTTAAAAGAAAAATATCATTTATGTTTTTTTTATATAACTTATTGTTGAAACATTTTTTTATATTTTATATTTTATTATTTTATATATTATATTAGTTTCAACTTTTGTTTAAGATTTATTTTAATTTATATAATTGGTTTAAATTGAAGAAACCATAGACTATAAAATGTATGAAATTAAGAAAATTATAGAATATATGATAAAAGTTAAAAATAATAATATATTTTATGAAATTCAGTATACCAAACGTTCTTTTATTTTGTTTCAGTTTTATTCTCTTATAGTTTTATTTTATTATTTTATTAATAATTTTATATATTCAATTATTTTTACACTACAACATTCATGAAACAATTGATTTTTTAAAACACTTCGTTTAATGCGTGCAATATTGTATTCTTTTTATTAAAGCAAATTAAATGTTTGTTTATTTTTATTACGATAGAATATAGACTATAATTAAATTGTATAATTGAAAACCATTTTTTATATATTCGCATCAAAATTTGTTGAAATCTATGCTAAATTAACAACTCTCAGTATTATAATTGAACAACTCGCATTATTAACGTTGTCCGTGCACAACTCGCGTTTTGAATAATATACAAAGAATATGCAATATGTACACAACTCTCAAGTTGTACTTTAATCAGCAAAATAACTCGCATTATCAATGTCATCAATGCAACCCTCACTTTCACAATATAATGTACACAACTCACATTGTGAATATTATAAATAGAACAGGCAATAATGTATACAACTTTCGAGTTCTAATTTAATCAACAAAATAACTCACGTTATCAACGTTATGAATGAAACTCTCACTTTCTCAACATAATGTACATGACTCACATTGTGAGTGATATAGAAAAAACAAGAAATAATGCACACAACTCTCAAGTTCTAAATTAATCAACAAAACAACTCGCAATTATCAAAATTATCAGTGCAAATCTCACTTTCTGAATATAATGTAAACAACTAGCATTGTGATTATTATACAAAGAACACGCAACAATGTACACAACTCTCAAATTCTAATTCAGTCAATAAAACAACTCACATTATTAACAAAACACAACTCACATTTGTAAAATGCACTAAACTCTCATTTTCATATACAACATATAAATCATACAACTCGCATCTTCTACACTTTAAAACCCCAAACAATTCGCATCCTCTTCCAAACAACTCGCATCTTTTATCATGCATGTCTGGACAACAATAATGTCGAGTCTATATATTGTTTTAAGTCCAAAAGCACTTCCAATGCACTAAAAAAATATAACTTATTAAACAACGATTATATTTTTGAATTTCCCTAATGAACATTCGCTCGATAAAGAAAATAAAAACCAGGAATCACAGTCACGTAGGTTATACTAGCTCACAAAACTAAAGAACCACATGGTCTAACCAGAAAATCAAAAAATAACATAAAAACTAGTAGTTGGAAACGAGTACTTATTGAAATCAGTAGGATGAAAAAAAAAACACTGATGAATATCTGATCGGCTAGTATAACCTAATAGCAGTAGTTAGATGCATTTGGTATAGAGATTACATAAATATACTGACTAGAAACTGGTCGATCACTTGCAAATTATGGTTTTTTGGTGATTTCTTATTGGTTTTTGTTGGCCATAGGGTTAAGGTTGTTAGAAGGCGGCTTATTATTTTCAAATGTTTAAATGCTATAAAGGGGAAGACAATAGAAGAATTTTTGACGTATATAGTTGTTAGAAAGTATTTAAGATATTAAAAAATGTTGGATATTAAGTGTGAGTTAGATAGTTTAGATGGGTATTAAGTAATAATAAGATGGAAGTTGAGACGGTTGCCTAGGTATTTTATATGCAAGTTTCCAATTTAAAACCAAAATGAATGAATAGTTTTAAAACTTTAAATTTCCAAAACATTTTCAAAATAGCCACTTCTTGACCCCAAAAGGCTGCCATCCCTGAGACCCTGCCCCGATCCCCGGCCGGGGTTAAACGAGGTCAAGGGGCTAACGAGAGAAGCATATGTATAAATTATTGTCTACCCAAACAAATCTCAAATCAATTGACTTTAATATTCATCTACCAAAACAGACGATTATGCAAGAAGCCTTGTGACTGGGCAGACGTGAAGCCCGTGATCGAGCCTCTCTACTTATTTGTGTAGGCCTGTTAAGAAAAGGAAAATATAATTAAATAAACAATAGAAAATTTAAAATATACTGTACGGAAGTTTGTTGGAAGATGAGTATAGTTTAATCATGTATAAAAAAATTGTAAATTTTACCTTTACTAGTCCCATACCCAGTTATAGATATAAAATAATAATCATAATATAATATCATGATTGAAGCTTGAAGTCTGCACGTATAATAATTGGTTAATTGGTAAATTTCCATGCAGAGGTTTAGTATAAAAGGCACTCGTTAGGAGACCTATTTTCACCAACTCGACCATGGAAACTAAATATGGAAATAGAGTGATAGCAGCTTTGGTGGTTTATTTAGGTTTAGTTTTCAGTGTTGAATCTGCTGCTCTCACTTGTAGAGACAAACCCCCTTATAGCAGCTGTCGTTCCACTGCAGCATTTAACAGTAGTTTTTTCGCTAAAGACTTCTATTTCGGAACTGCGACTTCTGCTTACCAGGTAGCGTTTTATTTCGTTATACGTTTATATATTTATGATATATGTTTTTAAATGTTTGGTGCATATCTATTTGTTTCAGATTGAGGGGGCAGCTGGAAGAGGAATTAATACTTGGGATACCTTTACACATCGATACCCTGGTCTCTTTACTTCCTATGCTACCATTTTATATATATAATATACAGCTTGATTTAAGATTTAAAGGTCAATAACGTAGTTTTAAATTGAAAAGTTGTTGATAACTAACAGAATAATCAGTTTGTTTTTCAATAGTTAACATGAAACTTGTCCTGTTACAGAAAAGACAACGGATAGGAGTAATGCTGATATCGGTAGTAATTCATTGTTTGCTTTCAAGGTAAGGTTACCAAACATAGTAAGCAAACAAACCGATGAAACTTTATAACCATGCTTGGATTTTGTAGGATGATGTCGCAACCATGAAACACATGGGGCTGAATGCTTACCGATTCTCCATTGCATGGTCCAGAGTGCTACCAAGTAAGTAATCCGTTATAGTTTTATCAATTATAGATAATCTGTAACTAAGCATTTTTTTGTAATTACTTTCAGGAGGAAAGCTAAGTGGAGGAGTGAATGAGAAAGGAATTCTGTACTATAATGAGCTCATCAATGAGCTTGTTAAAAACAGTATGATTATATACAATTCCTGATCTCCATCTTAATATAATTTACACTAAGTTTCTAAGAACTAATAGTTGTTACTCTTCTGTCTTGTGAACAACTGTAGACATTGAACCTTTTATCACACTTTTCCACTGGGACCTTCCGCAGTTGTTAGATGACTCATACGGAGGTTTCCTAAGTCCCCACATTTTGTAAGTATGTTTTTTTTATTTTGTTATACGTTTTTTTACAATATAAATTAACAAAAAAAAATGGATTTGGTGATAGGGATGATTTCCTGGATTACGCTGATCTTCTCTTCCAGAGGTTTGGAGACCGAGTGAAGAATTGGATCACAATCAACCAACCCTACTCGATTCCTCTAAGAGGTTATGCTTCAGGACAAGATGCACCAGGTCGGTGCTCTGATCGCTCTTACTGTGACGAAGGAGACTCCGCCATTGAACCTTACTTGGTAGCCCACTATGAAATCCTTGCACACGCGAAAATCTCAGAATTATATAGACGCAAATATCTGTTTCAAGGAGGTAAGGTCGGAATCACACTTATCACTAGATGGCTTCTTCCATACAATGAAAACTCCGAAGCAGATAAGAAGGCTGTTCAACGTGGCCTAGATTTCATCGTCGGATGGTATATATAAATAATTTTTAAACTAATAACTTTTCTCTTCATCCAAATTCAATTAATAATTGTTGAACTTAATTCCAGGTTTATGGATCCGTTAACAACAGGTGATTACCCACAGAGCATGAAAGATCTGGTCGGAAGCCGATTGCCAAACTTCACAAAAGCAGAATCCAAAATACTTAAAGGATCGATGGATTTTGTGGGAATTAACTATTATTTCACTCAGTACGCTAAGGATCTTCCGGCCCCAGATCCCTTAACACCGCATGCTAATACAGATATGCGTGTTGGTCTCAGCTGTAAGTCCACAAATAAGAAATATTACTATAGCACCTACAAAATTTTCCATAACTAATCCTTTTTTTTTGTCTAACTTCTGCAGTCTACCGAAATGGCACGGCAATTGGACCACCGGTCTGGATAATCTCTTTAGGCCTTCTATGTTGATAATTGTGTGATCTTTCTCACCGTTTTCAAGACAAACTCTTTTTTTTTTACTGCAGGCTTCAAATTTTATGTATTATCCAAAGGGATTTCAAGAAATTCTTACTTACGTCAAGAACAAGTACAATAATCCCTTAATTTACATCACAGAAAATGGTAATTAAGTTTCTATTCAGAAAATCATGCATATACATATGTACACCTTCTGAGCTCTGGAAAACATGTGTAATAGGATTCAGCGACAATGGCACTGCTGCTGTTGACCCGACTGTGAATGATTACGCAAGAATTGATTATCATTGCAGCCATCTTTGTTTTCTCCAAAATGCAATAGAGTATGCCATCTTTACTTACATCTTATATTCTATTTCGTCCAGATTAACGTTTGACTTCATTAAATCTTGCGCACAGGAATGGCTCCAATGTCAAAGGGTACTTTGGTTGGTCCTTAATGGACAACTTCGAGTTTGGTCTTGGTTATACAGTTCGATTTGGCATGAACTACATTAATTTCGCGAATCTTACCGATAGACTTCCTAAAAAGTCTGCCTTGTGGTTTCAAAGATTTGTCACTCGGCCAAAGATCTCTCTTCAGACGCTTTACGCAGCGAATGATAAAATTATCCGTCAAGTTGCCTAATGAAGAATGTAATCGAATCCCAATTGTATAAATAAATGGTCTTCTGATAATGTAGTTGGACTTTTACCAACCTACAGAGATAAAGAAGCCCATACCTTTTGTAATATTTCATTTTAGCTTTTTAATTGAAATAAAATGCCTTTTGAATTTTGAACCTTCTTACAGTTCGACATCTGAGGTGAAATCTGAAATCCCATCTGACAGAGTTTTCAATCAAAATAGGATTCTGTAGGATTATGTAGGCGTAATTATTAAAAAATATTATCATGTAACTAAAAACTGTATAAGTGAATATTCGTGGACTACGAAGTTAATAATAATGTCATATAGTAGGATCAAATTAATTGATGACTGCAAAAATGATTTAATTATGATTCAAGCTATGTCGATCCAAATTCACAATTCCCCTCGAATTTCAGCCGTATTAAAATTTATCTTCTCTTAAATTAGCTAATGATATTATGATCTTCTCTTTTTATTTATCAATGATTTTTATCTTTTATTTTTATTTTAGCTATGTTTAATTTTTTTTAATGTTGAATAAGTAAAATAGTATTGATTGTTTTTTTAAAATTATTCGATTAAGTGACCATCAAATATAGTCATCGACTACGGTGACATCAGACAAGATTATTAGCATGAACGGTGGTGAGCGATCGGTCGTATGGTGGTTTGTTGGTAAAGAAGCTTCAACAATAAGGGTAAAATCTGTCTTTATCAATAGCTCATTTAGTCTTTACGAAAGAATTGAGAGAAACTATTCTAGTTAAGGTTTTTTACTTTACTCGTCTTATGTATTTTGTTGAATGTCTTGCGTGGTACTTAAGGTTTGATTTAGGTTTTTAAAATATACCAAATGCTATTGCAACCTTTTTGGTCCGACTCCGTCGAGTTTTTAAATACATTGGTAGATCGGTTTTGATTTAGCAAAATTATCTCTGGAAACGTTTATAAGTTTAATTGAGGTTGAATCTGTTCTAACCTACTTTAAAAAGAATGCATCGACCGAAAACCTTCATTGAATAAAACAATATTATTTTACGAGGAGAAAAAAGCGTATCAAATTAGGTAGCAGACTGATAGAGCTTCAGAAGTCATATTCCGTTGATTTGCTTATGCATTGTTGATGTTTTACATAAAAGTTATAGCTCAACTTATCAGTATGTATTGGAGGAGGTAATTTTTTTTATGTTGCCCATAAGATTTGTATAGTATCGCCATAGCCTTTGTCGAAAAATGAGGAGATGACTATAAAGTATAGTTGGATGCAATTTGCAGGTTCGTATGTTGGCACTTGAGTAACCCTTTTATTCATTGTAAAAGAATGGGGGAATAACTAGATAGAAGAAGCGTTTGCGTGTAATTTTGAAAACCTGAAGTAACCCCCCCTAATATAACGGAAAAGTCCAACTATTTACATTCAACTATCATTTTTCATATATTTTATTATATTTTATGAATATATATTAATGAGTAAATCATATTTGATTGTATTCAGATTTCATTGGATTTTTGTTTTTAATATATTTATTATATTTTTTTAAAATATTTGATTAGTGTATATGGATGCTTCCTAAATGAAGCATCTCAGACCCTAATCTTGGATAGTTTTTTTGTATTGGAATGAGAAAATAAGAATTTTATCTACAGAACTGTATGTTCTTGAAACCTTAAAATTGTGTTTTCTTGAAATCTTAATGTTAGTAGTGTTCATCAACAACCCTTTCTAGAGCAATACTACTTTAAGGCATCGTATGGTATTTCTCTGATAAGTGAGAGCTTACCCACAAGCTATCACTTTGGAATAAACATCGGGGATAACAAAAATCCTGATGATAATAATAATGGTTGGTTTCCTCTCACTAGATGTGCTTTAACACTATAACTAGATCACCGAGTGAACTTCAAAATTTCTCTGTTGTTTTCTTTGGGATGACACAATTGCATACAAACACCTCAATCCAATTTTTCGCGGTTTGTTTCGATAATCTGGAAGAATAATTTAATAACCAAAATCATTTATGCAACTCCATCAAATCCGTCAGCAACTGTTCTACTAGCTAACATATCTATTAGAGTTCTTCAATATATCGGTACCACGAAAAATCCATTCCCAATAATCAAACCACCATGAACTATATGCCAAGAGATAATTGGATGCTATATTCTCCATTGAAATATTCCAACATAATTTGCGCAACCACAACCATGATAAGGATGTAGCTCAAGGCTTTCCTGTGTTAGATGCGATATTAGATTCTCTACCTAGTATTGCATCTAGCTTGTCAGAAGAAGTCTCGAAATTGAGAAGGATATCTAATTTAGAGGTAATACTT
The DNA here is from genome assembly GCA_036936605.1 of Limnanthes douglasii subsp. nivea. NCBI lineage: Eukaryota > Viridiplantae > Streptophyta > Magnoliopsida > Brassicales > Limnanthaceae > Limnanthes > Limnanthes douglasii. The sequence goes on from JAUPFV010000002.1 coordinate 156,710,426, forward strand.
CAGTAAAGAAAAATTAAATGGGTACTCAATATTCTAAGTCACATCCTGATTGGTAAAACAACATCTTAAATTTAGTAATAATGTTGAAGTATTTTCTTCTGGGCAGTAGAAGATGGTTCAATGTTTTTCAAAAAGAGGTGAGGGCTCGTCAGAAGTTCTTGCTTCTTTGAAATACTTGAAAAGTGAGAAACAAAAATAATTAGCAGTTGACAATGATCGGTGAAACATCAAATTATCAGGTCTTCGAAAGCGATCGCCAAAACTCAGATTCTTTTATCCAAAGATATTCATAATGGACGAATTTGAGTGTGAATTACTTCCCAACAAGAGAGGTCGATGATGTATCGAAAAGGCCATAAGATTTTTGGAATATATATTTTATTTTATTTAATGAATAAAATCTGATTGCATTCATGTTTGATTGAATTCTTGTTATTAATATGTTTATTTTAATATCTAAAATATTTGATTAGGGTTTATGGATGTATCATACATCCATAATCTTAGAAAGTGTTTTTTTACTGAAAAAAGAAAATGAGATTTTTTTCTACAAAAGTGCGTGTTCTTGAAACGGTAGAACTGTGTATTTTTTAAACTCTACATCAGGGTTTTTTCTATGCTTTGTTCTATTCGATATTCTGGTGCATGATCCCATATTCGTTGTTTAATGATGTTGGAAATGTTAAATTTCTTGACCAACTAATGAAGGTTGTGTAGCTAGCTCGATCTTCATAAGTGAAAATCCTGACTTTGAAGATATGTGAGTGATTTTTTTATATATCGATACCCGTCACGACTAGAAAGTTAGTGGTTCTAATGTTCTTTTATGATTGGTGGCTCATGGAAAAGTATGAGTTTGTAGTATGTTGTTATGGTGTTGAGTATTAAACCCTGCACAATATATTATATAATTTGTGTAAATCAGAATTGTGGCTTAGTTAAGTGGTTATTAAAGGTAATTAAGTATGGTTGGTAAATGTTTTTCCATTATAAATAATAAAGGCCTAAATGAAATTATTACCCATGCGCTCGTGGAGAAATGTCCTTCAGTGACCCATGACCCAAAAGTAAAGGATCACCTGCTGATGTTCGTCTTGGACACTTGGATTACCATCACCTTAGACATTTGATGCTTTCATCACGTCCGTTGATACTGGTAAATCGTCAACTGTTTCATTAATCAAAATAAATTGTGAGATTACAACTTAATTGTTCTTATAAAAGTATTGTTTTCATCTTTGTGTTCTATATTTCGTATTTTTTCATTTAAAAGTGGTTGAGAAGATCAAAAAAATTACCCAAACATCTATATATTATGTATCCCAAAAAATCAGCATTTCTCATTCACATATTGTTTATTATTATCCATCTGGTGTTGAGTAGAATAATAATGTTCCTTTGTTGAGTTACTTCATGAGGGAGCGAGAAGCTAGAGATGATGATTATCGCATATCACAACCGTTGATTATCACATATCACAACCTCCTTCTTTACCTAGTACAATACGCCTTGTTGAGATGAATATTGATGTGGTTTATTTTTGTTTAAGGGTAAGTTTTTAATTTAGATCTAGTGTTTTGTGGAATTTTGAGAGTATTTAACGTTTGGGTAGAATGTAGAGGGAGAATTGAGCTGCCTGGTTGTATTTAATTTTCATTACCCTCATTTAATGTTGGTGGTTGGGTATTTATACCCTTATATTTGGCCCATATGGGCTTTCGGGTCGTGTTTAATGGATTCGGGTCGAGTTTAAAGACCCATTAGTTCTAAGTAAGTAAATAAGAAGCTTAGTAACAAAGTTATTATGTTTTAAGTACTTTAGTTCTGTTCGGATAGTTCAGTGGATGATAGTTGTCTGAACTGCCCCTGTCCGGTGAAATGAACATTGTCCGAATTGACCCTGTCCGGTTCCCATAAAGTATGGTGACAAAATCCGGACTCATCAAATATCACTACTTTTCTAGTCGTTTCTCAACCCATAAAGGTAACAATATATGGCCATCTTGATGATAGGTTGTAACCATCTTCTATGAAACAGTCTTATGAGTATGTTAATGAATCCAAGTGATAGGGCTTTATCCTACATGTAGTAAGCACTCCTTAAAAGAACGATGTAAGATTATATTAAAGACTATAAAATAGCAAGCGGTAGGTAATATGAGGAAATTAAATGAAGAGTGAGATGTATATGAGATGAGGATGATGGTTCACATATGATAAGGGGTACATGAAATGAACGAGAAAAAAGTTAATAAGATAGTGTGAAGCTGCTAAAGAATGAACTGATGGGATACGAACCGAGGTGAAGAGCGGATAAAGACGATGATCATGGAATAGGTGACCAACCTGAGGGCGACAAGCGACACAAGTTGAAGGACGTGAAATAATCAATACAAACCTACTAAAGTAAGAAGTCACACACACAAGACTAGGGTAATGAGTAATACTAGACAAAAATCACGATGAGGACATAAAACAGGGATATAAAACATTCGAACAAATACGATGGTGTAATGTGTGTTGTCATTTTCTTAGTTACTAACATTAAAATATTTTTAATACGTTCAATTGTGTAACAAATAAATATTAAATACAAAGAGAGAAAACCCTTATGTAAATAGTATTAATAATAAGAGAGAACCAAAGGAAAATGATGATCAAAATTTATACAAAAAACCTAATAAAGAGAATTTCCTACTTAGTTCTCGATTTTCACATTTATTATCTTTACTTTCGGTTTGAGAAGGAAATCCCTTACCAAATTTAGCACCGTATGTGGGAAATGATTCCTTATTAAAATAAATTATCCAAGTTTAAACTAACCAATGATAATTACGAAATCGAGAATTGAAAAGGAAAACACATGAATTCTCGCAAGTCGAGGCAATCCGATAATTGTTCTATGAGTCATAGTAAATTAAACGGAGGATAAAAGAAATTTAGGGCAAACACAAACCTTAGTCGAGACGATGGAAGCACATAATATGTAGGACATAAAACCAAAATCAAGTTTACACTCGACGAGAATGGATCAGAGCAGCTACCATACCCTAACATGCGGTAAAGCTTCCACAGGGTGACCCGTTGGATGTGGTAAATCAAGCGCCCGCCAATCCTATGCTGATAATGGGAGAAAATATTCTATAAGGGATAGGTTTGTTAGCTACACTGTCTAATGTCCAACTTCTAGAAATGGAGATAAAAAACTCAAGTAGGAGCAATCAAGGGAGAGTGAGTTACAAACTCAACGTGATCGCGAGGCCAAAGTAAGGATGGAAAATATAACTGAAACATTACAACTGTTGATAGATAAATTATTGTTAAATAATAAATATGTACTAAAAGAAGAAAGAAACACTAAAGAACTATATATAATATTTGTGTGTGAAATTAGCACATTGTCTACATGTAAAAAAAAAGTGATTATGGCTCGGTCCAAATAGGATTTAATATGAAATGACCTTTGTGTGGCGATCGCGCTATATTTTCATCAACACTATGAAAGACATATTGGCATGATCACATCAATTTATCAGAATTGAGGATTCTAAGAAGGGAGCCTCGGATGACCCAAAGCCCCAAGATTCAAAGGCATCAGCTCTAGATAATAAGAGATCTAACGAGTGAGATGTGAAAAGCCAGCCCGACCTCTGACATACCACACCGATCATGACCATTCGACTCTTAATTTCTGATAATTGTGAGAGAGTATTTAGATATTAATGGATAGTGGGGAGATTTTCTAAGTTGTCAAACAAAAAGAATGAGAGCACCCCAAAGAAAAGAGTGTCGAGGAGCATGTGAATGATGGATTAAATTCACGGTGAGATGACATCTGAAAAAATAGTGGTTGCACACCATTGCTAGATGAGACACTCTATCGAGGCCAATACGAGAATCCAGGAAGACATAAAAAAACTTAACCGTTCACTTGGTGGAAGAGTCCTCATACCATCACTAAATAATTTCGTTAGCCGATCTTACATTTAACAACGACTATTTGAAGGGTATTTCTACCCCTCACGAAGATAAATTGATTAATAACTTAGATATCGCTAGGATCATTAACACCAAAGATTTGATCGACAATGATAGCTCGACCAACGTGATTTTGAAGAGAAATTATAACATGATGATTGGGGTTCCCCCATATAAATCGACCAACAGACAAATTACTCAGCTACAAAGGCAAGTCGTCTAACTGTGTTGGTAAGGTCAAACTCCCAATGATTTTTTATCATGGAAGTACACAAAAAATTGTGAGAACATGTTTTATGATAGCCGAGTACCTAGCTCGTATAACGCAATTGTCTGAATATCTTGGCTACCCCGAATGTAGGTCACAACATTCTTTTTTTATAATATTTAAAGTACGTGGTTGGAAATCTATTGAAAATAGTCAAACTTAGTGAAAGGAGCTCTATAAATTTTTATGAGATCTTTTTAGATCTCATTAAGCATACCTAATAGTAATTAACAAAATTAGCGGGGGTGATCACCACCATAATAACAAAAAACGACCATGAACCAAAGTGGATGATCTCAGCGATTAACACATGTGTAATGATCTCCCGGGAGACACAGTTAAAGCGATGATAGCCAACGAGAATGTGGTTCAGATTGTCGATTAGCTGACTATATGTTTTAAGCTTCGATTACTAGAGTTATCACAACAGAACTCAAATGTTTTTGCTTGGAGGATGAATAATGTATCAGAGGTAAATTCGTCTATCATTTTCCACAAACTATCAATTGATACAAAGTTTGTAAAAATGAAGATCTTTTTTTTCTAAACAATGTGTAAAATTGTTAAAGAGGTCATGAAGTTACTTAAACTTTGACACATGCAAGAAGTGAGATACCCAAACTAGGTCATCAATCCCATATTGGTAGAAAAAAAAGAATGGACATTAGTGTACGTGCGTCGACTTTGTCAACATTAACAAGGCATGTCATAATGACGTTTTACCTTTCCTCAAATCAATTAGTTGTTGAATGTAGCTTCAGGAAATAAACTTCTCTCTTTTATGGACACTTACTCGGATTATAACCATATTTGGATGAACCCCATGACAAAGAGCACACCACATTTTTGTTAGAGCGAGGTTTGTATTGTTACACAGTTATGCATTTTGGTTTAAAAAACACCGGATCAACCTACCAAAGGCTCATTCATCAGATATTTGATAATCAACTCGGAAAGTATATGGAAGCATTCATCGACGATATGATTATTAAGAGTGATATCCAAGGTTGATAAATCAAAGCTCCATCCAAAATATTTGCAATGCTACAAAAGTTTTATCTCAAGTTTAACCCTTTAAAATGTTTGTTGCGAAAATGTTCTGGTAGGTGGATAGTCTCAAAGACCCTGAACGACTGGTTCTAGATTACCTAAATATTTTAAAGATTAACAAACTAATTATGGCTTCCTAAATGATTCAATCAAAGGAATATAAAGAATATACCTATTGAGGACTATTAATAGGTTTAATAAAGCTAAGTAAAAGTTTCTCTCTTAATTCAACTCTTTGAGAAATTGTTCACTCAAAATTTATAAAAAGCACCATACATTGCACAAGATAGCTACTTCTAGGGATTCATCTACGCACTTCTGAAACAGATCTCTCTCCAAGCTCAAACCCATCGAAATTCCTATGGTTGGAAGCACCATTCTAGTCCTAGTTCAACCACTATTTCTTCAAGTCATGTACTGGACTGGTATTGAGGTTTTGCTGCTAGTCGAATAAACGCAAAGTTCTCGAATGAATAGTTTTAGATTTACATAAAAATCAAAAGAGTTACAGTCTTACTCCGACTCATTAAATGATGTAATCAAAAGAATCTAAGGAAATACCTTAAGATACTGCAAGTCATTCGACATGTCAGTTGAAATCGAACAAGACGATCGATCCCAGTGGAATGCCTCACTGGATTTGGAAGTTTCTCATTATAGTGAAGATTATTTATCTCTGGATTTAGCTCTTTGAGAAATTGTTCACTGAAATCTGTAGTAAATGTCAAGCCACTATCTTTTTTAGATCCAAATTCATTTGATAGAAAACGAATCGCTCAAGATAACTATTGTAGGGGAGTGATCTAACCATTTCTGAAAATGTTCTCTCTCCAAATTCAAATCTATCGAAAACTTTTTGGTTGGAAGCTACTGTCGCTTCTAGGATGGAACCAACTATAATTCTAGGATTTCTAAATATAAAATATCGAATACATTTTTAATGTGAAAAAGCGTTAGGCCTTTCTTTGGGACTGACTTGGACGTAAACCTAAAGCCAACGGCCCTTACCTTTTAATAATAGTTTGTTACCTTAAAAAGAAAACTTTACAAATGGAATTCTTTGAGTTAAAAAAATATATGAAAAAATTTAGTGCTTATATTATTTATTTAAAATAATGACTTAACAATAAGGCAACCAACTTTATCTTTTATTAACATTATCTGTTTTTTTTAATTTGCCCCCATCTAAATGTTTATTAGTGTAGTAAACATAACATAATGCATTGTTGGAAAATTGTTACTTCAACCAACTTTACAATATATTAATCCTTGAAACTACCTGCACAAATTTCATGCAAATGAAATCACTAATAAAAAACCATTTCTGACTTGAAACCCCACCTAATTACTGTTCTTTACTTTCTTTTCATCTCGTATTTAAATAGTAAGCGGAAAATTTCAAGGTTATGAATTATAGTATAACTATGCATTGAGATATTTAAAATAATTGAAAGTAAAATGTTTGGAGAAAAGTGAGGAAGACATAAATTTATTTAACTTATTCGGTTAAAAAATATCCGTTTTTCTTCACGTTTGTCACTTGTAATTAGTTGGTCCCTTTCTTTTAAGGTTGTAATAAAGGGGTCCTCCATGTTTTAGGAACCATAATAAAACTATCATTTTCGACCCCAACCCAATGTTTGTTCTCTTAATACCCTTTGACCAGCCACATCAGCGATCCACGTAGGACGCTGATGTGGCAACAGTAAAAACAAGTTTTACTTTTACCTATTACTTTTACCCTAATTCCAAACCTTAAAACCGGCCCATTAAGTATTATAACCCGGTTAGCCCTAAACCCATCTCTTATCCAGTCCAGCTTCTAACCTTAGATCCAACCCTGACCCAATAACCCAGCCCAACCCTAATTTCTAACCTGAAATCTAATCGAAATCGATAATGAACAAGTGGTGAGATTTTTTTCTTAATATCGCCTCCACGAACAACAAATTAAAATGGTCTTCCAAATCATAAATAAGTATGTTATTTAAAATCAATCTTAATAACCAATCATCATTAAACTGATATATATTGTTCTTAAACAAAAGATGTATTATTAATAAGTCAAATTACAGATTCACTAATTGGTTGGACCATGCCCGAATTGAACCAGCCCATGATCACAGTCAAAGAGTAATTTTTAACACTAGCTAAAATTCAAAATTCAATTTTTATCGGGAAAGAAAGAAGAAAACGATTGAACAGCTGAGACGAATACGCAAAACTATAAAATTTTCGATGCACCTTGAAAGGTACAATAGACGCCTCAAGGAAGGGAGAAATTTCATCGAAGATGACCGATCCAGAGGAGTTCAAAAGGCTGAGAGAGAGCCAGAAAGAGACAAGGAAATCAATATAAGGAGATTAAGATTTCAAAAGCGAAGAAAGAGGCATCGCCGAGCAGAATCTTAAGGAAAAAGGATGAGTTAGGATAACGATTCATTTAAAGATCCGAAATGTTAAAGTAGCTTGAAGAGAGAACCACACACCTGCTTCAACTGGTGAGATTAAATCAGCAACAACTTGTGTTTTGATTGAACTAAGGATTTTAATTGACTGAAGAAGGTTGAGGTAAGATAATTGAGGAAGAAATTAGGGTTTGGTTAGGAGAATTGGGAATCTAGTGAAGGGATTAGGGATTCTGGAGTGAAAGGGGGTTTTGATTAGATTTCAGGTTAGAAGTTAGGGTTGGGCTGGGTTATTGGGTCAGGGTTGGATCTAGGGTTAGAAGTTGGGCTGGATAAGAGATGGGTTTAGGGCTAACCGGGTTATAATACTTAATGGGTCGGGTTTAAGGTTCAGAAATATGGTAAAAGTAATAGGAAAAAGTAAAAATTGTTTTTACATTTTTTACTATTACCACATCAGCGTCCTACGTGGATCGCTGATGTGGCTGTTCAAAGGGTATTAAGGGAACAAAAATTGGGCTCGGGTAAAAAAGGATGGTTTTATTCTGGTTCATAAAACATGAGGGACCCCTTTATTACAGCCTCAAAGGAAAGGGACCAACTTGTTACAAGTGGCAAACGTGAAGGATGACTGTTTTTTTACCCAACTTACTCAAGCCTTTATGTATGTATTTTTCTCTTACAACAATGATTTTTATTTTTATTTTTTGGAATAAAAAGCATTAAATTAATGAAGATAAAATTTACAGAGTTAATTGGTGGCTCAGAGCCATATTACAGTTTGCTAGAAAATAGGTTACAAGTGTTATACAATAAGGGAGGTGCTAGTATTATAGAATCTGTATCTTATATCTGAAAAGATCCTGAAGGAAATGCTAGAGGCCAGGGAGTGGTTGTTGTTAAAGATTCTCTCATTGCGTCCTTGCCAGATGTGGTAAATCGTGGTGCAGAAGGTTGTACACCAAGTATGGGTGTTGGGGTTCGAAGCTGTCCAGTTACACGCTTCAATTATCCAGGTGCTCCAAGTAGAGGGTTGACTTGGGATCTGGATCTTAGCACAGATGGAGGAGGCAAAAGGGCAAGAGATCATGATGTGGTCAATGTTTTCGGGCGAATTTGAGCAAATGATGCAATCCCGGGAGGAGTCAAGACCCCACCTGACGAGCTTGTCGCGAGTGGATAACTTGTTTTAGATGGCCAACCAGGTGATGAAAGAGTGCCTAGGGATTAAGTATTTGTTCCAGACGAGGGAGCTCCAAATAAATTTATCCTTGGAAGGGCGGATTGCCGCGTAGGTGCTGCTGATGGTGAATTGGGGTTTGGATTTGTTGGGGATCCAAAGGAACGTATCGTCTTCAGAAGAGGGAGGGGGATCCGATAAAGCAATTATGATTTCTTCCAGGTGAGAGAGTAGGTACCGATTTTGGGCTCTGGCTTGGGTGGGCCAGTGCCAATTGTCGTTTAAATTAAGGTCAGAGACAGTTGAGAGGTTGTGGAGTCTAGAGAGGTTGGTGATACTTTGACCGAAATAGTTTACCAGGGAGGCCAGAAAAAGCCATGGGTCATACCATATAGAGGTCTTTGAACCATTACTGATGACCACCTTATAGAGGCCAGCTACGAGATGTCTGAGCTTTAGGATTTTTCGCCAGCCCCAACTTGAGTTAGCCGGTATGGGGATAGTCCAAATGTTTTTGTTCTTCATCTTTTCCTCAATGGTCCATTGGGTCCAAAAAGAGTTGAGGTTATTTGTGAGGATAAACGAGAAATATTTTAAGGCGGCCGCCTGATTCCAAGTTTTAAGGTTTGGGATCCCAAGGCCTCCCTCTGATCTTGGCAAGGTAGTAGTGTCCCAAGCCACTTTAGATCCCGAGATCTTCATTTCGGACCCATACCATAGGAAACGTCTCAAGAGCTGAGAAAGTTATTTGAGAACTCGGACCGGGAGAATGAAAATAGAGGACTAGTAGACTTGGCTTGCAAAGAGGATATATTTGATTAGCGGAAGGTGGCCTGCGTAGGATAGGTGCTTTGTGGTCCAGGAGTTGATGCGGTTGGTGATCTTGGTGAAGAGGGGTCTGCAATACTTGTAAGCGAGTCTTCTAGTGATGATGGGGACTCCCAAGTAACAGACTGTGAGAGATCCCTCATTGAAGCCTAGCATGTGGAGTATGGCTAGACATTCATTCTCCGAGGCTCCAGAGAGAAAGACTTGTCTTTTGTTTGGGTTTAGATTGAGGCCCGAAATCGATGTGAAGTCTTGGAGGCCCTCATGGATGAGCTTGACTGATTTAAGATTAGCCTGACAGAAGATCATGAGGTTATCGGCAAAGAATGCGAGAGAGTAACTGCATAACAATAACGAAGAGGTATGGGGTTAAGAGGTCTCCTTGACAGAGGCCTCTTTTCCCAGCGAAAGGGGATGCGGTATTTCCATTTATTCTAATCGAGTATGAAGGGGAGGAGATGCAGTGGATTATCCAGCCAATCATTTGATGGGGAAATCTATTGCGTAAAGAGCGTCAAGGATTAGCTCCCAGCGGACATTATCGAAAGCTTTCATGAGGTCAATCTTAAGAGTGCATCTAGGGCCTTTGCGGTTGGTGTGGTAGTCGTGCATGAGGTCTTTGGTGAGGAGGATATTGTCAGCTATGGAGCGGCCCGAAATGAAGGCTGATTGGGAGGGGTCTATGAGATAGGGGAGGGCGGGTTTGAGTCTGTTGGCAATGATTTTCGAGATGATCTAGTCGAGGTCATTGCAGTAGGAAATGGGGCGGTAGTCTGAGGGGGAGGAAGTATTGTTGGTTTTAGGGATTAGGGAAATGAGCGTTTCGTTCCAATCTGGGTCTAAATTCCCGCAGAGGAAGAAGCGCTTGACGGCAGCACAGATGTCTGGGCCCAAAATATTCCAGCAGGCTTTAAAGAAGCCCGCGCTATAGCCGTTTGGGCCAGGGGCTTTGTCACTGTCTATGTCGAAGAGGGCAACCTTAATTTCCGAGTCGGAACAGGGTTTATTCATGTTTGTTTTGTCTAAGAGGGAGACAGTTTGGTTTATGAGGGACGCGACTTTGGTAAGGCCAGTGTAATCTAGGGTGCTAGCGGAACCAAGAAGCTTTTCGAAATGGGAAAGGAAGGTGGACGAGATAGTTTTAGGGTTGGAACTGGGGCAGCCATCATGAGTGGTGATCGAGAGGATTTTGTTTCTGGTCCGGCGGGCCTTGATGCTGTTGTGGAATAATTTCGAGTTTTTGTCACCCAGCTTGAGCGAGGTCTCACGGGATTTTTGCTTGAGGAAAGATTCCTCGGCTCGGCTGAAAAGGATGTACCTTTTGGCAGCTTCACGCTCTAGGAGGATTTGGTTTTGGTCATAAGGGTTGGAGGCTATGACAATTTGGGTCTGGGCTAATTCAGCATGGGCATTGTCCACCCGAAGGCTGATGTCACTGAATTCTCTTCTATTTAAAGACTCAAGGACCGAATACAACAAGGCTTTATAATGGTACATTCGTATTCGTACTATTATGTTTTGATCATGTAATTATAATTCTTCCATACAAATATATTTAATTGATTTTTTTAATTACTTTAAATCATATGATTTGGTTAAGATATTTTAATTTGTTTTCATGAATAAAAATCTATTGACTAATTAAATTTTGGATTAATTTATTAAATTAAATTAACTGTTCTATCCTCCCCTCTTAATCTTCATGTTAAGTGAATTTTTAACTTTTAAAAAAAATGATAAACATATTTAAGATACTCGTTATTTTGCGAAATATTATATATATTAAAATAAATTCAGGATCTATGTGTTTGACATGATTTTAGAATACTATATTTTTTGTTAGTGCGATTTGTTATTTCGTCTTCCGACAATCGTGGAGTTGTTATTAACCCAAATTTTTATTGGTTAAATTTGATAAATATCTTATTGTTTAAAAAACTTTCAAATTCTACGTCAAACATTTAATGGTGCAAGTAGTTATTTAGTTTCTAGGGGTTTGTTATGTTTTCAAATAATATTTGATTTTTGTCCTAGTAAATCTATATTTTCAAAAATAAGATAAAACATCTTATAAAATACAATATTTTTTAAAAACGTGATTCATGTATAAAATCGTTTTATTTTTATTTTTGGACTTTTTAAAGAGGGTTATTTAGTTTAATAAAACATATATTAAAAATAGTTAACTTTACACCATTTTTGTAATTTCGAAATTCTAAAATAGTATTTATTGTCGGTTACCATATATATATCGGTAATATTTTCTTGTGTTTATTTAAATTTTATTTGTACGTGAACGTTATCAACGAATTTTGTTAAACACGACTTAGTTCAAAGCCATTAAACATTACAACATCAAACAAAAAATTCAAATTAAAAAATTAAGTTGATTTTTTTAGTTACTTAAATATCAATTTGAAATTTCATTACTGAATTAGTGTAATAAAGCTATCATATTATGTATTCCTATTACGCCTGGGTATATAATGTTATGTTAAATTTTTTATCTACCAAATTATTTAATCTTTAATTCTCAGATCATAGAAATTCCTATGAGTTTATTCTAAATATTTTTTCATGACTTATTCGAGCTAGATTTATAACTCTTAAATATCTATAAAATACTCATCTGAGATATTGTAACATTTTAAATCTTCCTCATACAAAAAAAAATCTTAAATATATAAAGACTGAATGTCAAAATTATTCGACAGTGACAAGAAAAATACATATATAAACCAAATGAAACCTTTAGTTACGTGGAGCCTTTTTAATTTTAAATTTACTTTTAATCATAACTCCAAACTTAATAAAAATTAAAAAAATTAGTCAAAAAACCTTTGAATTTAACTTTTATTATTTTGTTTTCATTTATCATCTTCGTTATTTTTCCTATTTTTATTACGAATTGTATATTTTTTATGGAATTTTGCTGAAGTAAAAAAACATTATATTGAAGAAATTTAAAATACAATGGACTAAACCAAATATAAGCATTAAAATAAAATTCAAGCCTATGTAATCGAAACGAATTCTATGAACGAAATTCTTTTTGAAGGAATACAAAACATGATTTGCTAAACACTAAGACAACAAGAAGACTTTGAAATAGCGATAACATTTGCTATATGTGAAAGTGTAGACACTAAAAAAGAAATGCTTAACAAAGAGGAAGAACATATATCATATTTGTTGACAATTTTAAGCCAATCAGGGAAGCTAAGGAATAAACACTTAGGAAAGATTCACTAAAAATGGAGATTATAAGATGTAAGAAAGGTCATTGATCAAATAATATTTATTTTTGATTTTATATTATTTTTATACTAATTTAATTATTAGTTTTAATTTATTATGAATAAAAATACTAAGTTATTTTTATTTATTAGTGAAATTGGAACAAAAAAAATAAAAAAAATAAAATTAAGATTGCAGATAGAAACTATAATTAAAGAGGAATATAAAAGCCAATGATTTGAAGATAATTAGAGAAAGAATAAAAGAAAGAAATGAAAAAAAAAATTAAATGAAGTTCACCATCTAAATAATATAATTTCTTAAACAATAAATTATAATATATTTTTATTTAGTTTAGAAAAATAATATAATTATTTTATTTTATTTGATAAAGATTATGATTTTATTATTAGGAGAATAAAATATTTCATAAGTTATAAAATTTTATTGAGTTCTTAAGAGGTACATCAAATATATCAAAATTCTTGTTACATACAAAATATTTTCATAATTCCAATAAGTGTATAATATTTTTGAAACTAACACTGTATCTAATATTCTAGATACACTTATTAGAATTAACCAAACTAAGGCCCACTAAACAAGAATTTTTAATTATTCTATATATCTTATTGGAAATAACCCAATTTTTTTATTATATAATTTAAATAATAAATTAATTCTTTTATTTTATTCAAAATTATATTATTATAATTATACTTTTGATGTGTTTTATTTTTAAGGAGATTAGGGTTAATAGAAAGCCCATAACGTTTCCTATAAATAAAAATCTTAGACATATCGAGGGAGAAGATCCAGAGGACTGTTAATACAAGAGACTATTTTTCTTTTCTTCTTCTCTCATTTTATTTAATTGTTAAAATTAACAAATTATGAACACTCTTTTGTTTGTAAATACAATAACTATGTGATTTGTATTCCATTTTAATTATTTTTATTTTTATTCTTTAGCATTGGTATTAAACTTAACGGTTGCAATTACTTATTGGCTCAATTCCCCGATAATAGATAATAGATAATAGATTTAAGACTGGGACCGAGAGGTAAGTTCTATATATGAACTGTATCAATGCTACTAGGTTGAATGAGTGGTACGCTACGACCATGACCTACTAAAATCGAAGTAGATTAGGGACTAGAGATACAACCAGCCATACAAATAAGGTTAGTTGAAGGTTAGTTGTGTGAGATCGAGAGATAACCACAACACCCTAAACATGCAAGTTTAATTTAAATTATATAAATTAGATGACAACCATAAAAATTGTTTATACCACTTTAATTAACTCCGGAATTGTTTTAATATAAATCTCATTCAATTTAGTTAAGTGTTTTTATTTAATTTATTTTAATAATAAACTCTTGATCTTCGGATTTAATTTTTGTTACATATATTTTTTATGTTATTTAATTATTATTTTTTTAAATTTTTGTTTAATTAAATTTTATTTATTATATATTTATTTTTTAAAAGAAGTAGTTTTTTTTTTCATTTTAGATCTAAAAATAAGACGATTCCTCTCTTGGATTCGATGATATTATGAGTGGCGGGGAAGCAATCTAATTTTTTTTAGATATATTTTTATTTTTTATTTTTTAGTTTATTTTTTGATTTTTTTGTTATAGTAGGTGAAAAAAACTTCTCCCTTTGGATCCAGAAATAGAAATAGAAATAACTGTTCCAGAAATAGAAAGAACAAGAAGAGAGTTGCAAAAATAAAAATCAGGAGAGTATATAAACAATTTAGCATCCTGATATGAGAAAAATGAGTAACTATGCTAATCCATCAGTTATTGGATTCACTCCAAGCATAGTGAGACAAACAATGAAGCTAACGTATATCGAGATCAAACTGGCATTGATCAATATGATTCAAAACAATATGTTCTTCGGAGAATCAGAACAGTGCCCAAATATACATCTAGCTAGTTTCTTTGAGCTTTGCGATACATGTAAGTATACCAATGGTCTAGCTGATGCAATTCGTTTGAGACTTTTCGCATTTTATTTTAAGGCAAAAGCAAAGGTTTGGCTTCAATCAATACGATCCAGCTTCATCACGACTTGGGCAACTAGCTCAACTATTCCTCTTAAAGTACTTTCCGTTAGTGAAGTCTGCGAAATTTCGAAACGATATCAGCAAATTCGCTCAACGAAACGATGACTCATTGTATGACTCATGGAACGATATAAGGAATTGTTGCGCAGATGTCCTCAACATGGGATTCTTACATGGATAATAGTCCAAACGTTTTATAATGGACTTTTAGGGAATAATAAATTGATGATTGATGCTACAAGCGGAGGGTCTCTAATGAACAAGACGCAAGAAGAAGCATATGCATCTGACGAAAAGAAAAATAACTAGAATGTATGCAGTTAACAATGAAATTGTCATGGAAACAAATTGAAGATGAATTTGGCTGTAGTATCAGAAATCAATGCGTATCATCCATCAAACCAATTCACGGAATCCGAAGATATCAGGTATGTGAGTAACTACCAACATGGGGCTAAACCTTATTATTCTAATAATTATCAAGCACGTATAAGAGAAAATCCAAACTTGTCTTGGAAGAAAAACGAGAATATTTGGAAACAGGAAGACTTCGAGAAGTTGAAGAAGAAAGCAACCTTTGAAGAAAATTTGGATAGGTTTGTTGAATCGTCTAAAAACCTTTTTGAGAAAAACGAGTCGAGCATGAAAAATATTGAAGTCTTAATTCAAAATCACGATGCAAGGATGAAAAACTTAGAGTTCAATGAACTTGGCATCTAGAGTTCAAGGAACTTGGCCCAACAATACAGAAAATAACCCGAAACAAGTTGTGTTGACAGAAGAATGCAGCGTGCTGATTCAAAATAAATTACCACCAAAGCTAAAAGATCCAGGGAGTTTTACCATTACTTGTAAAGTTGGTAATTTAGAATTTGATAAATGTTTATGTGACTTATGAGCTAGTATCAACTCAATTCCTCTTTCTATATGTAGGAAATTAGGAATCATTGAACTAAAGGGTACTAATGTTTCATTTTAGTTAGCTGATAGGTCTCTTGTATATCCTAAGGACATATTAGAAGATGTTTTGATTAAGGTTGATAAATTTATCTTTCCTGATGATTATATAATTTTAGACACGGAGGAAGATTGATTTGTACCCCTCATTCTAGGGCGACCTTTCTTAGCTACCGCTAGGACAGTGATTGATGTTGAAGCTGGAAAAATAATTTTACGAGTAGGGGATGAACACGTAGATTTTAGCATATTGATTAATGTGGTAAAGACACACAATAGTGAATGCATACATAAAACATTCCTAATATTAGTTTAGGCAATTCATTATTAGAAGATGTACTACATGAAACAGGTATTACAAATAAATAGGTTATGAATTGTAATAAAAAAATATCTTATTTGATTGAGGGATGTTCAGACTTCGAAGTTAAAAGATAAATCATGAAAAGTTGAAATGTCTAAGTTAAAATCAAAACCTCAACCCTCACTTTCACACAGTGTATATTTGAATGAACCTAACAATTATCCTCATATTTATAGTTTTTCTTCAAGTTATGCAGGTCAAGAGGAATTGTTGAAGGTGCTGAGACAACTCAAGGAAGCTATAGGTTTAACTATAGCCGAAAAACCTGAGATCAACCCTTTAAAGTACCACATTAAACTTTTAATGGATGAAGTCTACAACTCACTCACGAGTTATCATAAGTGGTTAAATCCAACCAAGAAGAAACATCGAGTGGTAGACACTAATCGTGCTCTAAATTGGGATAGATGTCGTTTCAGGGAAGATGATGGAATTGTTTTAGGACATTGTATTCTAGAGAATGGGACTTGTCCGACGAATGTGACCAACTAAACCGTTGCTATTATTACGAAGTAGTTAATGATGATCAAGTGTCAAGTACTCTTCATGTTCCACAATGTAAGTTTTTCTTTCATTTTTTTTCTTTCATTATGTTATTGTTATTTACGATAAGAAAACATTAAAACAAATTGCTGAATATTATTGTTCAAAAAAATACTTACCATACAAAAAGGTATTATTTATTTTTATTTTTTATTTTATTTTTGGGCCGTTGACCATCTGTTTTAAGATTTTGTTTTGGTGTTTTTATTTATTTTTTCTTTTGTTTTACTTGTCATTTGGTGGAACGGACTAACTTCTACAATTCAAACTCCAATCTCGCAAATTTCAACCCCAAATACATTTATCAGGTACAATTGTTACTTCATATATTTTTCACTGTTCTTAACACTGAGGACAATATTACATTTTAAGTGTGGGGTAGTAGGAAATTATTGAACAAATATATCACAATTTTTTTAACATTTAATATTTTTTATTGTCTATTTTAAGATCTCACATATTAACTCAAAACTTGTGAAGTGACTTTTAGTTCAAAGAATTTATAATTGCATGTTTAGATTTTTAACATTTTTATTTGATTAGGTCTTTAGATATTTCTATGTCTAGAAATTATAAAAATTAATTATATTGCAAATTTACTCAATGCATTTTTTTTCATTACATGTAAAAAAAATAAAAAATATTGCATATATATATATATATATATATAATATTTATATCATTCCTATTCTAAGTTTATATGTTCTAGGGGCCTTATCACCTAATGACTTAAACCAATTGGTTTGGGATTCATTGAAAATATATTATTGACAACTATTAAAAACAAATTGATATTATTTTGGTTTATTAATGAAATATTTAAAAAATATATTAAAGTAAATAGTATATAATGAAAATTTATTTTTTTCTAGGCATGTTGAATATTCTTTAGATTTATTCAAATTTCTATCTATAACATGTGGTTACAAACTTTTCACTTGATTCATTAGTTTGTTTTGAAATTAAGAAACTTGGTGTTAATTGTTACCGTAGGATAATATCATTTGTGAATACTTTTAATTGTGATATTTTATTTTTGCTCGGGACTAGCTAATTATTAAGTGTGGATCAAATAATATTTGTCATTGATTTTATATTAATTTGATACTAATTTAATTGTTAGTTTTAATTAATTATGAATAAAAATACTCTCATTTTGTTATTTTTTATTATTAGTGAAATTGGAGCAAAAAAAAAAGCATAAAAGTGTTAAGATTGCGGATAAAAGTTATAAATAAAGAAGAAGCTAAAAATCAAGGACTTGAAGATAATTAGAGAAAGAATAAAAGAAAGAAATAAAAAAAAGATAAGAAATTAATTAAAGATCCACATATAAATAATACAATTTCATAAACAATAAATTATAATAGGTTATTAATCAAATTCAGAAAATAATATAATTCCTTTATTTTATTTGATAAAGATTATGATTTTATTTTTTGGAGAATAAAATATTTGGTCTTCTATAATAAGTTATAAAATTCTATTATATAGTTTAAAAGAATAAATTAATTCTTTTATGGGAGACAAACCAATAAAGAACCGTTTTACAAACCTATTACCAATAAAGACCCAAAATAATCCACAAATGTTTTGCCAAAAATACCCTTGATATAAAGACACGTTTTTGAACACGGTAACCTCTCCTCTCCCTCTCCCTCTCTTTCTAACTTCTTCTCTCTCTAACTTCCTCTGTGTCTCTCTCTTCCAAAAATACTCCGACGACAACGATCCGTTTAACTCCGGCGAACCAACACGATACCTACTACGACGAAACAACGACAATAACTACTACGATCGACTCCAACGAATTCATCAACTGCTGTCCGACTTACGACTCCAACGAATTCACTTGAACTGTTCAACTCCGATAACGTTATCAACTCGATCAAAACTCCGGTCAGAGTATCAGAGTATCAACGACGACAAACAACGGTTGACCAGTAAGTTTAAAACTGTTTTACGATTTTAATTATTCAGTTCGATTACGATTACAGAAAAAAAATCTAGGGTTTAAAAACACTGTTTAGAGTTTGTTTTTCAATGACTTAATCAAAATGTAATTTCAATTACAGAAAGCCTTACTAAATGTTACTGTTGTTGTATAGGTTTTGCATATAGAATTTAGGTAATTGTAGGTTTTTTTATTTAGGTTTCGCATTCACTAGAGTCTTCTGGTTATAGATTTCCTTGGGTTTCGCATCTATCAATCTTTTATGTGCATTGATATTTCCACAGGTTTCGCAACTATCACCTTTCCCATATTTTCAGGTTTTATGTAGAGTTTCGCATCTAGGAAATATTGATATTATTGATCTGTATATGTTTTGCATCAACCACAATCCTTAAACTGTACATCTCCTTACATTTCGCATCTGTCACATCTGATGTAATTTTCTCTTTTATTGCTTTTACAGGTAAAAATGACACCAAAAACATGATTCTACAGATCCGGCATGTTTTCACTGCTAAAACAGATAGAAGAGACAAAAGTGAGGCCAGAACATATAGACGCAGCAAAGAAGACACCCTTTTACTCACTTTTAAAAACAGCCTATGATCTTCGGACAAAGAAGACTGCATACAAAAAACACTAGGATGTAATTGAACAGAATGCGATGGCATATGATGATGAAGAATAAGAATTTAAATTGGGGGGAAAGTTTTTAAAGCTTACAAACAATGATATAAAGATCATCTTTTGTTTAAAACATGGGAATGAAAATATGCCACTTCAAGCAAAAAGTTTTGAACCTAAGTTTTCAGAATTAGAAGACGAAGAAAAATCAAGGATAATAAAGAAGTATTTTTCTGAGAAGACATCAAGAAAAGTTGATGAAAGCAGAACAAGACCAATCACTAACAAACATATAAAGGTTCGCAAATTCATTGTCTCTCGTATTTTTTGAATGTTTTAATACTTGCATAAGTTGTTTCTCATCTACTAATTTTGGTTTACATAAGGTTATGCATCTATCTCTTTAATCTGCTTCATATTAAACTAGGTATCACATCTATCACGTTAGACCTCTTTCATTTTGAACAACGTACAACATCTACTACAATTAAATCAGTTTTCGCATCTATCACGTTAGCCATGTTTCAAATTAAAACACGTTCCGCATCTCCAAAAATTTGTACTCATTTCGCATATATCGTTTACCGTTTGCATATGTTCCGCATCTATCTTAATATAATTACTAAAGTTTCGCATCTATCAAATTTAGGAAATGGTTTTGCTTGTTTGTAGGATGCAATAAAGATAGAAGTAAAAACATATGGACAAGAGGCAATAGAAGATGTTGTCATACTCTTTATATTGCTAGCTTATTCTACCTTGTTTTTCTCTACATCGGGAGATGTACTAGGTTCGACTATAGCCTACTATGTAGAACACCTTGATAAAATAAACAACTACAATTGGGCTGAAGCAATCAGAGATAAGTTGACGAATTCAATAATAGCTTGTTATGAAACTAAACCTGGAAAAGTAGTTGGTTGTGTTGCCATTTTACTGGCTAGTATTTTTCTTCATTCTATTTCATATTAAATATTTACTCAACAAATGATATTTAAAGTTTTGTTAATATGTAGCCATTCATCATGGAACACACAACTTGATGTCAAGATATTGAAATTGAAGACAGGATACCTAGATGCTTCAAATGGCTGGGTATTAAACGCAATACAAGTTTAGATTTGGTTGAAGCCATAAGAAACATAACAAATGAACAGGTACACTTACAATATTTTTTTTATTTTTTTTCAAATTTTACATATATATATATATATATATATATATATATATATATATATATATATATATGTGTGTGTGTGTGTGTATGTGTGTGTGTTTACTCTAACATTTTAACAATTTTATAGATTCTTGAAGAACAATTAAAGTTGACAAAAGAAGAAGAATTTGGAGGAGAATTACATCAATAAAATTAGAACAAGTAAACCTCAACGAAGATGAAGATAGTTTGCATTGGGATACGCTACAAGAACAAGCTGCAACAGATTCTACTGATATAAAAAAAAAACACTTGACCAATACATAGTTCAACCACGCAAAAAGGTTCCAAGAACTAAAAAAGCTGCAACACGACGAAGAAAACCAGTACAGAATGTGAAAGAGAAAACTTTACCAATAGATGCATCTGATGCCCCAATTGCAAGAAAGGTGAATACAACATCACAGATTCTTAGGAATCTGAATAAACGTGAAAAGACAATAGAAAAGAGTTCTAAAATAAACATTTCAGACAGATTATACCATCTCAAAATAGAGAATAGAAGGTTGAAGAAATTACTAGCAAGAAAAAGGTAAACATCTAATGTTTTATCATATTTTCTATACATTCCGCATCTAGCATCAATATTATCTTAAAGATGTATCGCATCTAGCATCCTGATTACTGAAGGTTTCGTATCTACTTGTACTGAACGTTTCTCATCAATCATTCTGTTAAAAATTCTACATCTATCATTCTGTTTCACATTGCGCATCTATCTTTATGTACACGTTCCGCATCTAACATTTCTTTTAAGTTCCGCATCTATAATTTCTTTTACATTCCGCATCTATCATTTCTTTTACGTTCCGCATCTATCCTTTCTATTTAAGTTCTGCATCTATCATTTGATTTGACTTCAACGTTTTGCATCTAGGTTTATGAATGTTAAGATTTTGCATCTATTATCTATCTTTTGATGTCAAAGGTTTCGCATCTATCTTTTACATTGCTCATTATTTTACAGCAACTTAACACAATAGACCGAGCCTCAGCCCCAACCACAGCCCCACACCCACCCACAGCCCTAACAACAACACCACCACTAGAAGCAGACAAACCACAAAATGACCCAGTCTCTAGCCAGAGCTTTGACTTAACAATATTTGAAAAAGTAGAAAAAACTGAAATGGAACACCGAAAATTTCAACAATAATTGATAAACTGAAAAAGAAACTCAAAGAAAATGAGAAGATCATTAGAAAAATGAAAGTTGATGGAGAGATGGACATTGAGGTTGAACTACAAAACACACTTAAACTCCCTATGTTGAAGCTAAACATGGAAACAATTGAAAAACAACAAAATCATTATTCAAGAAGAAAGAGATTAAATGATCAAGACCACCAATCACCAAATAAAATAAGAAAAACACAAAATATTGTTGACAAGAAAAAAAGTGAAGAGAATTTGGAAAAACAGGATCATAATGTTGTTGTTACTGATGAAAATGACCTTGTTGAAGAATCAATTGCTGAAGTATCTGAAGCGTCAAGCACTATAGCATAAGTATTTAATGGGGACAAGAGTGTTGCTGATGTATCTGGAGTGGAAAAGAATGTTACTGAAGAATCTAAGGTAACCAAGGAAGATGTTGTGGACAAAGAGGTGATACAGATAACCCAGAATTAACAAAACATGCGTTGAAAAACTTTTGTATTTAAAGATATACACTGTTGTGTATTATCTTCTTTTTTGGCTTAAATTCTGTAATATTATCTGTATTTATATATTTATCTTCCTCTGGTGTTTAACTGATTGCGGGTTTTGTATTTAAATATACATGTTTCGCATCTATCATCCTTGTGTATTACTTTTACTCATGTTTCGCATCTAATGTCCAGTTTTCTGTTTTGTTAAGGAAAAGTCATCAGAAGTCCAAGAAATCCAAACACCACAACTCAATGACTTTTACTCATATTTTCCTACTTTCTCATTTACTGAAGGTTTCACATCTACCTTGGCTTTCGCTCATTTCCACTCTATTATATTTGTAAATGTTTCGCATCTATCTTAAATTCCCTTATTTCCCATCTATTATATTTCTTTATGTTTCGCATCTACCTTTGCTCTGTTATTTTCCCTCTATTATATTACTGTACGTTCAACATCTATCATGGTTTTCCTTCTTTCTCATTTACAAAATGTTTTGCATCTATCATTTCTATTTCTGAATGTTTCGCATCTAGCTTTGTTCCCCTTGTTTCCATCCTTTATATTTTTGAACGTTTCACATCTATCACCTCTAACGGTTTCAAGTCTTTCCCATTTGTGCAGAACGATTTGGATGAAGGTCCTTCATTTGAACTAAATTTAGATCCTACTCTACATCAAGTCTCTAAAAAACTATCTAACATGGAAATTACCAGAAAAGAATGGCCATTTACGAACAAAGTAACACCTGCTATTGATATAAAGGAATACTACAAATTAGAACTGATTGAAAAAGTAGAAATCAATTATGATCCAACAGTATGCTCATGTTTAGATATACCGGGATCTAATATTTTTGTTAGTACTTTGATGGAGATAGCAGATGAAGATGATATCGACTCTACGGTAAAAGTTAAATTTAAATTTACTTTGTTTTCATTGCTTCCCCCATCATATGTTAACAAACTGTTGGTTTCCACTTTTGACAACACAGGTAATTGAAGATTATATATATATATATATATATATATATATATATATATATATATATATATATATATATATATATATATATCCTTAAACAACACAACTTTCAAATACCAGTTGCAACTAGTAAATGAGAATTTATGCCACTAACATACTTATCTGGAAGCATGATGGTAAGAATAAAATACTTTTACAACATGTGATAATTTATAAACATAAATGTTTCTAATTATTACTCCTCCAATGTAGCATCTGCTGAACCGAAATATGGATGTAACATTATATGTTGACGATAAGCTACGAGGCATAACAGAAGGTAACAAAAGCTAGACATGGGAATGTTAACCATTGGACTTATTGGTAATATATGTTGAACATCAAAAAGCAGTAAATCTAAACCCAATACCAAAACTTCCAGATCCAACAAGAAAAATAGCAGAAAGATTAGTAAGTGTCTCTCTATTATAATAATTTCATTGAACATATATATATATATATATGTCATCTGATTTATTTGTATGTTTATTAAATTATAGATTGCATACCTCCAAAACAAAAACATTTTACAATCAGAAGAACCAATAAAAATAGTTTGTCTAGTAAAGATTTCTAAACAAAGACCTGGGTAACTTGATTGCGGAGTAATGATCTGTGAATACTTCAAATATTATATTTTGCATGGGAAACTTAACTTTCACAAAACTTCTGATATTACACCATTAAGAAGAGCAGAAATTTTCTACATGTTTCTTAATGACATGAACACTAACAAATATTAGGACGATGATTACTAATATTTGTTTTACTTCTTTTTGTGATATTTGTAATATTTTTTTACATGTAAACTGTCTAACAGCTAAGGGTTCACATCTACCTAACTTGTAATAACACATGTATCGCATCTATCTCGAACTATAAACGAGTTCCGCATCTATCATTTATATTCTAATGCATGTTTCACATCTATCCCTTTATTTTTTCTCTTAAAAACTATCTCCTATCTTTAACTCTAAATCCTATTTTCACTTATAGAAAGTAAATATGTTTTTGTAGTTAATAAACTCAACCAATCTCTCTCTCTCTCACACACACACACACACACATATATATATATATATATATATATATATATATATATATATATATATATATATATATATATATATATATATATATATATAAAGTCAGAAACAAACTAGTAGTTATAGTTTAATTTGATATTTTCTTACATGATTTGACAAGTCTAAGATACTCATCATTACACTGCATTAATTACAAAAGCTCACATATATCAACCAAAGATATTACTTCTGTCAAAGCTTATAATATTTTCACCTTCTTAATAAATTAACCTATCAAAAATTTAAATACACTGTCTCGCATTTAGCATATCATATGCTTCTTATATTTCACATGTCATTTCC